>CAXAJV010001252.1:0-243186 GCA_963969225.1 Xylocopa violacea
ATGCATACAATGTTCCACCCGAGAAGTAGGTGCCGACAAGCAAGTAATGTGGATAAATATTACTCCCGAGTGATTAGGTTGTGTTAGGTTAGGTTATATTACGTTATTGATGTATATAATGGTCCCACGGAGAAGTAGAGTCCAACTCGCCACGAATGTTGTCAAATATTACCGCCGAGATGATAGGTTGGGTTAGGTTAGGTTATATAACGTCGTAGACATATACAATGTTCCCAACGAGAAGTAGGTGCCGACAAGACCGGACTGCGGTTAAATATTACTGCCGCGCGATTAGGTTGGGTTAGGTTAGGTTATATTACTTAATAGACGTATAGAATGTTCCCAGCGAGAAGTAGGTGCGGACAAGCTAGGAATGTGGATAAATATTACCCCCGAGAGATTAGGTTGGGTTAGGTTAGGTTACATTACGTTATTCATGTATATAATGTTCCCACGGAGACGTAGAGGCCAACTCGCCAGGAACGTTGCCAAATATAACCGCCGAGATGATAGGTTGGGTTAGGTTAGGTTATATTACTTAATAGACGTATACAATGTTCCAGGCGAGAAGTAGGTGCTGACAAGCCAGGAATGTGGATAAATATTACCCACGAGGAATTAGGTTGGGTTAGGTTAGGTTACATTACGTTGTTGACGTATATAATGTTACCACGAAGAAGTAGTAGCCAACTCGCCACGAATGTTGTCAAATATTACGGCCGAGATGATAGGTTGTGTTAGGCTAGGTTACATAACGTCGTAGACGTATACAATGTTCCCAACGATAAGTAGGTGCCGACAAGCCCAGAATGTGGTTAAATATTACTCCCGAGAGGTTAGGTTGGATTAGGTTAGGTCACATTACGTTATTGATGTATTTAATGGTCCCACGGAGAGGTAGAGGCCAACTCGCCAGGAATGTTGTCAAATATTACGGCCGAGATGATAGGTTGTGTTAGGCTAGGTTACATAACGTCGTAGACGTATACAATGTTCCCAACGATAAGTACGTGCCGACAAGCCCGGAATGTGGTTAAATGTTACTCCCGAGAAGTTAGGTTGGGTTAGGTTAGGTTACGTTACGTTATTGATGTATATAATGTTCCCACGGAGAAGTAGAGGCCAACTCGCCAGGAATGTTGTCAAATATTACCGCCGAGATGATAGGTTGGGTTAGGTTAGGTTATATTACGTAATAGACGTGTACAATGTTCCCAACGATAAGTAGGTGCCGACAAGCCCAGAATGTGGTTAAATGTTACTGCCGAGAAGTTAGGTTGGGTTAGGTTAGGTTACGTTACGTTATTGATGTATTTAATGTACCCACGGGGAGGTAGAGGCCAATTCACCACGAATGTTGTCATATATTGCCGCCGAGAGGTTAGGCTGGGTTAGGTTAGGTTATATTACGTTATAGATGTACATAAAGTTCCCAGGGAGACGTAGAGGTCAAATCGCGAGGAATGTTTACAAATATTACCGCCGAGATGTTAGGTTGGGTTAGGTTAGGGTACATTACGTTGGATTCGCATGGCGGATGAGTAAGCTGACGGACGTGCGTACGATAGCTCTCAAAAAACCGTTCAAATTTTCGAGGAAGAAGGCGAGTTTCGTGTCAAAACTGGTTTTTGGCACGTTACGGGTACGCAAAACTACGCGTTGAGACGAAAATCTTACGTGAAAGTCGCGAGTAGGAGGCAAATCGAACATAATACGTGCGCGTCTTTGTTCGATTTGCACGTGGTGACGCGTTCGCTGCAGTACGGTACGCGCTTCATGGCACGTTTCGCGAATTTCAGTGTTCGAGCGGAGCTGAGGTTGTTCCAGGAGGTGATGTGTATCCGCTAGGTAAGTATAGTGAAGTGAAGTGCAGTGAAAAGATGGAAAAACGGTGAAAAAGTGCGCGAAAACAGGCAAGAAAGAGGCGGGCGACGCCATCCGCCATCTTGCCTCGCGGCGAAAACCGCGTGTTCGCGTTATACGGAAAAATCGGGTTTCCGTTCGGTATGTGTGCGTGAACCGCGTTGAGAAAGCATCATGTGACGAAAAACAACGTGATCGAGAACGTACGTGGCGGGAAATAGCCGAAAACTCGGTGAAAATACGTCGAAAACGAACAAAGATAGAACAAAGGAAGACAGGCGTGACGTCACGTCATCTTCCTCGCGCCGATATACACGGTGGTCGTGCAGTTCGGAACGCACGACAGTCGCTCGGTATCCCGCGTGAACCACGACAGGAGTGAACAGACACGTAAAAACTAAAAGTTAAAAAATACGTGCGGGTGAGGAACAAAAAATTCCGGGAAACGCGGTTAAAATACATTAAAAATCGTATAAAACGCGTCGGGGGTGAAAGTGGTTTCGATAAAAAACCGGTTACATAACGCCGAGTGCCAGGAAAGTATCGAAAACGCGATAAAAATACGCCGGGAACGAAGGACGGAGCGCGTGACGTAACGCGTCAGCTGTCAAAAACTAAAGCTAGACGAGTGAAAAACGCGAGTGCAAACGCGGGATCGAAAACGCGGCTAAATAGCAATAAACGCTACGAAAATAGTGAAGTGATTGGACAATAAATCCAACAAAGTGAACGGATTAAAATTCTCGGTGTGAAATCACCGTAAAGAAGAAGATAACGCGACCGCTAAGAACAAAGGAAGCGGAGCGTGACGTCACGCGCCGGCTGGCACGTGTTGCCGAGCATTACGGCAAGTACACTAGTACAGCTGGTGTATACGCACGTAACGCAACGCGAGTGACTGAGCTGTCATAAGGTGACAATAAACGCGAAAAAAGTGCCGAAAAACCGAGAAGAACGGGCTAAAACGCGTAGTGGACGGACAACAATTCGAAAGGACACGAAAGTGAACGCAAAAGTGCCGATAAACAACTAAAAACACATTGAAAATCAGTAAAAACGCGTAGTAAAAGTGACTGAAATAAAGCGAGTGATATAACGCTTTGTTTTGCTGCGTGAAAACACGTGTTGTTATATACGGCAATAAACATTGAAAATTGACCGTTTATGCGTGTTAATTTACGACGAGAAAGTGTAAAGTGACAACAGACACTGGAATTAAACTTATTCGTGGTGAAAAAACGCTTAAAAAGTGAAAATAAGCGATTTTAAGTGAAATAGGAGTGACGTGTGACGTCATTCCTTTGTGTGGGAACACGTGCACGTGGCGAAAAGTCAAGAACTGGAAATAGGCCTTTTTCGGTGCGGAAACTGCCATAATCGGGTGTGAAGTGACAATAGACACTGATTTTGTGCAATTTCGAGGCGGAAAAACTGTTAAAAACAGTAAAAAACAGTAAATTTTGGCGAAGTGGAACCGAGTAATGCTGCCACCATGGAACATAGATGACGGAGGTGAAAATTTTGCAGCAACTCTACCAAGGTTGCACCGTGGGCCAGTGAGTGGACGTAGAATTGTTTATTGGACACGTAGAAACAGTGCATGCGATAATAAACAAGTCAAAAATCAATTCTTGCAAGAGTTTGACAGCTCACGGTCGGTAAATTTTGCCGACCGTCGTAGGTAACATCCCGGTCGCACGAATTGGTATTTCTCGCCGTTTTTTCCTGTCAGCCGTGCGAAATTGATCGCTGACGAAGGTGTAGTGCGTTTTCAACAAATAATAACTGAAATAAACACAGCGGGAACTGAAAAACTTCGAATTACCGACAGCAGCGGTACCACCTGCGGTCGATAACCTTGCGGTTGGTAATTTTGCAAAAACACCGACTGCCACGATATTGGTTGTTAGTTTAGGGTATTGTTGGTTAAAACAAACCAAGCAACAACCGGGAAGTCGGGTTTTGAGACGGAGGAATTACCGACGGCCGGGCGAACTCACCGTCGGTAACCGGGCAGTCGGTAACTTGACAATTGCCGGCCGCGGATTAAATTGCAGTGTTTTGCGTTCTCATCGACGGCCAATAAACAGTAACTGACAGTTCCCCGGTAGAATCGAGTGAGTGCAGTGCGTGGTAACTTACCGACAGCTCTGCTGTCGGTAACTGAACAGTCGGTAACCGGATAATTTCCGACCGAGGGTGATTTTTTGGTGTCCGTGGTGTCCTTCGGTGGCCGATAAACTATAATTAGCACCTCCTCGGTCTCTGCGAACAGACACCAGGTGGCGACTTATCGACGGTCGATAACTATACCCACCGTCGATAACCTTCGATAGGTAACCGCAAAATTCGCGGACCTAGTGTTGGTAAAGAGTGTGCGCGTACATTTAGCGACCGTCGGACCGTGCACAGGGCAAACCAGGCCACTCGGCGGAGGAGTGTGCCGGTAACTTACCGACGGTTCAATAATACCTACGCGACAAACAAATGTGTTTTTCGTGAAGTTTCGTGCAAAACTGAGGAACACGAACACGAACTCGAACAGAAACACGAAGAGGGAAACGAACATGTCCGGCAGGAGTAGTCCCAAAATAAACTACGCCGACTGTTTCAAACAGCCACAGGCTCCAGCCTGTGGAAAAGGGGCAGGCCCCAGCGGTCTATTCTCGGCAAGGGCGGAGGACCACTCGACCTCCGAGATGGAAGAGCGATCCCTCAAGAGGCGAAACAGCCGCCTCGCGGCTAAGTAGAGACGCGCGGAAGATCCGTCCAGCGTTGGAGGCGACTCCGATGAGTCGCTCGCCTCCATCATATCCATGACGACGAGGCCATGCCCTAAGCCCAGCAAAGGACAGAAGGAGGCAAGGCAGACCACGGAGGCGTATGACACGGACGCCTCTGTGACATCGATGGTGTCGACCTTGTCCGAGCGGGCCACGGAGGGCGCAAGGCGCTGGCAGAGGAAAGCTGCCACCGCTGACGTAGACCGCGCCCTGGAGGACGAAGAGATCGACTGGGCAACAGTCGTCCCCCCTCCACCGGCAAGGTCGTCAAAGCCCGTGCCGACAGACGAGGAGCTGCAGGCGGAGGCTAGAAGGGTCCCCCTGCCCGATCTTGGACTGACCGCCTTGAAAGAGCCGAATAAGATCGAATGGATTTCAGCAAAATCGCGCAACCTACAAGGCCAAATGAAGAGGGCAGTACGCGTAGGCACAAGAACGCTGCGCGCCACGCCCTGCGCGTGAGCTCTGAAGCCCAAGAGTGGAGGCTGCAGGCAGAAAGCCTACGCCTCGAGAACGGGAAGCTAAATAGGAAGCTGGCAGCCGTGGAGGAGCGGTTTTCCCCCAACCAGCGGCGAGGAGGAGCCCAGTGCCAGAAAGGCGAGAAGAACCGCCTACAACGGAGGCAAGAGAGGATATCCTACAGGTTGGACTCAAGAATATCCTCTCAAGCTTCGAGAAAAGATTCGATCGGCGGATTGAGAAGATTTGGGGGAGAATTAAGGAGAGACTTCCCCCGAAGAAGAAGGGTCAGACAGCTGCAACGATCGTAAAAGAGCGGCCCATCGCGGCGAAACGTGCCTTCCCCGTAAAGGTAAGAAAAACGGGGGAGACGACGACGGACGTCGAAAAGGGGAAGGCCCCCTTAAAGTCCGCTAAGGGCAAACGGACGGCCCTCCCACCCGCAGCAGGAACAACGACACCTGCGAAAACCGAGTCCTCCTTGGAGGCGCGTATGAAGAGGATACGCGAGGAATCCGTGAGGAAGGAAAAAGAGCGGCAGGCAGCACTCCGCCCTGCCCCCCCTGCGGAGAAGAAAACCACGCAGGGGGAGCTCCCCTGGACAAAGGTCCTGGGCAGAAGGGAAAAGAAAACGGCGGCTGGCAAACCATCAAAGGCCGCTGCTGAGAAGGAAAGGAGGCAGGTGCGCGTCAGCGCAGCGAAACGCAACGCAAGGACGACACTGGGAAAGGTTTCCAGAACAGCAGCCGTCGTCCTCACCATCCCTCAGGGTAGCAAAGCCATCTACGCTGAGGTGATGACAGCTGCCCGACAGCGAGTAAAGCTCACAGAGGTGGGCATAGAGGAGGTCCGCCCGAAAAAGGCCATAACGGGGGGACTGATCCTAGAAATTACCGGCAAAGAGGAGGCCGAAGCGGCTGCCCTTGCCGGCAAACTCAGGGAGGCGTTGGGCGACAGGGAGGTATATGTCGCGACGCCTCACAAGAGGGCAGACCTGAGGGTCTACGGGCTCGAAAGCTCCATAACGCCACAAGAAGTGGCGGGAGCCATTGCATCCGCAGGAGGATGCAAGGCCGAGGAAATAAGGACCGGGATACGACGGACTCGTCAAACGGGCTCGGCACCATGTGGGTGCAATGTCCCCTCGCCGCTGCCACGAAAGTGGCATATGCCGGCAGAATAAGGATCGGTTGGTCCTCGATCCGGGTGGCGGCTTTAAACCCGAGACCGGATCGATGCTTCAAGTGCTGGGAAACTGGCCACGTACAGCAAAGCTGTACCAGCAAAGTGGATCGGTGCAACCTGTGTTACAGGTGCCGTGAGTCCGGCCACAGAGCCAGTGAGTGCAGGCAAACTGCGCCCACATGCATCATCTGCAAGGCTGCAGGCAGACCTGCACACCACAAGACTGGTGGGGAGGTATGCAAGGCGCCTAAAGCTACGAAAAAGAGCAGCAAGCCAGCTGTAGAAGCCGTAAAGGCAGCGGCATGTGGGAAGGAACCAGCGACCGCTCTGGAAGAAGGAAAGACAGTGGAGCCGGCAACAACGACTCCAGCAGGTAAGGGCCAGGAGGAGGCCATGGATACGGCATAAAATTCACGCCATGCCGTTTCCTGCAGACCAACTCGAATCATGCTGCCCGCGCCCAAGACCTGGTAGTAGCAAGACTACAGGGCGGCGATATCGAGTTGGCAGTGGTAGCGGAGCCGTACTCCATCCGCGACAGTCGAGCGTGGATCGGAGATAGAGACGGCTAGGTGGTGATCGTGCAGTCTGCACGGACACGTGTACGACCAATCAAGACGGTCGCACGCGAGGAAGGATTCGTCGCGATTCACCGTTATCGGCCTATACGCCCATCCCAGGTGGTCCATCAGCAAGTACGAAGACCTGTTGGACAGGACGGGACGGACAGTTGCGAGATGTGCAGAGTCGCCCGTTCTAGTGCTAGGAGACTATAATGCGCAAACGACGGCGTGGGGATCATCTAGGACGGACGCAAGAGGCCACGCCACGCTAGACTGGGCGGCTGGCCTGGGCCTGACGCTACTAAACGAAGGCTCAGCCAGCACATGCGTGCGGTACCAGGGAGAAAGCATCGTGGACCTCTCCTTTGGTAACCGCAAGGCAGCACGGCAAATTAGAGAATGGAGGGTGGAAGAGACGGAGACACTGTCCGATCATCTGTACATCTCCATAGATGTCTCCGTCCCGCCCACGCCCAAGCAGGCTAATCACCGCCGCCAGAAGTGGTCGCTGAGGAGAATCGAGGAAGACCACCTGATGACAGCAATCCTCGCGGTAGGCTGGCAGGAGACGCCGGTCAGCCCGATAGAAGATGTCAACACCGAGGCGGACTGGTTTGTCAACGCGATGACAGCGGTATGCGACACGGGCATGCCAAGAGCCCGCCGCAGTCCGCCGAAGCGTCCAGTATACTGGTAGAACGCAGAGATCGCGCAGCTCCGTGCAACTTGCACCGCTGGGCGCCGCCAGTACACCAGAGAGAGAAGAAAAAGGAACTCGGACGCGACGAAAACTTTGCAGCTGTACAACAGCTACAGGGACAAGAAGAAGGAGCTGCAGGCTGCCATCAGGAAGTCCAAGGCAAGCGCATGGGATGGACTCCTCCAAACTCTCGAAGAGGATCCATGGGGGTGTCCCTACAAGATAGTGATGGACAAACTGCGACCATGGGCGCCCCCGTTGACGGAAACCTTAGAGGTCCCGCTGCTGGAGAGGGTATTGGATGACCTGTTTCCCGAGGGAGGGAACGAAGAGCCCCAGCAGCGGCCCGATACGGGTGGACACCGGAGTTGGAGGTTTCCGAAGAGGAACTGACCGGTGCCGTCAAGAGGATGGCGAAGAAGAACACAGCCCCCGGCCCGGATGGAATACCGGGCCGTGTCTGGACGATGGCGCTGAGTGTCCTTGGTTCGAGGCTGAGAAGACTGTTCTCAGCCTGCATCAAGGCGGTGACGCTCCCTCGAAGATGGAAGTCCGGCAGGTTGGTGCTCCTCCGAAAGGAAGGCAAACCGGAGGATTCACCATCAGCGTTCCGGCCCATAGTGTTGCTGGACGAGGTAGGAAAGCTGTTTGAAAGAATAATACACGAACGAATCATCCAGCACCTGTCGCGCGTCGGACCTGCACTGGCGGACTGCCAGTACGGATTCAGGGCGGGCAGGTCGACGATCGACGCGGTGAGCGAAGTCAAGAGACTCACCGAGATGGTTGTGTCCAGGGGGGGGGGAGTTGCATACGCTGTCTCATTAGACATCAAGAACGCGTTCAACTCGCTGCAATGGCCAGCTATTTATGCAGCCCTGGACAGGCATGGAATCCCACCACACATCAGGAACGTGGTAGACTATCTTAGCGACAGGGCGATAGTCTACGATAGCCAGGATGGGCCACAAAGCAGACCTGTCAACCGTGGCGTTCCCCAGGGATCGGTGCTAGGACCGCTCCTGTGGAACATCGGGTACAATGCCGCGTTGACAGCAGCAATGCCGGCGGGCGTGCGCCTGATATGCTACGCAGACGACACGCTGGTGTTCGCCGCCGGTAAGACAGATACGCGAGCTGCCTGCGGGGCATAATTGGGAACGGCAGTCGTGGCTAACCGCATCCGGAAGATGGGCCTCGAGCTGGCTCCGCAGAAGACGGAGATCGTGTGCTTCAGCAGACGGAGCCGGAGGAGACCCACAAGAGGAACAGCACGCGTGGCAGTAAGTGTGGGACCGGCAAGGATCGAGCCGGGCCGAGACATCAACTACCTCGGCCTTCGGCTCGACGAGGACTGGAGATTCTCTAGCCACATAGAGAAACTTGCCGGCAAGTTGGAGACAGCGGCACTCAAGCTGAGCCGCATAATGCCCAACCTGAAGGGCCCTAACGAGAGGGTGCGAAGACTACACGCCGGGGTGATCCGTGGCATAGCATTATACGGAGCCCCGGTGTGGTACAGCTCCATCACGGGGCGAAGACACACCGACAAGAGGATCTCGTCCCTGCGCAGCGCGTGGAGGAGGATGGCCATTCGTGCGATACGAGGATACAGGACGGTATCATACGATGTGGCCACCGCGCTTGCTAGGCTGGTGCCTATCGAATACATGGTCAGCGCGGATGCGTTCGTCTACCATTCGCTTCGAAACGCTGACCAGGAAGATGACGATGACGCACCAGCCCTGAGTAGAAAAGAACTCAGGGACGCGGCAAGATCGGCCTCGATAGAGGAGTGGAAGAGACAGCTTTCCACTCGCTCCGAACACAGGACGATCGGAGCGGTCCTACACATCCTAGATAAGTGGGTGGACCGCCGAAGAGGGCTGCTTAGCTTTAGAACCACGCAGATACTGACCGGACATGCATGCTTCGGTCAGTGCTTGCAGAGGATTGGCAAGGAAGCCACGGCTGCATGCCACCACTGTGGCGAAGAGGACGACACGGCGCAGCACACACTGGAGAGGTGTCCAGCGTGGAAACGGCTGCGTCGACCACTGATAGTCGAGGTAGGGTCGCATCTCTCACTGGCGGGCCGTGACGGCGTTTTGCGACAAAGTCATGGCCGCGAAGGAGGCCGCCGAGCGCGAAAGGGAGCGCGGTGTTCCTGCTCGACGTTGCCTACGGGGTCGGCGTCCTTGCCCCGTTCCGTTTCAAGATAGGGGACTCCCGTTCTCGGACGGGGGTCACTTCCAAGATCCCATCGGGGAACGGAACTTCGCCGCCAACCACACCATCTCAAAGGCTATCTTCATCCGGAAGATGGGCGAAGAAGAGCCCGAAGAGATGAAGAGGTCAAGACGACCGAAGTGGATGCCAAGACGGCGAAGAGGTCAAGAAGACCGGAATTGGACAGGACGACCAGCTGCGAAAGACTCGCAGCTGTACCGTCACAAGGGGCCAGGACGGCCAGGACCGGAAGGATGCATAGCTGCGAAAGACTCGCAGCTGCAACGGCAGCAAACAGGAGTTTGCCAGCTGTGCGTCAAGGTAAGCACAGATGGTCGCAAGTTGGGGCTTGCGATCGTCATTGCACGTGTACCTTTGACCTAGCGCCGCTCGTGAGTGGCTCACGAGCGGCGCTTGGCGCATACAGACATAATTGCGCGTCACCATGGTAGAAGACCAGGCTACAGGCAAGAGTAGCCGAGCAGAGGGTCAACTGGAGACCCCAGCGCAGGAGGATGCCGGTCGTCGTTCGTTAAGAGTTCCCGGCTCCCCTCCGACACGCGCAGATGGCCACCGTGGGGTTTTAGACGGTAAGAGTCCGACATAAGCTCGGGTAGTCCCCAAAGTCCGAGGTACCGATGAGGGTTTCCCCACGTTAAAAAAAAAAAAAAAAAAGGGTTATATTACGTTATAGACGTATATAATGTTCCCACCGAGAAGTAGAGGCCAACTCGCCAGGAATGTAGTCAAATATTACCGCCGAGAAGTCAGGTTGGGTTAGGTTAGGTTATATTACGATATAGATGTATAAAACTATCCTACGGAGAAGTAGAGGCCCACGCGCCAGGAATGTTATCAAATAATGCAGCAGAGAGGTTAGGTTGGATCAGGTTAGGTTATATTATGTTATATACGTATATAATGTTCCCACGGAATAGTAGGGGCCCACTCACCAGGAATGTTGTAAAATATTACCGCCGTGAGGTTAGGTTGGGTTTTGTTAGGTGATATTACGTCATAGACGTATATAATGTTACTACACAAAAGTGGAGGCCGACGCGCCAGGAATGTTGTAAAATATTACTACCGAGATGTTAGATTGGGTTAGAATATGTTATATTACGTTATGGATGTATGTAATGGACGCACGAAGAAGTGGAGGCCCATTCAGCAGGAATGTTGTGAAATGTTACCGCCGAGCGGTTAGGTTGATTTAGGTTAGGTTATATTACGTTAGAGACGCGTATAATGTTCCCACCGAGAGGTAGAGGCCGACAAGCCAGGAATGCTGTAAAATATTATCGCCGAGTGGTACGGTTGGGTTCGGTCAGTTTAGATTATGCAATAGACGTAAGTAACGTTCCCAGCGAGATGTAGGGGCCGACAAGCCAGGAATGTTGTAAAACATTACCGCCGAGAGATTACCTTGGGTTAGGTTAGTTCATATTACGTAGTAGACGTAAATAATGTTCCCACTGAGATGTTGGGGCCGACAAGCCAGGCATGTTGTCAAATATTACCACCGAGAAGTTAGGTTGGTTTAGGTTAGATTATATTACGTTGTAGATGTATACAATGTTCCCACGGAGAAGTAGGGGCCGACACGAACGGGTGCTGTGGAACACTACCACCGAGAGCTTCGGTTGTGTCATGTTAGGTTACATTACGTTATAGACGTATATAATGTTCCCAACGAGATGTACGGGCCGACAAGCCAGGAGTGTTATAAAATATTACCGCGGATACGTTACGTCGAGTTAGGTTAGGTTATATGACGTTATAGACGTATATATTGTTCCCATCGAGAAGTAGGGGCCGACACGCCAGGCATGTTGCAAAATATTACCGCTGAGAGAATAGGTTGCCTTAGGTTAGATTATATAACGTTATAAACGTATATAATGTCCCCAGCGGGAAGTAGGGGCCGACACGCCCTAGATACTGTGAAACACTACCACCGAAGGGCTAGGTTGGGTTAGGTTAATTTATAATAGGTTCTACTTGTATATAATGTTCCCCCCGAGAAATAGCGTGCGACACGCCTGGGATCTTGTAAAACACTACCACCGAGATGCTAGGTTGGGTTACATTAGTTTATATAACGTTATAAACTTATATAATGTTTCCACCGAGAAGTAGGGACCGAAACACCGGAATTGTTGTAAAATATTACCGTCGCGGAGATAGGTTGGTTCAAGTTAGGTTACATTACGTTATAGACGTATATAATTTTCCTACTGAGAAGTAGGGGCTCACGCGCCCTGTATCTGGTAAAGCACTACCACCGAGGGGTTAGATTGGGTTAGGTTATTTTATATTATGTTATAGACGTGTATAATTTTCCCACCGAGAAGAAGGACTCGACACGCCTGGGATCTTGTTAAACACTACCTGGTTTTTAATATCGCAGTCTTAAAGAATACTTGCTCATTACTAATTTTTCACTTATTTTAAGATGTAATATCATGCACGATACATCTGTACTCCTAATTGGCAATAGAATTTGTCAAATCTGGTACAATGAAATCACCATTCACGTTTGAAACGAGTTAAGATTTGAAAAAAATCTCTCATGGAATTTTTATTAAACTTCTAGTTCAATTATTTTCCACGAATTCGAAAAGTATTACATTTTTTAAATCCTCCTCCTATAATACGAATTTTAATCAAATATCAGAGATGTACGATTTATTTATTTGCTAATATTTTTACAGGTTTGGCCCTGTCGATAATTTCGCAGGATTATGGTTGGTGTTACATCCTCGTTCGTACCATGAATTTTGATCGGTGCTATTTGCGAAATAATGTTTTACGTGACAAAATCATTCTAGATATAGTAATCGGAATGAATTTTTTTTAACAGCTCAGAGACAATAAAATAGGCGGGATATGCAAGGAAAACGCCAGAAATCGTCGCGTTATCGCGTTTCGAATTTTAATGGTCCGGTGGAATGATAAAACGGTGATTAATCGTTGTCCATTGCTGTCGTCGCGAGATTTCAATGGACGCGACACATGGCGTTTTTCCAAATAATTATTCCGTCCTTTTTCGCCAATTAATGTTCATATATTTTTCCTCTCGAGATAATGTTCTCCTTTTTTAAATTCCTTGCTCCTCCTTCCTTTTATGACAAATTATTCTTCGGCAGAGGAGAAATACAACTTTTACCTCAAATATCTATTGTTAGATTCGTATAATTTATTACAGAGTGGAAAGATATAGAAAGATAATTTACTTCCTTTATATTCGATGTATTTTGACGAGCAACAAAGAAATCGATAATGTTTTTATCATTCATGAAGCATGGAGATTTAGGTGATGCTTTTTACTTGATTTTTATCAGTTTTCAATACAGAAAGTATAAGAGGATTCGTTTTATGTATAAGTTATAACGAAATTCCTGATCGTTTAGACATAATTGTATCGTATCGGCTGATTTAGAATAAAAGAATCAAAGCGACAATCCTTTTCACCGATGCAAAATATTTTAATCGCACTTCAGCGAATAGAGGGCTTTTTTAACATTTTCTCTTCAAATTAATTCCTTTACCAATTTTCTTTTATTAGCAATTACACATTCTGCCCTCTCTCTCTCTCGATGAGGCTTGTAAAATTTCCGAGAAATACGTGTTTCTAGTAATGAAAGCGTAGGATTCGATATGTAAAGCGATAACAGAATTAAAAGTAAAATAATAATATTCCTTAGGAGCGAAACGCCGTTCATTATGAATTCTGGGACGTATAATGGACGCTCTCCCTGACAAATGTGATAATGCTCCCTCGATGGACCTGTTTAAATCGTTAAGCACCATTAGCGAATTGAAAGTCAGATTCGTAATGGAAAAGAGTGCTGGCGGCAAGCCGGGCGCGTATCGCGACGGATTTTGGTGAAAATTTAACCGCTTAAGGAATTTTAACGTAACCACGGAGGCAGCTACCGCGCGCAAGCCTGTTTAAATATTCAACAGCAGCGAAGAAATAATATAACAGCTCGGCCAAGGCAAACACTGAGCGACGCGGGATATTTAGGTGAGGAACCGTGTTCGTTTTTACGAGACGCATACCGAAAACGTTGCTGGCCGGGTAAAATTCAGTTGCGCCAGTCTCATTTGGGTTCCCTGCTACAATCAGAAGATACGACTGGCACTGATAAAATTACGCCGGAGCGTGCTTCTACTACGAACGAAGTTTAAGAGCCTGTGGGCGCAGTGTATTAAAACCAAAGGGAGACACTGGCTGTTTCAAAATAGCGGCTGTTATTTGAGGAAACGAAGTAAGTTTACGAACGAAGATTCCGCATAAATTAGAAATATATTTTTAATCGAAAATAAATGTGGAATGGGATATCAGGTGAGAGAAATTGGGAAATTTTGGATAATTTTAACACATGCCAACAGTTTCATTAAATGAATTGAATAATTGGTTGATAGAGACCTAAATGCTCGTGAAGGCGCAAGGTAGGAAGGCGTAACATGCTTTCAGTGGGATGTGGGTTTCGTTGCAATTGGAGTCGAGTTACTAGTTAGTTTGAAACTGCAGTTGATCATTAAACATCGGAGTATCCCATAATTAGTTAACTGTAACGTTACATTGGTTATTTTATCGCTTACGTCGTAAAATTACTGTATGTTCGTACATTTCGAAGATCTCGTAAAAAATGGCCAAATACTAGCCTATTTAAGTGAAATAACAAACAATCGACAGTAATTCTACATTAAGTAAGAGCACGATCGTTGTTACACTCAATTTTGTTCGTCGAAGGATGATCTCATCCTGGTTTGAAACAAGAAATAATAAAAGATGTAAAGTTTGTAGAATTTGTGGGTTAGGGACAAGTATATACATATGTATATCGTTCCCTAGCGAATCGATGGATAAATAATTGTTCATTGCTTTACGCTGCTCAGTTTGACATCATTATTATCTCCATCAGTTGGCGTCACAATAGCTGTGAATGAGAATGATGTGGTCAGAGATCTGGGAAAGTTTGTAAATAATTTATGTCACGTCACAAAAACGTGCAAACGTGAGTACGTTACTATAAGCAATTCTTCCGTTTTTGTCTGAATCAGTCCTTTGTGCGGTTTAATCGAATCTCTGGTGTCTATTCAGTGCGACTTTTAATTGCTCCTGGTCATCCCGTAATTATTATCGACGAACGAATTGATATATCGGTAATACTAAATCTCGCGATAACGTGAGTTTCTCTCGTTACAAAAATTCGGCCTTTCTGCTGACTGAAGGACAGTATTAATGACATTGCGTCATTAACCAAGGGTTGCAGTCCTGAAACGATAATTTCTTTTTTGAAAGTTGGCGAACTATTGAGGAGAGTTGGTTAATTATTCGGTGCGCAATTGATCGCTGGCGTAATGAAGATTAATCGAATGTTTTTTTGCAAACGAATCCTTTACGCGTGCTTTTCACTATTATTTTTAAACGTAATTGAGAGATGTCTGAAATTTGTCTAATTTCTTAATTTAGTCTCGACTCGACTCGATGGTGGTACACTAATAATTAGCTATAAGTGAAGGGATATGCTAATTGGGGAAAAGGGTTACGTCGCGAAAGTTCTTGATGGTTTCTCCAGCTGTTACTCCTGAACTAAATCTAATGGAAAATTGTGCTAATTATAGCAATTTTCTAGCTAACTCTGTTGCGTAGTAAAAGCTTCAAAGTTGACGACATCCTTTACGTATCTGCTTTCCAGTGGCGTTGTTTACGACACCATGCTGTCGCGAAACGTGACCATTTCTTGGGCTGAATATTCAGTTTAAGACCAGGATAACTTCAACGTCTACAACACTTTTTTCCCGCGACAAATACGCGATATTGAATTAGTGGACTTTAGATGTCATTTCCTCATGCTTCGTACTTACTGTTTCGCCTTTAAGCTGTAACACTGAAACAGTCTCATTGTTCGTTTTTTCCGCCTTTTATTATAACCGCGGCTGAAAGTAGTTTCTATTTTCATTGCACAATTCGCGGCCATATAAACAGGCTGCATTATTTTTCTCTTTCTTACGTTCTCCGTCTTTCCGTTCGTTCTTTCGCTAATTTCTGATTTTGCTCTCTGAATATTTCGTGAGCGCCGACTGCGAGGAGAGGTCGTAAACGGCGTTTGGTGGCGATAATTGCTAGAAACGAGCGATGCGCTGGCAGCTTGATTATTTTCCCGCCCCGTTTACGGTTTATCGTCGCAACTACAAGAAGCATCTGGGCTAACGATTCAGGAAAATCGTTAGATTGCTTTAATATCGCAACTTTGCCGCGGGTCGCTCTCCATTGCGGCGCGAAGTAACAGTCTGACGTTAGTAATGTATTTGCTTAATTGCCGAGCGGCAAACTGCAGGATTGTTCGAAAGTCGCTTTGATTCTTTGAGTCGCTGGTATATCGACCGAGCAACCATTCGGAATGCATAGGATACAGTCGATAAATTTCAATGTTGTTTTGCAATGTTTACGAAACTCACAATGGTACGTAGTTTCATATGACTCGAGATAACAGTTTTTCCTTTCTATTTGATTTTCTGCAATAAAAATGTGCGAAACAACAAACATGCATTATCAATCTATTTCCGCGACTAAAATTCGACGGTCCCTCAAGGCTTTTAAAAATCACGACGAATTAATTCCTCCGAGTCGACGGAAATCTACTCGAATTTCTGAGGGTGAACCGTTTCACCTTCTGCGCAACGCGCGGATCGTTAGCGTACGAAAAAACGGAGAAAACGTAAGCTCAGCGATTAGATGATGAGTTGCCGGGTTCTCGAACCGAAAGCCACGCTCGTGGTGCGCTCTCGAACGAGCTCGATCCCTTTCCCTGTCGATGGACCAGCCGGGGACGAAAATCTCGGCGAAGTTCCTGATTATCGCTTTGTACGCTTTGTGGAGTATGGACTCGGTTGGCGGTATTCCGACTTTGAAATTTACTTTTTTTAAACGGCTTCCTGAAAATATTAATTACAAAAGGCATCGACGATGATATGAAAGCTACGACTAGTTTCACCGCTTCCTCGGTAATTAAATTTCTAATTAACAGATCTTACGCTCGAAGTCTCTAATCTGACCTATTACAGTCAACGACGGATTGCAACATTTACTTTCCTTCGTTCATTACCAGAAAATTGTACCGACGCGTGCTTCTGATAACGCTATCTCGAAAATGTTACTCGAACCTACGGAAAAAGTTTTCAAACAGTCTCTTTTCTTTTTCTTTCATTTTCATTGAGACAATTATTTACTAATTTTCAGCGCAATTTCTCCCGCGATAACGTTCTCGCGTGCGCAACCAGCACAGACTCGCGTAAATTACTATAAAACCGCAGTAACTGCCGCTTAACGATCGTGATATTTTTTAGTCACCTCCGTCTCGTCAAGCTATATTGCCAGAGAATACCAGAAGCAATCTTTCAAAGTGCTTCTCGTGTTATATCATCCGCTAAGCGTAATTACATAGGGATTAGTTTCTCCCCTTTGCCATTGTTTCATATCTGTTTTAAACGGTCTTTGTTAAACAACGTTTCCATTCTTTACCCGCGAATGAATCTTCGTAGTTAATTTCTTTTTGCTCCTCGCTCGAATAATTTTCCCCCGCGTTTTAACCAATGAATCGAACGATTACATCCGCGTCTTCAATGTACTCTGTTATCAGAGAGATTTGTAAACGATGCTTACGATTTTCACATCGGTGACGGAACACCACTGTGACAATGGCAATTTCATGAAATCGTTCAATAAAACGCCGAAGAACCGCGGCAGGATTCGCGGGAAACGAACTGGTCGGTTTTTCGTCTACTTGTTTAACTCTTCTTACACATTTCTTCGTCCACAATAACGAGATCGAGACAGCGCGCTATTAGGATATCGTATTCTCCTGGTCCAGAATTCAACGTGCAACTGTCTCTCGAGTCATTCTTACAAATGTTCCACGTTACAACAATCTATGTACGTCCCGTTACGACCGTCGAATTTCCCTGTTTCCTCGTGACGTGAAATCACATTAAAATAGAGGTACGAGCATGGGGTTGCATAGAAGACAGTCTCTAGCGACGGTGATTCTAGTCCCGCCGTGGTAGCCGATACTTTTCTGTCATGTTTCCACGATTTTCCGGCATCGTGGGACAGAGAGCCGTTCGAGTAGTTGGGGCACGCGCGCGCGGCCCCGTGTCGTAGCAGCTACTGACTGGCTCTGCGACTACATCAACACTACCCTTCTGTGGAACGCATCAATCCTCCGCCACCCTCGAAGCCCTGCCTCGTTCCCTACTACCCTACCTCCCTCTTCCTCCCGTTCATTCTCTTCCTCGTTCCCTACTACCCTATCTTCCTTTTCCCTCGTGTTCATTCTCTTCCTCGTTTCCTCTAAATCGTCTTACCGTGTCCCACGTCCCGCCTCGCGAAGCCTGTTCCTTTCATTTTGCCGCGATCGACTGCTTAAATCGTCGATCATAATTCTCTCGCCCGTAAGAATGAAAGAAACCTGAAAAAAATGTACAGAAGAGAGGAACAGAAGAAGTGGATTTTCTTTATTGAGAAAATAAAGGTTGCCCGCATTGGCACTTTTAATCTTGTAAGAAGTAATTTGATATATTATTGTTGTCGCACGTTAGGAGCTAATCCCATGATGGCCGGTATGCGCGTGTGCACGCGTGCCATGGAGATGGTTCGAGAGGGAAAGAGGAGGAAAATAATGAGACCGGGGTTGTTTCTTTTATTTATTTCGCTGATGCGTCAGTCATGACGCTGGGACGGACCTTCGATGCGACTTTTTCTGCTTACCTGCTGTTTTCTTTGGTAATGTTCTTTACATTGCCGCGAAAGTTGTTTCACGGGGAGGCTGGATATAATAGAAGACAAATTGTAGAATATTACGGTTCGGTTAAGCGGAGCAGGCTGCTTCGTGCAGAACGAAGCTGCAGAATTTTCCCTTCTTCGGTTCATAACTTCGGTTCTGTCGCCGAGATAGAAGAAAAAGTTTACCGAGCAATTATAAATTCCCAAGCCGTCACTTCGCGAATTTCGTATCGAATCCAGATGGAGCATTACTTATAACGCGTTTCGGCGCTACTTTGTGTTTGCAACCAGCGCGGTTCAGTTTCGTTGTTCGAAAGTTTCGCGCATTGCGTTCTCATTAAATTCAGGCATCGAAGTTAATCGAGTTCGTAGCGATTCCCGGAACAAGTTCCTGCAACAGAAACGAACAGTGAGGGAAAACTGGTACGAGCCATCTAATTAGCGGCGAATCGTTTAGCTATGTCGAACAAGACGCGCAATTATCGGAATTTTCAAATGGCAGATCGATCCATTTTTCGAAAAAGAATTTCCCTTTTGACGGGTGCGTGACAGTTATACGACCCGTTGGATACTTTTTCATCGAGCCGACGCATCGATTCGGACCGCTTCTCGCGTTGTTTTACTTTGACGTTCGTCTTTTATCGTTCGTTCCCCTTTTATTATTATTACTTTCATTGGATCACGCCGGATCGCTCCTTTTATTGGAAACTTGTAATAGGTGCGATAGGTTTGAAAGGGTTCGAGACCAACATCGCAGGAAATGCCACAACGGTGTTGTTCGAGCGTTACATCGCGTCGATGGTATCGATCTGCAGCGACATAAACTAGCACTTCCGCATATTAAATTCCCATGTTGCAAAAGGACGGAAATTACTTCAAAAGTGAGTTCGAGTTCCTCCTTCTTTGGCCTCTCCGTCGAGGCTTCAATTTCGTTTTCCTTTTGGCTCGAGTAAAACGATGATGTTTCCTCTTTTCATATCGATGAAGCATACTGTACCAAGGAAGTGGAGTTATTTTAGGTATAACGTCGGAATCGTGGAAGTTTCACCTCGCGGTTATTATCGAGACTCGCTTAAATTACGAGTGGAAATTTGTTCAGATTATAAAATTATTAGTCAGCCTACCAAATTACCATAAGCAACATTTTCGCGGTTCATACCTGCGATTCACGCATCAAGTTTCTGCGATATTTTGGAAACGGGCCACACATTCCTCGTCGATACCTCTGCGTCCATACGAATACGCATTGTTTGCCAAGAATGCCCTGTTTAGAAAATATGAATTGCGATATTAACACTTTATCATTATCAAGACTCGTAGGGATTAAAATTGATAAATAATAAAATATTTCTTCAATCGAATTGTGTTCGTAAAAATTGTTTTACCTCAAATAACTTCATTTACTTCTGCAGAGACCGCAAGAAACGATAGGTGGAGTACATAAATAAGAAACCATTGGCAATTACAGCGTAAAGCTGGCCGCCACGATTTACTGGTTAATCGAATGTGTAATAAGTACCGCCTAACGATTCTGGTCATCGTGACTGGCATACGGATTTAAAAGACTATCGTCATCTTCAACACAACTTCAGAAAATATCGAAAGGTCATAGGAACTAGGCTTAGCAACTCAGAAACAAATACCTCCTTCTGGGAATCGTAGAAGTGATAACTGAGCACGAGGGTGGGATGAGAAGTATCTCTACTCTCGTCTTTCATCAATTTGATTTTAAAGTCTCATAAGAAGGTGATGTTGAATAGTTTCCAATTGACAATCTTTCAAAGTGAACAGGTTTTGCCTCGTGTAAATTGAGATTTGTGTAAATTATTGTATATTTTACTCAATTTGCGTAAATTGGGATGCGTAGATTGGGATGGAATGGTAAAAAATGGCATGGTAGTTCTCGAATATCACTTGATAATAAGAATATTGAGTCTAAACATTTTTTTGCTATTTAAGTTGTAAACTTTTCATACCAACTGCATTTATTGTGTGTTTGGAGCAACCAATGCCAAGCTTCTTTAAATGAAGCCGCTAAGTGGAAATTGCCATTTTCACGAAATATGGAATCTTATTTTGCGATCAGTTGACCGGAGAAAGTTGCTAATTGGAATTAATCGAGATAGTATCGATATTCGATAGCTGCTTGAGTCTTGTTTTAGAAGGATTAAGGGTGGTTGGTTCTCAAGATCGGATGAAGGGAAATTAATAGTACTTCTTGTTGATTTAACGGCCATTTGTCGAAGGGTGCTTAAGCAAATTGTTAGGTGGACTGTTAATGAAGTGAGAGATTGATAGCGGTACGACTTCGTAATTTGCTATATTTCGCTGTTTAAATTTTTGCAATTCCAGTGTTTCTATAGAAACTAATATATTTTTTAAAAACATAGCTTGGATCGCATGGTACAATCGAGCAGGGACGAAATTACTCTGATTGCTCAGTTAGTTAATTATGTGTCACTATAAATTTCTTTCGTAATTAATTAATTATAATGTATTTCATTGTGATGTTCATCGGAGAGTATAATTCTGAGGGAGTTCGAGGTAGAAACCGAGAAATTTCGATCGTTTTCAAGCGCCGTACAATAATTAATTGAACGATCAAAATGCCCCAGGGCAATTTTCATCTCTTACTTTGTCGTCTATGCAAATAAATTGATTTGTCTATGCGAATAAATTGATTTGTCTATGCGAATAAATTGATTTGTCTAGTGAATTTTAAGCTGCATATTATCTTATCGCTCCTTTGATCTCATAAACAACTCTTGTGGTACGTATCTCATATTTTCCTTAATAATCTTTTCAAATAATTGGCATATTAAATGCACATTTAAACGCACATATTAAAACTAAATTCATATATGATTAACTGAACGTTTAGTCGGCCGTTTCCTTCAGTGGACAAGGTTGGTCGTGTCTTATCTAGTCGGATTACCATAATTAAAACGAAATCCGATAAGGGCGATTCGATCTTCATCAGACAGGTTAGAAAGTGGAGAGTCGCGGCGCGTGGGCGGGCGTAGAGAATATTCTTTCAGACTGCTGTTATTATCGCTAGGCGAATTAACTTTTTAATCGCCCCGTGATAAAAGAAGATAACGACGGATAAATTAAAATCTGCATTTTAACAGGTTATGAAATGACATTGCCAATGAACAATTTTGTATCTTATAAATATTGAAAATCGATAAACGCAGAGGCAGGGACTAATTACAGATTTAATTAAACCCATGATAGGCGTTGAGAGAGAGCAAAAATTTCAGGGCAAGCGATACAACTTTCATTTTTTTTTCTTTTTCTCACTTTCCCTCGAACAAAACGTATGCGGCAAAACCGACGAGTCTGTTCCATTTCGTCGGCACAAAGAGTGTATAATTGTGTTTGGCGGTTCGCTATAAATTCGTTACAACTACCTTTAAATATTCCGACATCGAAGCATCGTCGATCGCTATACAATTCTCGAATCGTACAGGAAATGCATATAAAGTCTATTATACTGGGCTTCCTCTATTATACTAGACATCCTTTATGGTACGAGTTTTCACATTTCCTTCATAGTTTGCAGTATGAAAATTTAATGCAGTCATTTCGAATTGTCTGCGAGGTGAAGAGGTGTATCACTTTAATTCGAAACGTTACATTTTTCAGTTAACAGGAACGTTGCTGAAGCAGGATGCTTTAATTTTTCCATAATGAAATGTTGCTTCTTATTTTTGCCTCCTTTTAATTAAATTTTATTATTCTGTAACGAGGCACCACTCGTTTCCCTCCGTTGGAGCTGCATCCCTATACCTCTTGCACTTCCGGCTTGTGAGCGAATTTTTTCTCGTCCGTATTATTTAACGGCTGTTTATTAACTGCTGCTCTCAACGCGGTTATGAATACAAACTGCTCCTTATTTTATTCTGCAGGTCCTTAAAAATCGACTAAGTTCGCAATTTTTCCACTTCATCTGCTTCATAAGTACAGAATACCATGGTTCTTATTTCTTTTACACGACAGGCTACCTGGCCGTGTCAAGCGTCGACGGTTACACGAAAAATCGTAAAACAGAGGACGAGTCTTCCGCGTTTATGGAATATCGTTCACGAATTAATGAGTGTGAACAAGAAATTTCATCGTTCTCTGTTGTTTTCCTTCATACTTTTTTTTTCACTCCGCCTTAATTAATGGTTAATTGCCACTACCGTAGCGTCTAGTGCTCTTTGATATACTGCGTGAAACATTCAACAGAAAACTCGTGGACGGTGACGCTTGATCCCTGCTATTATTTGTAAATATTTTTTTTTAATGAATAAAAAAGAAATTCTTTCCGAAAGCGCGGCTAAAAACATTTCCAAGCACCAGTACAATAGAAATTACGGCACCGGGTTTGATCTGCAATGGCTACAGTCACAACAAATCTAGGAAGCCTTCCAATCAGGAAATTGCAATTTCTTCGTGCTGAAATTTCCGTTAACCCGAAACAAATTCTTTCGAAGCTCCGTTTCGTAATGAAATCGATGGCTCGATTCCAGTTTTTTTACACGACGCTCCACGAGTGGCAAAGTGAATTCCTAAAATGCTACGCGAGAGGGAATATTTTGAAAACCTAGGAACAAACTTAATTTATCATTTGCGAAATATTGTCACCGTGCTTTTTAAGTAACGTAGGGGAGCAGAGAGAGAGAGAGAGAGAATACGAGCGGAGGCGGAAAAATAGAGAAATACATCTGGCAGAAACATGGAACTATTTCAAAATCGGTTTACAAAAATATGTACGTATCAGAGAATCTGTAATTTTTTTTCTCATTTACCATTTTAATCGATTTTAGTTTTTTCGAAATGACATTTATATCGTCCGATATGAACATGCAAATGTACTGAAATTTTCAACCGAATAAACATTGTTTTCATCATTTCAACAAGTTTTTACTAGATCGTGGCATTGCTTCGATTTTGATATTATCACTTCTAAACCGTTTGTCCAGAAGTAACTCGTGACAAATTTCCGCCTCCACTATTCACAATAGCGTTATCTACGCTTATTTACGTGCATCTTCTGGCCAGACATTCATAATTCCTCGTGGTGAAAATTAATGGAAATTTAATATTAATCCCCGGATTGTACACGAATAATAGAGCCGATATTCGCGTGGGAACGTCGAGAAAAGTATCCGCATAATCGAGCGTTTACGTTGGACGATATCAATTGGAAAATTCTGCGAAATAACGAGAATTCTCGTTAATTTATACGCGCCATTTCGCCGACTGTGTTTATACGAGAATACAAGCGTTTCCAATTTAACTAGATAATTACAAAAATCGTTCTCTAGGGATCGTTCGACGGTGCCGACATTTTCCTTTTCTGTGCAAAACGTAATTAAAATTGAAAAGCGATTCAACTAATTTCAATGGAAAAGTTAATTATCCACCAATAGCTAGAACGAGGAAAATGAAAAATCTGTAAGCTGTCACGTGCAAAAGGAGATCAACATCGTATTACACTAATCATATGCTAACTCAACTAACTTGCTATTATATTACATTTATTATCATCGTACCTTTATGTCGTTATTAACTTCAATCTGTGTAGCTTAATAAAATTCACGTTAAGTAAAGAGTTCATCTTCGACGTTTTCGAGAACGAAAAAGAAGAAAGCGGCGTATTTGTTCCTTTACACAGAAGTATTTTATATAGCCAGTGCACTGGGCACAGCGTTCGTTCCTTTACGCGAATAAAGCACACAATTTTCATATCATGATTCCTTTTTCATCTCTTTGTTTTATCCAATTTTAAACGGGGTTTCCTCGAACGTGTCACGAAATCGTAGCTAACCAGTGGGTTATGAAAATTGTTGAAATATTTACGCTGTGGAATAACGTATGTTCCCTACGTACGAACCTCCCGAAATGTATACGTGTTCCACGTTCGCTGAGAAGCTTTAAAAAAAAAAACAGGAAAAAAGAGGACGTCGGAAAAAGAAAAAAGTGGAAAAGGCTAGGCGAGAGTGGAATATCAACATCTTCACGTCCGATCTGCGGAATATCCGCGTGCAGGCGTTTTAAGCGCTGCCCATAAAAGTATTAATAAAAACTCGGATACTACTTTGAATATCAACGAGATTGCGACAGCAAGAGTAACTGGGTGGAGGAGCTTGAACTTAAAAAACTGTAACTCGCATTACACCTACCATTACTTTGTAGCGAGATTAAACGTTGAAGTTTGAATATTAGACGATAGACATTCGCGGAGTAATAAAGCGTGCTACTTATTGAGCTCGTAAAATTTCTGCATTTATGGCTAGCGTGCTTCGTGCATAATTTATAATATATTCAAGTTTCTGCAAAATTATGTGTATGATTATACAATTTTTGTTACTTTTAATTTTGCTCTGTTTGAGGAAAATTATTGGTCATTTAATTACCAGTCTGGTATATCGATGATTGATATCATTGAAAATTATAGAAAGAATAAATTGTTTTACATATCGATAAAGATTTCTGAATCTAATTGGTCAGTGGTCAGCGAGCTTAGTCTATGCGGGGGGATTACGGAGAGGGTGCTGACCGCCGATAACGTCACTTGTCTGCGAACGGTGAGTTTGTACAAACAGAATTTTTAATTAAAGGTGGTCATCTAATCAGCTAGCACATTCGACTGAATGCTAGCATATATAGCATTCAGGGCTAGCATATAGCCGTCCTATTTTGTATAACTAAAATCGGGCTTTTTATTAGTTTATCGGTTTAAATAATTGAGAGATTATTACGTATCGAGAATAGTTTCGCGATTGAATGATTAGTATATACTGCGAACACTCTCGGGATTGAACGATTAGTTTTATGATCTTTTACATTGTATTAGTTTTTCTTATTTTTCAATTTTAATTTTCCTTTTGCTACCCAACCTTTGTATTTGAAGAATTTTGCTTTTTCTCAATATCGTAGTGAAATTTACGTGATTAGCAATTGTTACCGAATTTTTGACATGTTACCGAAATATTTTTGGACTTCAGAGAATTGAAAATTCACACTTATTATGTGTTAGATTTATAATAAAAATAGTTTATTAGAGTAAAGAATTCCTAATAAGTTGCGTGCGTAAGCAAATAGTCGCGCTGCGCACCGTATCCGTATTCCATTTGTCATCACACAAGTTTAAGAGAAAAGTTGAATGAAATCTCGGTACTCCAGTGCCGAGGCTGCATGTAATGGAAGGGTGGATGGGATTTGGCTTGGGGATAGGTCCCTGCGTACTCATCTCTAAACGTGGAGGCAAGTACGCAGGGACCTAATTCCTTGATAACGTTTTTGAGAGACCAGTCTTTCTAAAACGATATTGAGTAACATTAGATTTAAGAGTTAGATTTAAGACTTAGATTTAAGAGTTAAATTTAAGAGTCAGATTCAAGAGTCAGATTTAAGTTATTTGCGTAAGGATATCAATGTTCGTTGCGACGTTCTTGTCAAGTGTCGATATTATTCCATTATTCCATATTCTTTTTTATTTCGCATCTCTTTTCGTTCGAATTTCTACTCGTTCATTCTTCGTTGGTATCTCATCTCGCTCCTTTATCTCGTACTCCAGATTTGTGTGACAATAAATCAAATTTCTGCGTTACTCGTGGGATCGCCGAGGGATGAGAATACGTCTTTAGTTATAATTAATTTAGATTTATATATTAAATAATATAGTTTTAATTATTATTGTAATGAAATTGTACAAGAATACATTTTCTCACCCAAAGTGAAAACAACCTATCCCTATTTTCCTTATACCTATCGTTTAAGGAAACGGAATTACTAACTGCTCTCGAGAAAATCAGCTCATATTTGCTGGGTATTAATAAACCATTTAGCTGCGTATTCGCTTGCATGTATCGCATGCTGCATGTAAGTAAGGGTCCCTGCATAGTCACCTCCACGTGGTGGACCTGGGCCCTTGGTAACGTTTTCGAGAGATTGTAATGTCGAAAACGATATCAAGCTAAGGACTACGCTCGTAGACATAAGTATAGTTGTAAACTTGATGCTAAAAGTTCCAAACCAGTTAAAAGACCGTGGTTCGTAACTTCTGATAAAGATAGATAGATTTTTCACTTGTACCAAGATTACATAGATTTACTTTCAACAATTTTCTATGATGCTCATTTATTCTATTATTTCATTAACTTTGCGCGAGATTAATTTTCCAAGTCCTTTTCCTGACTTTGAAGTTTTATTTACGTTGCACTTCATATAATAGTTCAAGCTATAATTTAAATTAAGTTAAGTAAAATTTTACTCTCGTGAAATCAGCCTGGAATCATCGAAGGATTCTACTTTCTCTCTGGTCTTTTTGGATTTTAATTTAAATCGAATCTTTATCTGGCATGAGGTTTTATGTCTGCAATTATTCAGATTTTATCTGCTATAGAGAATTTTTAATTCGGTCCTCCCTCTTGCGTAAAATATATCCACGAATCCTGCAGGAAGTGCTACTTTATCAATTTTTAATCCTATACTATAGAGGACGTAAGAATTTGTGCGCGATCAATACGTCGGACCGCAATGGTCATAAAATTCCATAAGATCAGTGGTCTATCTTGTAGCTGGTCGGTACTAGGATAAATTGAGAAGTTATCGACTGGAGCTTGCAGAGTATCACGAGCTTACCGACAGGCGATACTTGAGCTTGCAGTGCATCGTGGAAAGCTCCACAACAGCTCCGTATTGACTCGTCTCAATGCTTCTAGATTTCTACAGAAGCAAATTTCGTAGTAGATACAATCGCAACACGGAGTAGAATATCTCTGCTGATATTCAATCAAATAGCGTATGTGTTGCAAGTGTATTATTAATCGATCAGAGATGGTTAGCATCACGCAACAAGCAAAGACAGAGAATCTCGCGAATTTTTTGAAACATTCGCGACATCAATCTCGAAATTTGTATTAGCATTGCATTCTCATGCAACAACTTATAAAAGGAATTCAGTAATTCAATTCTTCTGCGAGACTCTTTCATTTAGAAACGCTATGTCTGCCCTGCCGCATCTTTGTAGTGTTTGCACGTTTCGTTCGCCTGCTTTAGGATTCAGTATTGGTATCGAAATCATCGCGTGGCCGATTATATGTACAACCACGCGTGTCGATTCTCCAGAAGTTTCGCCGTCAGGTCGCGACGTGATCTCGCGGAAACACATGAATAATGTTAACTTTAAAAGCGAATTCGCTTTCGCCGAGCTTCGGGCTGTTGCTACGGGCATCAAATTTTAACATCCACACTTTACTTTACCGCCGAGTGCATGGGAAGTTGTGTTCTTCTCATTGGAATTTTTATGCCTCGTAACGGTCCAGCCGCCAGCGACTGAACATCTTCTCTAGTTAAGAGACGATCTACTCTGGGGAATTGAATTCCCCAAGCCTGTATAATGGAAGCAACGAAACGACAAGGGTAGGAAAGATGCTTTCATTCGGATGAGGCGGTCTTCTACACGCGCGTTCTTACATCTTTTTTGTGCGCAAAAGAATGAGGCTGTATTGTTTTGCTTTGTTGCATCTCGGTGGGTATTTAAAAGCAGTGTCATACGCTTCTCGTGTAGATTCTGATTGTTTCCGGACATGGGGAATCCTAATTACCTATTTCTGTAGGAGAATGCAGTATCGTGATATAATGCACGTCTATCATGAATGCAAACTATCTCACGGTAAACTAGCAGTGTGATATTAGATAACTTTGGAGAACGTGTATTAAAGTTAGAATCATTTTTGATTCTTTTTTCATTTTTGCTAATTTTAGATTAGCAATGTTAACTATTCAGTTGATCTTTATTGTGTTTGTGACACAATAATAATTCAGTAGTTGCGTTCGCTAATAATTTTAAACAACAAATCACTTTGTGAAAATGGTTCGATTAAAGAAATTTCACTCGACGCACGATAGGCTTTACAACGAAGCAGTTTGTGCCCTCTGAAACGTGTTAACTGGAAACTTGATTTTCGATTTGCGTTTTCGCTGGAGCTATCACTCCCGCCAATTAAAATAGCTCTGCGCTAACAATTCGTTAAATGGTTTGCTTCAATCCCCCGCGAAGTTACCCACTGGCAGAAACGTAATCCGTGTGTTGATTCCATTCAGAGGAAGCAAATTTGATTAAATATCCAGTACTTGAACCTCTGGGGAGACATAAATCGTACGCTGCAATTAATTCATAATTATATAATGGTCGCTAGGTCATAGATGTTTCTGTTGAAGTTTCATTTTAACAGCGTTGAGCTTGTTAGGAATTGCATATTTTAAACTGGAAGGTGCATTTAGAACCTGAAGTAGAAATACAAATTTTTCTTTCCCCTTCCGAGCGGAGTTCTATGGAACTTTAGGTTTTGGTAACCCAACACAATATACTCTTTTCTTTCAAGGGGTACAATTTTTTACCATCACTGCATTGCTATAGAGGCTCGTGTTCACTGTCAAACGAAACGGTCCTAGAATCTATCAAACCTGGTCGCTCATCGATAGTCGTGTAGAAAGGATAAATTAAAACCTGACATTGGTCAAATATCTAGGTCGAGAGTTTACTGGAGAATCATTAGAGAGAAAGGACGAAAATACGAATCCCCGACATCCTCTCACGCTATACAATATACAATTTATCCACATTCGCTTCGAAATGAGAAAAGAGTGATAAAATGAAATGCAAGAAGTAAAAGCAACGTTTCGAGATCTTCGCCGACGAATTCGTTACGTTGAAAAACGCGATGTAATTTCTTTTTCTCGCGGATTCGTAGGAGAAGTACGACGAAGTTCGAGTACGCGTGACGAGGCTTCTTTTATTATACCACGTTCGTTCTTTGATTGGTAAGTTGACGAAACTACCCGTCGGGTTGATTCATTTGGTAAACCTGGGCCTAGCGTTTCGCGGAGAATAATAGATTAACATGACTCGTGACAGAGAGGAGAGAACGGAAAAGTTGGAAGAAAGTTGGCGCAATTTCATCCGGCACCGCGCCGCGTACAGTTCGTTCCACGGGCGGAATGTTCCATATAAAGCACCAACCGCGCTGAACATCTTATCGCTTCTTTTCGCTATCGCTCGCGTTAGCCTCGTAAAATTTTCCCCGGCGACTAGGACGCGTTCGAGTTTCGTGGAGAATCTCTGAGGACGCGGAGGCGAGTTCGCGGCGCGGTTTTGACGGTGACGAAGCGACAGAACGGGGGTTGCTCGTTCGAGCACTTTTTCTATGGAACGTAAGTAACGACTGGCTGTATTTCTCCGCGTTCTGGTCGTCGGTTTTCGTTTTTCATTTCGCTTTTTGCGACGCATGGGATTAAGATGAAAGACGTACAGATTTGGATTAAGGAAAATTAATTTGTATTTCTGATGTCTGTATCCTTTTTCCTTCCGAGTCTGCAATCGTCAAAACATGTTACAGTCTCATATTGCCATTCCAACGTTAATTGTCATACGTATTCACGTACACCGTGTACATTAGTTATTCAGTTTCACAAGCATTTCGTTCTTTGCGCACTTGAATGTACGTTCGTTGCAAACAATTCGCGTTACATTCTCTATGCCTTGAACAAGTAAATACCAGTGTAATCTACTAGAAACTCGAACGAATTCGACAACAAAGGGCCTCACGAATGTAATGACGATTCGGCTATTTTCATCGAAACGCGTTTGATAAAAAGTCTCCAGCGGTAAACGAAGATCCACCGGGACCAGAGATATTTGCTTGGCGCTCCATCGTGATGTTTCAGTGTCGATGAAAAACGCACCGCGTGATTTTACGGTGACGATAAATTAAAAATGAGCACTGGTTACGTAGAAGAAAAACTAGATAACTCGTTTTGATTATTTTTCCCCACTTTGCAGCGCGATTAGTTTTCTATGTTGTTATTTTAGCAATAGTTTCAACTGAAAACGCCTCCCAGCAATAAAAAATTTCCATTTTAATGAAAAACTTCAGAGAAACATTCATTTCTCAAAACACAGAGGTGATATCCGAGTGCAAAAGGTTAATATTAGTCTTTCCGTCTGCTTGAAGATTCATCATTTCTTTCCATGGTCGCTGCTAATTATGATCTGCAAAACAACTAGATTCCCCTAGCTTTCAAAGCAGTTAAAATTTTCACGGTTTCAGTGGAAACGCGCCCACAGCGTGACCTACATTCGCGGAATTTCATACTTCGTCCTCTATAATGTGGATGCATGTGATTGTATTGTTGAATTCCCGGATTGAAAAATTCTGGGCATGCGATGGTTCCGTTAGACCTCCGCGAGACATTCGCGAAGTTTTACATTGTCAATTTCGGTGGAACTTTTCGTATCTTGGGAATGAACGTACTTAAGTAACGCGAACATTCTTTTTGCCTCTCCAAACGAATAAAGTCAGCAAATAAGCGGTGTTCTTTTCATTTTTCTGATCTTCGCAAATAATTAGTAACAATGTGGTGAAACGGAACATCTTTTTCCTTTAAGGAGAAATTCAATTTTCTTAGTCATTTAACTCGAATCGTTTCTCTAATCAATAACGTATCAAGCACGTTGACCGTATCTCGCGGATATTGCTGAAACTCGTACAAATTAACACTTCCGACGCGCGAATGCATCGCGCTCGTCAATCATAATATCAGTCTACAACATCGGACACCGACGAGCATTGAATTATCAGCCGTCAGCTGATCAACTGACAAAACAGAACGTATCTTTGATAAAGTCTACAGCCATTTCCAAGCCGTACGTATCCTTGTCGCAGTCGTCGAGAATATGGGCGCCGATCTTGACACCGGGTATAATTCCACGATCGTTGAGCCTGTCCAGAGTGTTGAGCATTGCCTCGAGCGCGTGAACGCCACCCTGCGGCATCACTGGCCCGCAAGTGATGGTGTTCTCCCTCTCCTGGACCATCATTGGACCACCCAACACTAGATCACCCTCAACCACCGCGCTGTGCTTAACTGGCCACTGATTCTGGGCCTCCAGCTCGTGTGACGAGTTGTCCGTCGTTTGCGAGGACGCCTCGTCCATAGCAACGGGAAAATGTTCATCGTTCGGCTCAGAAGAAGTGGCGACCATGTCAAAGGCGAACGAAAATTGGTTCTCGTTGTTAATCAATGCGGCGATCGACGTTTCGACGACAACTGGAAGTTGTTCCCTCTTTGTAGACGAAAGCGCGAGGTTTTTGTTAAGGTGGTTGCCCAAAGAATTATTCGTAGGCTGGTCTAACGGTAGCGAATCCTGCATGCTCGAGACGAATTCTAGTGGACGTGTCAGCGAGATCGCCAGTCCTCCGAGAGCATCGCTGCTGGCTTTCGCTTGGTTGGATTCCATTTACATGGCCGAGGCCGTTCTTCGTTGGTTCTCGTCCTTGTCCCACATCGGCATAGAAGTTCGTCCAGACACCGGGCCTCCGACCTTTGTAGTTGAATCAAGTTTCAGGTTCGTCGATGTCGAATTTCGCACCGTGGACGACCTGGACTTTCATTCTCTCGTAGGATGATCGATTACCGGGGTGGGCATCATGCTCGAGGAGTTAAATCCGTACGCTGCGTCGGACGGTCGCTGCGGAGGTCCGTCGAACCTCTTCTCGTCCTTTTCGAACGGATTAACTTCGTTCACCGTTCCATTATCCAACGAGCTGGCATGGTCCCTCTAATTTTTCGAGTTAAACCCGGCGGACGGTTCATCAGGTTTAACGTCGCCGTCGCGTGTTTGAATATTTCAATTCAGTGGTTCCGTCGCCCTTGAATCGACGAGTTGCTCCTCCTTCAAAATCATTAGAGGATCGTTAAACGTCACTGCATCATTTTCTGTTCCACCATCCAACCATTCCGCCTGGTCGTCGATTTTCATATTTTTCGTCTTGATTGTTTGGAAAACGGCTTCTTTAGAGGCGGATGATCGTTCAGAAGGGATTGAAGGAAGCTTCGATTTCGAATGTTTCGTTTTATTCACGGCCGATTGCTTGGGGTTAGCGTTTATTTTGATATCGTCCGTAATCTTCCGCTCTTGCTCAGGCGAAGATCAGTTCCTGAACGTATCGTCAGAATTTCCCTCGCCGAATTAGACTGTTCATATCGTTTCTTAAGTACGTGGCATTTCTTGCGCCGCAACAGAGCTACGCTCGGAGTTCACAAGGTCGCCGTCAGACTCCTTTGTCACGTTGTTTAGCGCGGAAGCCTCTTCCGGTGTCGCATTATTCGCATCTTCTTTGGCTTCATCAATCTCACTCCGCTGCGCGTCTAATTCCATCTCTTGCGACGAATCCGCGCTCAAATCGGGTGTCATCGAGACCACGTCGTTACTTAGACTTAAAACGTTCTCCGGGAACTGTGCATTGTTATTTATATAATTGTTTATATATAATTTTTACAAATTTCCGTTTAATTAACCACCACATCTGGTGCTTCGAGTGTTATTCTGCTAACTGATTCTGTGCTTCCGTCGTAACGTGACGAGCTGAATTCATTGCTCAATATTAAAGTACTCAAATTTAACGTCGAATCATTCCACTGCTGTACGTCTGCTGTAGCATCTCGATCGTCTAGCGGGTTATCCGTAACGTTCTCTGAAATGAAGTCGAACTCCAATTCTGTCTCAACAATTTTCGCATCCTTATCCAAAAAATGATTTGTCGTTTCGTTGAAAGTAACATTCGATGAAGTTCCACCGTATTGAGACGAATTCGAACAAAGAATTCCCACGGGTTCTCCTGTCTGCCTCATCATCGCTTCTCTTTGTTGATATCTGTTTCGCGGGGATTCTGTCGCTTCGCGGCTCGCGATTCGAAGATCCCGAATTCTGCCAGAAGTACGACCCCTCCAGATTTATTACATCACCAGGATCGAACGTTCTCGGCTCTTCGTCTCGGTCTATTCCCGAATTTTTAATGGACCTTCTGCTCATCAACTGATACATGGATTTATTCCGTCGACTTCTGTTTTCCGATCTGCCTTTCGGTTTCAATTCTTCGTCGAACAGTTCATTAAAAGAAACGGAAGATTTAGGAGTTTCAATGAAATATTTCTGGATGTATCCTTTGGGCTCAACATCTCACGTATTTTTCGTATTTTTCGTAGATACTCGTCTCTTCGCGTCTTTCAGTCTTTCTCGACCCGTCAGCGTTTTCAATTTCAACCGTCCAATCTTTAATGGTTGATTAAGAGATGTGGAACACTCGGCGGAATCGATCAGATATCGCTCAACCGAGCTTTCCGACGGCTTCCTACCACTCAATCCCCCTGGATCCTCGAATTTCTCCGATTTCAATCCGGAATCTCAGTCGAATATCGCTTCCGACCGCTCGTTACGGTTTCCTCGCCATCTCCCAAGCTCCGAGAACCCACAATACCGTCACCCTGAAAGTAATCCATAGTCCTCTGACCGTCCACCCTATCGGATCTTTTCATCCGAAGACCTCGAAGCTCGCCACTGAATCCCCTATGCGTTCTCATGTCCTCGTTCTCTCGTCTGGATGCCTTCAGCGAGTCGTCATCGCGCGAATCCACCTCGACGTCACCGTAATACGGATATTCGCGGCCCGGGGACTCGCTTCCGCTCGGAGCCGTCCCCAGCGCAGCCGTTTCGAGGCTATCCGCTGCGAACAGCTCGGAGAGTCGACGCGTCATATCGCCGCTTCTCTAGCGACGTCTATTATCGCTACACGGGAGATCCGGGAGGATAAACGGGGCTCTTCCGGAATTTTCATTGAACTCCCGTTAAAACCGGTCGATCCCCTGGCAGTTGGCGCGGCTCAGCGTTTATCGCGTCGTTCCTCGTGGCAGTCGTTCGACGAGTCGCGATCTGCAAGGCGACGATCGCTCGGTCGGATCGATCGATCGTTGTCTTCGTCGGATTGATTCGCGTCCGCCGCCTGAACGGCTCGTCAGGAAATTGCTCTCGACGGGTCCTCCATGGTGTCATGCTTGACGAGCGGACGGAATGTTTGTCGAGCGGTAGTTGATGGCGATGATAACTTTGAAGAGTGCCGGGATGACGGAGTGTTTGAACGGTTTTGGAAGTTCAGGGATGGTCCATTAGCGCCGCGAACCCCGTAAGCACACTTTGGCACGGTTAACCGTTATCTGGTTGTTACCATAATCTCCCATGGCGAACATGTCCTGATCGTGCAAAAATAGACAGTGTCTCTGTGAATCCGCACTTCGCATAATAAGGTCTATCTATCTAGTAATCTTATGCTAATCGAGGAAAAACGTATCGAGTATCGTTCTCTACGAGATGTACATGTTTGTTGCACCGAGAAGGTTCGAGGCAATTTGGTCGAAACTATTTGAATGGTACACAAGTGTTAAATTTGATTCGCTCTGTTTGAGGGCGGTCTAATCCATTTGTATAGGAATGGAAATGTTTATTATACATACGTATATTGTATACACAATCGAGTTAGCGGTTAAGGGTTGAAGCTTTATATTACAAATACGTGAAGTGCATTAATATCGTGGAGTTTATCTTGAGAAATAAAACGTTATAGTTTGTTAGCTGGGATATCTATGCTGTTCTACTATTGGCGGGTTCGAGAACTTTATATCGGTGTGGGAAAATATTTGAATAATGCTCGCAGATGGGCATGCATTCTGAAAGAAGTTTTATCGTCGCGACGAGGAATTTTCGATGTATTCTATTTGCGCCTATCGCTTTTAAAATATCTACGAGTACAGCCACCAAGTTATTAATGACGATGCAATAACGAACCAGCAAATATCTCGGCGAGTGTTGCACATTTTCGAAATTACTCGATCCAGTTTCCCAAGAAAAAATTGATGTTATAAGATTGAAGACGAAGGAAAAAGGTTGGCTGCCAGTGCACGCCCCGACCGTTCATTATGTTTCAACCCGCGTGGGTAAGCCCAGCATCTTGTCTGCTCGTAGGTCATCCTTTATTTACGCAAAAAATCGTGGCGATCGTTCTCGTCCGAGCATGCTGATCGTCTGCGCGCCTACTTAATTCCGGGCATTCGTACATTTCCTGAAGAAAAATAGAAGTCCGCGCAAAAGGAACAAACAGCCGAGCATGAAACGAACATACGTGTATCGTATTAACACTGTCGTCCTTAAAGGGAAACGGGACAACGTTGTCGAATTAAAATTCCAAGGTGTTTTTAGCGCTCGTCGAGGTCGTAGAAGAGTGGATTACACACTGACGAAGCAGAAAGTCCGAGAAAAAGCGCGACTGTCGAACTCCTGGACGGGTCACTATTGGTCCAGAGTCAATAAGTACTTAAGTGAAACTAATTCTGAAGGCCCGAGGTACGGCATGTCTGGCCCTAGGTGTCGAATAAGGGGAGACTGGCGAACTCATGGAGGTGTTATTTATGGCCAAGAGCTAATAGGTTACTATAGGTACTTAAATGAAACCCATTCTAGGGGCCGCAGGTACGGTGTGTTCGGCTCTAGGATTCGAAATAGGCAGCTGGCGAACTCCTGGAGCGGTAACTACTGGCCCAGCGTCAAGTTGTAGTTAGATAAAAGCAATTCTAGGGGGCATAGTTACGGCTTGCCCCGCCCTAGCAGTCGAATTATATAGCTAGGGAACACGTGGAGCAGGTACTAAAGGCCCAGATTCAATAAGTGATAAAATGAAACCAATTCTAGAGGCTCCAGATATGGTATTTTCTGCCGTAGGTGTCGAATTAGACGGCTGGCGAACTCCTTCATCGGTTACTAGAGGCCCGCTTCAATGTTGTTAGGAGCCCACGGTTCCTCGCTCATTTTTAAATAGTGAAACTCAGTAATAACTAATCAATACACTTTAGTAGGTGAATAACTACACAGAAATTATCTCAAATGATAAACTATGTCTGATCGGTAAGTGCTCTTACAAACCATCTTTGGCTGTAAATGAATCATGTCTTCTGTCTGAAAGGAAGTCTTCCTCTTAAGTCGACTTGCGTGTCCCAGCTCAGACAGTACACGCCTTAACATTCGGCCAATGGTCCAGGCGAAAAAGCACGCAAAGAAGCCTAAACGAGTCGCTAGAAATCTTGCTAGGAATCTTCAAGAATTACTGTATTTTCTTCTTGGAAGAAACATTGGTCCTTCTCCCTCTTCTTGACTCTTGAATCTTGAGCTCTTCTTTCTTGCATCCTCCTCCAATCAATTCTTAGACGGAACGTCCTCTTCTTGGACGAAAGAAACCAAGCTAACTTCCAAAAACGTTTCGAATCTTCTTCTTGATCTGCTTATACTTAGTTCGTCCTTCATACTTCGCCAAACGTCTGACATGTACAACCTTGCACTTGGATTATAATGACCGTTGTGCGCGATAAACTAAATTATTAATTTTCCACAATCTTGTATGGTCCCTCCCAGTCTGATTGAAGCTTCGGACACTTTCCAACTACTCTTCTAGGTTGAAAGAACCAAATAAGATCTCCTGGAACAAATTCGACGATTTGGACATGATCATCATATCAAGATTTCATTTTAATACTGTTAACTTCCAGACATTGACGGACAAACTCATAAATCTTTCGTAACTGTTTTCGTAACTGTTGTTCAACATCCTCTTCTTTTCCCTCCTCTTCAGGAGTAGCTCCTCTCCATAATTGTAAAGGCAATCGAATTTCTTGTCCAAACAAAGTCATGGACAGTGTGAATTGAGTTGCCTCATGTCGTGAGGAGCGATAAGCCAAGAGAAAGAGAGGAGTCCACTCATCCCAGTCCTTTTGATGATCTGAAACAGACATCGCTAAATATTGTAATAGCGTTCCGTTTAATCTTTCAACTAAACCATCAGATTGGGGATTCAACGGGGTGGTCCTAGTCTTTTTAATTCTAAGGAGTCTCAATAATTCCTTAAACACCCCAGTTTCAAAACTTCTGTCTTTATCAGAATGAATTTCTAATGGTACACCTGGCTACTGTGTCTACTTGCTGATTTGGCATGGCTATTACTTCCGGCCATTTCGTGAAGTAATCTGCCACAACCAGCATATACTTATTGTCGGATTTGGACTTAGAAAGTGGACCCGCAATGTCAAGCCGGATTCTTTTTATTCTTGAGACAATCCTTTTGATAATGGCCCGGTTTTCCGCATAACGAGCAGTTTCTATCGATCTTTTTCTTCTTTTCTGGTAGTATCTCGGTGAAAGAAAATGTTTTAATTTTTCTCATATCTTTCTTTCCTGAATCGAAAATTTCCGAAACGGCTTCCATCTCTAAGGCTTCTATAACTGCCGCTCTTAGAGATGTAAATTCGCCTAAGCGCAGCGCCCTTTTCATCTCTTCACTCTCGAATGCCGAGACAAATTGTGATACAGTCAATTTGTCTCGCACTTCAGCTGGACAATCGGAAAATTCGGTTGTGCCAGCCTCTCAATTTCGACAGCGAGTGAAGAAATAGACTCACCTCTCCGTTGACGGTAATTTTGAAATAATACATAATTTAAATGGGACAAATTCCGCATTCCAAAACGAAATTCTAATACTGAAACCAGATCTATGTAGGAACGTTGCTGGGCAACGGAGAGGGTAGTTAAAACGTTGTGAGCCGGACCCTCCAACGATGCAATCAGGGCCGTTGCCTTTTGCGTTTCGCCCCACCCATTTTCGTTAGCAATAGTTTCAATTTGAACATAATATTCTTCCCACGAAGATTTCCCATAAAAACTCGGTGGTTCCATATTGTAACCCAAATTTTGACTGCCTTAATCAGGAGGATACGCATCTACTGAAGGGCGCAGAATATTCGCTGGGAGAGCATTTGGTAAACCGGAGACGGACGAAAGAATTACTCTTGGAATATTATTTACATTATTTACAGTATTGTTACTACTCAAAACCGTCATATTTTGATCCAGGTCTTGCTCCCGAAAACAAGATTTGACCGAGGAAGGATTCTTCCTTCCAATTGAGTCATCCTTGATTCCAAATCGGTTTCTCGAGCTTCTCGGGCTGTTGTGTCCGCAGTCTCGCGTTCCTATTGAAGATCCTGTTCTCTTCCCCAGCGAGCTTCATATTGCCGACTTCTACTTTCTAATTTCTCAAAAAAACTCTTTTAAAATCCTATCAAAAGTTTATGTAAGGATGCCTACCTTTCTGTGGATGCCCTTGTGCGCATCCCACTTCTGACACCAATGTTACGCGCCCGGGGTTCCTCAGTCACTTTTAAATAATGAAACTCACTAAAAACTAATCAATAAACATTAATACGTAAATAACTATACAGAAATTATCTCAAATGGTAAACTATGTCTGATCGGTAAGAGATCTCACTATCGACTGAATGCTTTCGTTATCTGTCGTCTGGTCTTCCATGACCGATAGCTGTTTCTACACCAATACTAATTGGCCATGGTTCTTAATATACTGGGTTGATGATTGCTCATTACAATATGTAATTAAATGAAACCAATTCCAGGGGCCCCAGATACGGTATGTCCGCCTCTGGGAGTCGAATTGTGCGGCTGCTGAATTCGCGGAGCGGTTTCCAGTAGCCCGCGTTAATATGTAATTAAATGAAACGAACTGCAGGGGCCCCCCAGGTATGGTATGTCCGGCACTGGGAGTCGAAATATGCGGTTTGCGAACTCCTTGATCTGTTACTAATGATCCAGGGTCAAGCAGTAGTGAGATAAAAGCAATTCCAGTGGGCCTAGGTGCGGTTTGTCCGGCCCTAGGTGTCGAATTAGACGGCTGGCGAACTCCTTGATCGGTAACTAAGGGAGCAGCGTCAAGTAGTAGTTCGATTAAAGTAACCCCAGATACCCTATGTACGGTTTGTACGGCCCTAAGAATCGAAGAAGGTGCCTAGGGAACAACTGGAAGCGCAGCTAATGGTCCAGCGTCAATATGTAATTAAATGAATACAATTACAGAGGTGTCGAACTAGACGGCTGGGGCAATCCATGAATGGATTACTAATGGCCTAGCTTCAAGTAGTAGTTAGATGAAAGCAATTTGAGAGGCCCAAATTAAGGTTTGTGCGGCCTTAGGAGTCGAATTGGGTGCCTAGAGAACACCTGGAACAGTTACTAATAACCCAGCGTCAACAAGTAAAATTAAATTATGAAAATCCTAGAGGCCACACAATCGGTATGTACACTGCTAGAGCACGAATTAGGCGCCTGGCGAACTCATGGAGCGGCTACTAATGATGCAGAGTAAATAAGTAATTACAGGAAACCAATTCTAGGAGCTCCAGGTACGGTATTTTCGACTCTGGGAACCGGATTAGGATTCTTCGGGCCTTACATGCGGTATGTCCGCCCCTTGGAGTCGAGTTCGACGGGTGTCTAACTTCTGGAGGGGTTACTAATGGCACAGAGCCATTAAGTAAATAAATAAAATGAATTCTAGAGGCCCCAGCTACCGTATGTCCGCGTCTGGGATAGGAATTAAGCGGCTGGCGAACTCCTGGAGCGGTCAGTAGTGCTCCAGAACCAATAAGTAATTAAATGAAACCAATTCTAGGGGCCACAGATACGGTATGGCAGGCACTGGGATTCGAATTTACGGCAGGTGAATTCTGGTAGCGGTTACCAATGGCCCAGAGCCAATAACTGTTTAAATAAAACCTATTCTATGGGCCTCAGATATGGTATATCCGGCTCTGGGAGTCGTATTAGGCGTCCGCTGAACACCCGGAGCGATTACTAATGGCCTAGCACCAAGAATTGTTTAAATGAATCCCATTCTAGGGGACCGAATTATGGTGTGTCCGTTTCTGGGTGTCGAATTAAGCGGCTGTTGAGCTCCAGGTGCGGTTACTAGTGGCCGGCGACCATATGTAATTCAATGAAACTAAGTCTAGGTCACAAGCTACAGTATGTCCGGCCCTGGAAATAGAAATATTCGGCTAGGGTACACCTAGATAAGTTAATAATTGCAAAGCGCCAATAAGTAATTAAATGATATCAATTCTCGGGGCTGCAGATACGGTATGTCCGGTTCTTGGAGTCGAACTTGGCGTCTGGTGAACTTACTGAGCGGTTACTAATGACCCAGCATCGATAAGTTATTAAATGGGACCAATTATAGGGGCCCCAGATATGGTACATCCGCCCCTAGAGGACGAATTAGACGGCTGTTAAATTTCTGGAGCCGTTACTAATGCCCCACAGCCATAAGTAATTAAATAGTACGTGTCCCCTAGAATTGGTTTCATTTAATTACATGTACATTACGGTATGCTTTCATTTAATTACTTATTGGCTCTGGGCCATTAGTAGCCGCTCCAGGAGTTCGACAGGCGCCGAATTCGACCTCTAGGCGCGGACATACCGTATTTGAGGCCACTAGAATTAATGATTTATTGACGTTGGGCCATTAGTAAACGCTCCTGATGTTCGCCAGCCGCCTAGTTCAACACTGTTCTGTGGCAGACCCACGGTTCTTAAACAGATTTAGTAGCGACCTCTCGACCGTTCCCAGTCGAATACAATTCTATTGTTACGACCCTCGGCTATAATAACAAAACTGCCTAAGATTCTAGGAAACGCACCAAGAAATAACATCTGGAGTACAGATAACTTTGCTTCAGGACACAAACCATCACAGCTACCCTTGAGAAGCTGATTCCATTCTCTTGCATTTTACATCGCATCGAGTTTCCTGTCCTCAAAGGACAAACGGCCAATGTCCCAATAATAAACACTGATTTCTAAAGAATCTCTGCTGGGTCTAGCGATCTTTGCCAAGGTCAAGTGTTTATGACCCACGCCTTGCGGAGATGAACACACATGGCCACTCGCATATTTTCGGTTTCCACCTCCACCGAGACCACTTACTCCGCGCGGAGCCCATGTGAGACGTATGAAGTGAGTCGAAGTCGTTAGATCTAACCCCTAATTGGTATGAACATTGACTAATTAGGAAAAAGACCAGCCCCCAGAATCTTGAACGTTTTGAAACTACATCCAGAAATCGGTTGACATTTCAGAGACATCCTCTCTCCTTTCTAGTCTTCGACCACTCGAAGCGATCGACATACAGTCAACAGAAGTCACTACAAGACGATCCACATACAGTCAACATAAGTCATTACGGGATGATCCATATACATTCAATACAAGTCATTACGAGAGATACTAAGTACTCTAACAGTTGAAAACGCAGTCGTTTAGTGAACGCGGTTTTGGAAATCACAGTCAATATCTCTGACTGACAGGCTACAGGAAACACCAGTTTCTTCCAACCGCACCTGTACAAGGTTCTTTCTCTCTATCTCTCTCTCTCTCTGCAATCAGAGATTCACCAGTCACAACATACTCAGCCATTAACCAGACTATCCTTTATCATTACAGTCCGATTGACAGGTCGCGGGAAACATCAGTTTCCTCCAACTTTGCCTGTACAACGGTTCACTCTCCAACCACAGATTCCTCGATATCAACCAACCCACTGACTAGATTCGTTTCCACTAGAGTCTTGCAGGACATACATACCTAATACGGCAAAACTGTCCAACGTCTGTGAAAGGACGTTTAATCGTGCGCGAAATGGTAGTCGCGTGGATGACCGGGCAGAGATTTACAACATCTGTCGACCCGGGCTACATACGAGTCCCAAGGTCGCTAACGAATCGCGTGCTTCGCGTCGCGAGTTACGCGGAAACAGACACCTAGGGGCAGATACACCGTACCTGGGGCCCCTTGGATTGGTTTCATTTAATTACTTTTGTCGCTAGGCAGTTAGTTACCGCACTAGGAGCTTCCTATCCGCCTACTTCGAATCCCAAAACCGAACATACGGTACCTAGAGCCCCTGTAACTGGTTTCATTTAATTACTTACTGTCGCTAGGCTGTAACTAGCACCTCCATGAGATCACTACCCGACTAATTCGACTCGCAGAGACGGACATACCGTGAATGGAGCTTCTGAAATTGGTATCATTTAAATACATATTGACGGGGCGCAACTAGGAACAGCTCCTGGAGTTCAGTAGCCGCCTAATTCGAATCCCAGAGCCAAACATACCGTATGAGGGGCCTCCAGAGTTAGTCCCATGTAATGACTTATTGCCGCTGGGACATTAGTAACCGTGCCGAGAGTTTACGAGCCGTTTACTTCGAACCACAAATCAGGACATACCACACCTGACGCCTCTACATTTCGACTCCTAGGGTTAGACATACCGTACGTAGGTACGCTAGAAGTGCTTTCGTTTAATTACCTATTGACGCTGCGTCATTAATAACTGCTCTAGGTGTACCCCAGGCATCTAATTCGAAAGGCTGAACATACCGTACCCGTATCCTCTATAATTGGTTTCATCCCGATACTTATTGACGCTGGGTAATTGCTAACTGTTCCACGTGTTCCATAGCCACCTAATTCGACACCTAGGGCCGGGAATACCGTACCTGGTGCGCGTAGAATTGGTTTAATCTAACCACTTCTTGACGCTGGGCCATTAGTATCCGATTCAGGAGTTCGAGAGCCGCCTAATTCGATCCCTATGTCCGGACATACTGTAACTGCGGCATCTGGAATTGATTTGATCTAACTACTTTTTGACACCAGGCCATTACTGACCGCTCCTGCAGATCGCCGGCTGCCTCATTCGATTCGTGGGGGCGGACATATCGTATCTTGGGGTTTCCAGAGTTGTTTTTATTTAGTTGCTTTTTAACGCTGTGACATTAGTAACCGATTAGTGGGTTCCAGAGGCCGTAGGTACGGTCTGACCTGCCCTAGTAGAGAAATTAGGTGCCTAGGGAACACCTGGAAACAATACTAATGGACCAGCGTCAAGAAGAAATTAAGTGAAACTAATTCTAGAGGCCCTAGGTACGGTATTTCCGGTCCTAGGTTTCGAAATCCTTCATCGGTTACTAATAGCCCAGCGTCAAGTCGTAGCTATAGAAAAGCAATTCCAGTGGCCCTAGGTAAGCTTTGTTCTGCTCTAGGAGTCGATTTAGGTAGCTAGGAACACATGGAACAATCTCGAGTGGCTCAAGTAATTAAATGAAACCAATTCTAGACGCCCAGGTACGGTATTTCCGGTCCTAGATGTCGAATTAGACGGCTTCCTCACTCCAAACGGGAGCTACTGTTTACCTACCCAAGGCCTTCCTCTCTGGTTGCGAAGGGCCATGTAGATTGGGCATAATCCTTTGAACATCATGGCCTCTTACTTTTAACTTATAATCTTTACATTTTTCATTTTTACTGCGAAACACCATGAACTCGGTTTTAGTTTCTGCTATCTTTGGGCCCAACGCGTCAGCATGTTCCACAAAATTTTTGACAATTTTATCAAATTTTATACTACGTTTTTAACCTTTTCATCCTTTACCATATTAGATATTATATTCCACAATAGAGGACCCAGGACGAAGCCCTGGAGATACCCTCATGTGATAACTATTTCCTTGTTTTTAATATTATTGTTACTCATTTCCAGGTAAGCGCTTCTATTGTTAAGGTACGAACACACCATAGCTATTAAGTATCGTGGGATTTCCATGCTAACGAGCGCTTCGATCAGCGACGTCCATTTTACCGTGTTAATAACATTTTTAGTATCTATAAATACCGCGACCGTGTGTTTTTTATCCGTGTTGCTAGCTTTCACATAGTTCTGAAGCCCCAGAACAGCATCGATTACAGATCTTCCAGGAAACCGTATTGGCGTGCGTCTATGAGCCCCGTATTTTCAGTAAACGAATTAATTCTGTTGGCCAAAATTCTTTCGAATAACTTGCCAATCATATTAATTAGGCAAATGGGCCTAGATTATAACACCTTGCCTTCGTCATCTATTTTTGGAATTAGAACAATTGTTGCGTGTTTCCATCGTGTGGGAAACATCAAGTTCTTCATACATGACTGAAAGAGATTTTTAAGTATTGCTGGTTTTAAGCAGACCAGTTTTTTAACGATTAATGCAGGAATAACATCCAGTCCCGGCACCTTTCTAATGTTTATACTACTAACCGCTTTTAATATTTTTTCCACTTCTCTTATCGATAATTTTTCACTATGATTCCCAATTGTTGTATCTCTCTCATCGTCTTCTATCACATCCGGAGCCGGACCATCGGGAAACAAATCTCCGAGCAATTTATTTAATTCCTCGTCATCTAGTGTACATACGGGATAATTGCCAAATTCACAATAATCTGGTACGCTAGATCCCAGGGGTTATTTTCAACATTGATAAGCAACCTCTTCTATGCGTCTCTTTTACTATTTATTATTACGTATCTGTATGTATATTTAGCCTTTTTATATTTATCAATAACCTGATCTATCTTACGACTGTCAGTTCTGGCCTTTTTTCATCTTTTGTAAGTCACTTCTAACCTTAGTACACACCTTCCTGGCCTATTACTCGCCGGACATGTAACTCCTCTTTTTATTATTATTAGGGTATCCTTATAGCTTTTCCCTTTTATCCTCATAAAAATGATTCTGCTCCTTACCCATCTATAAATTCTCACTCACCTGCTTCCTTGGTTGTCTTAATCCAGCGCTTCCTTTATCCTCACCGAGCGTCCTAGCAGCGCCCGGTGTTTGTCTTATTTTGTCTACGACTCTGGGCATTTTCCCTAGTTCCTTTTGTTTGTTCCTCGTGTTCCTTCTTACCACCTGGCTCCACGTTTCCTCATGCCCTCCATAATTATTGTTTCCTTCCCTTTAATCCTTTTCTCTAACCTTCATCTGTTTCACTTCGTCCACGTGTATACCTACCTCCCTGACAATCCTGCCACCCTGTCTTCTGGGTCTTCCCACTTCGACAGAATTATCCCTAAGTACACTTTTCTTCTCCTTATCCATCACCTCTGGAATCTTGTAACCTGTTCTTTTTGTTACGTTAACAGCATCTCTTCCCAAGGGTATCCCAAGAGCTTCCCTACTCATATATTTCCTTGTGTATTTGTTTCTGTTTACAGGTTCACCATTCCGGCCATCAGGACCTTTCGGACTACAATGTTCATCAGGTAAGTATGTCTTCTGCGCTAAGTATCCCCGTATTTTATTTATTCTATCGCCAACACTTTCTTCGCCCTTGCAATTCGTTATTAGATGTTCAAAGCTTCCATAACCGTAGCAGTATTTGGTGCGAAGGGTAGTCCACAGCCCTGTGATCCCTGCTAGCGCAGCGGTAGCAACCTTCGATATTCCTAAATTCCCTAATCCCGACGACCGACCAACCTATTTTGACACCGTTTCCGTTTAACAAGCATTCCATCATCGCTTTACCTGGTAATTCAATGCATGCAGTGTGCATGCCAGCGAAACCTTCCTTTCTGTAAATGATTTTAACTATCTCCATAACTATGCTAGCATATTTACAAATGATTTGCCGTAACTCAATATCCTCCACCGACGTCTCTAGATTTTGTATATGTAATCTTTTCTTAATGTCAGCCAACATTTCCACGTTGAAATCGGCATCTTTAACCCTTTTTGTTAGTATTTCCGCTTCGCTGAAATTTCTTATTCTTATTAAAATATCATCATTATTTCTACATTTTCCAATACCAATTATACCTATAACATCAATGCTAACTCTTTTCGTTAATTCCCGTAGTTTATCCACATATTTTACATCCCTTTCCGTAAATATTCTCAAAGGCGCTTCCTGCGGTACATGATCATCGCCACCTTGTTCCTTCTCCGCATCCCATTTCATTTCCGGTTTTTACTGGGTAGGGTAACCTTATTTGGTGACTCCTCTTGTGAAGGGCTGGAAAAATTAATTTTTTTCCTTTTCTCAAGTATGTTTCCAGCTTTCCAGTCATATTCCTGGGTGTTCTAGATATTTCAAAGGTATTGATTATTACCGCGGCTCCCGAATAGGTAAGTATTTCTACTATTGATTCGCTAATTTTATCACTTCCTACATCCTCGTTGGCGCAACTAAAAATTCTATTACTACTCGTCTCTTAACAATATAAAAGTACATGTTATAAGTATAAAACATATAATAAAAATAAGTATATAAATATATAGTAACTAATGAGACGTCAAAAGTGTAAGAAGATAAAATAAACCATGATAAAACAAATTGAAAATATACCAGTAACTTCCATTCTTTAATTCGCAGATGCGGACCAGCACTTTCACCCTTCGTCGGTCAGGTTAGATCGAGGGGGTACGTAATTCTTAAAAGCCAGAATAAATAGATAAATAGATAAGATAGAGTAAAACTGGATAACGTATGATGGGATGGTAAAATGATCAGATAAGATAAAATAAAATAAAATAAAATAGAATAGGAGGATAAACGTCTCAGTAGTGTTATATCGCTACAGGTCATGAGCAACGAGCGAGCAAGGGTATCAGTAAAGTAAAATGGATAAAACAAGTGAAGCAGAGTAATTAAGATGAATAAAGTAAATCGAATAGAATAAAATAAATTAGGTAAGTAAATACGTAAAATGGACTAAGTTAAAATACAGTAAAGTCAAATGTATAAAGGAAACAGAATAAAATGAAATAAACAGAATTAGAATTAGAGTTAGGCTATTTTAAGTAATACTAAACAAGTTTCTCGTAAACAGTCGGCACTATATGCGCCGAACCAGACGTAAAGTCATGTAGTTAAAATGAGGTAAAAGCTATTGGAGTTAAATAGCATAAATGAAATAAAATGATTTGAAATGACACATCATAGAGTAAATAGTTAAAATCATGTAAGTAAAATAGCCCACCCTTCATTATGTTGGACCTGGTATGCGAAATAAATACACTAAAATAAGTAAAATGGAATTAATAAATAAATAGTTAACTAGCAGTAAAAAGAAGAAAATAGGTACATAAACAGATAGAAAGTAAAACACTGCTAGAGCATATATCCCTATAAATAGGGATAGTTACTGATCCTTCTCTTTGTATCTGGTATTGTGGCACACATCCACCGCCTTCTGGAAACCCCTAGATCAGCAGGTGTGGAGGGTGCTCCCGCTCAGCGCCGCAGGCGTCGACTCCGCTTCGAGTGCCCCCCGCTGAGCCCGGTACTAACGTACCCCGGTTACGTGTTCCACGTAGATGTCTCTAGACCAGGCTACCGTCTCAGATACCATGAGACGCCTCATCAGCGCTGCGTAGCGCCGAGAGACGCGCGGCAGGTCCAAGACGAACTCGTTCCCCGGGTCCCACGAGCCCAGGGCGCCGACGACGAACGCATCGACGTGGACTCGGTAGCCGCGCCTACGCAATGATTCGGCGAGGGGTTGATACTTGCGTATCTTCCCCTCTCTTGCCTCCTCAATTGCGCCGAGAGTATTCTCGAAAGGCACGGCTACGTCGACCACGACGATGTTTTTCGACAGCCCGTGCTCCACGACAATGTCGGGACGCAGGGCTGCCAGCTCGCCGTCGACGCCCGGGACCCGCCTGTTGACCCGGAGCTCACCGGGAAGACGGACAGCCTTCACGAGCCGCTGGACGACGTTGTCGTGACGCAGCTGCCGGGCTGCGGAGTGAGGACCACAGTGGGAGAGCACATGGGGAAGGCCCTCGAAGTCATGCCCGCAACGCCGGCAACGCTTGTCACCGTCCCCCCATCGACGAGCGCCGTTTAGCGGCAACACGTCGAGGCGGGCGCGGTGGACAAAACGCCAATCAGCGAAGCGGACAAACGCCCCCGTGCGCAGAAAGTGGTTACTAACCGCACAACGGGAGGCTACATCGAACACCTTCCCCTGGTCCGGCTTCCGAAGAAGCCTTTCCATGTAATACTCCCCCACTGAAGCTCTCAGCCTCCGCGTGCAATGCCCTTTTGCAGCCGGCGGCACCACAACTAATCGTCCTTGCCGGGAGCGACACTCGATCGAGAGTTCCTCACGAACCTCATCCCACCTCCAACGAAATCCGAGGCGCGTGCAAGATCTTAATGCAACTGTCCTTGCTCGCGACCAGAACGTAGCCCGGCCCGCCGTCGGCCTCGCCATCTCACCGGACAAAGAGCCCGAGAGATATTCGGCAAGGTCCCCGCTCCCAGGGGTCCGACCGATCTTTTCACGCACGGCGTCACACAGCGCTGACCTGGCAATATCCGCGACGACCGGGTCACCCGCATTCAGCATCCTGAACGCGTGCGACACCGACGCCACGTCAGCCAGATCCACCAGCGGGAGAAGGCCGCACCCACCCCATGCGGGGGGGATATAAACCAGCTCCGCACTGGCACGCTGCGGGAGGTGTAACCACCTCTTTACCGTGCGCTTCATGACCTTGTCGGCGACAGCTAAAGCGGTTCTACGAACGTGCCCTGCCCTGAACGCGAAATCGAGGCGCGGCAACAAAAAAGTCGCCACGGTCTCGATTTTTTGCCAGGGTGCGAGCAAGGACTCATCTATCGCGCGTAAATCCGATAAAAGCGCCTCGATCGTCGAGTATGGGGTTTGGTCGATCCGAACCCCGGTCGGGACTCCCAGGTGCTCGTAACTCTGGCCGTCCTCCAGAGCTGGAACGAGTCCCCCGTCTAAACGGAACTCGGTGCGGGCTACTCTCCCGTCCCCTCTAATGTGCAGTGTTGCACACTTCGAGGGGTTGAAGGAGAGGCCCAACACACGAGCCGTTCCCTCTGCTGCTTGCAGCAACCTCCCCATGCCGTCGGCAGATGACGCGACGAGTGCCACGTCGTCGGCGTACGCCAGAGCTGTCACCTTATGCCCGCTCACCGTCACACCTTCCACCGAGTCCACGGCCCCGCGAACCATGGCCTCAATGGAGAGGTTGAACAAGATCGGGCTAAGTGGGCAGCCCTGTCTCACCCCCGACTTCATGGGGATCCAGGACGTGTACCCTTCGGCGGTACGGACCCTGGTCGCCACGCCCTCGTAAAGGCTGGCGACTAAACTAATCAGCGGCCGCGGAGCGCCGGCGCCGGATAGCGAGTCGATGATGGTGGCGTGGGGAACCGAACCGAAAGCGTTGGCCAGATCCAACCACGCCACCACCACCTCCTTACGCTGCTTGCGAGCGGCAGCCATGGCATGCTGAAGCACAAAGTTGTGCTCCAAGCAGCCTTCGAAGGGCAAAAAGCCCTTCTGTGCTTGGCTGAGCCGCTTGTTGGATACGGCCCAGCGGGTGAGCCGGTCGGCAACAACCGCCGCGAAGAGCTTCGGGGTCGCGTCACCAAGAGCGATGGGCCTCCAATTCGAGAGGTCATCACGATCACCCTTCTTATGAATAAGAATGGTGTTGGACTTCTTCCAACGATCCGGTATCTTCTCCATCCGGCGACAGGTGTTAAACGCCGCCGTTAAGAGGACAGCTCCTGGATCCGCCCTCCTCAGGTCACCATACGTCAGACCGTCGGGTCCGGCGGACGAAGCAAGCTTCATCCGCTTTAACCGACGGCTGACTTCGGTTTCCGAGAAGGGGGAAACCAGGGCGTCGTTCGACTCTGGAGTCGGGTCCTCCTGATAGAGAGGAGGGAGGCTACTCGGGCGAACTCGGAGCGAGTAGACGTTGGAAAAGTGCTCCTGGACCCGGTCCAGGGGCACACTGCAATGAGGAGATTCTCCGGCGAGAATCTCCTGCACCGCGCGCTTCCTGTTCGCCCGGAAAAGGCGTTGAATTCGCGTAGCCTCCCTCACGCGATACGGAGCGTTGGAATAGCCATCGTTCTCCCCCGAATTGGCTCCCATCGGGCGACGCAACCCACCCTCCGCGACAGGCCGGCGCCGACCGGCACCCCCGCTAGGGGCGGCACTCCGGTCGCCAGCCCCGGGTCCCGCGGCCCTCCGCTCCTGGAGCAACCCATCCACCATCGCGGCAAGCTCCTCCAGTTGCACGGGCGACTCCATCCCCTCAGCAAAGGCCACTATCCGCGCCCTTGCGGCGTCGTCCACCCCCCGGCGTCCCCTAATTCGAGGTCGTTCGGTTGGCGGTGCGCCGGACGCGGCGTCGCGACCTCCACCTCGAGGATGGGGCACCCTAGATTGCCGCGGGGCCCGGGGCTGAAGCGCCCCGCCCCTGCGCTCGCTTGCAGCGGGGAGGCCCGAGTTCGCCATCCCCCGCCGCCGCCCCCCGGTCGCTGCAGGTGTCCGTCCGCTTCCAGGAACCGCACGACACCCACGCGTCGCACTCACCGGGTGGCTTTCCCTAGAGCTTGCCGGGGGCATCCTCAGCGAAGCCTCCACCGCGACGCTGTCCCGGGATGTTGACGCGGGCGGGTCCCGTACGCCTCCACACCTGCAACAGAAAGACCCCCGGTTTGAACCGGGGGAGTCAGGTATATTTAAATTATTAAAATTGACCGGGCTCGTCGCCCGGTCAGTCAAAACATTAAAACGATTATTTAGGGTTAAATTAAAATCGAGGCCCCTCCCCTCCTGGGAGTGCCTCGGTGACATTCGGGTGGAGGGTGTGGGTCCCTCCACCCGCGGGGACGGCTGCCTCGGGGCCCCCTCATCCCCCGACGACTCCGAAGATGACGTTGTTGCAGGCCGGCGATCCACCCACCGCCTGCGCACCGCTCTGGTGGTGTTGCCCCGTCCCCTCGCGGCGCTGTTGTTGCTGCTCCTCCTGCTGCTGTTATTGCTGCTACTGCTGCTGCTGCTGCTGCTGGTACAGCAGCGCCTCCTCCTTCTGGACGCCGGTCCCCCCTTGTTCCCGGCCTCTGGCGCTGGTTGGTCGTCTCCGGACGACGAAGATGACTCCTCAATGGTGGGGAGGGGCCTGGGTGAAGGCAGCGACCTTCTCTTCGCGGCCCCCTCCCCACGCGCCTCCACCACGAGGGACACCCCGGTGGTCTGGGTGCCCCCTCTGCCCCCCGGAGGGGACAGGCGTCCACGGATAGGCCTCTTCGCGGACGGCCCGGGCGGGAGGGACGTCGCCCGGGTCGTCCTGGTCGGCAGGGTGGAGGCGCGGCCCGTGGCAGGCGGCGTCCTCGCCGCGACGGCGACCGCCGTAGATGGTGTGACGGCCGCCGTCATTATTGGCGAGCCACGGGCCGTGGTCGTCACCGTCGTCGTCGTCAGGGTGGCCGGGGCGCTGCAGGGCGTAGGTGGTGGGCCCTGCAGTGGCGGTGTCGTTGGGGGGGCGCTGGAGATGGTGGACGCGCCCCCCATCCTCTTCACTGCAGCCCGTGTCACCCGTGTCGACGCGGGCGGGAGAGACGCCGCTCTCGTATTCCGCGACACCGCCGTCGCCCGGACCACTGCGGGCGGGCTGCCCCTGGTGACCTCTGCAAAGGTCGTGGCTGGTGTCACCCGCCTGGCTGGTGGTCGTCGGGCGGGCCGGGTTGGGGAGGCTCGGTGGACGCCCGCGCCTTCCTTGCGGTCGACGCGGACGCCGCCGGACTCTTCGTCCCCCTTGCGGGGGCGGGGGGCGTGGTGGTCTTGCCCCCCGATATCCTCCCCATTGACACCGGCCCGCCGCTGGTCCTTGGTTTCGTTGTGGCGTCCTCGCCCGCGGAGGAGCGCCGGCTCCGCTGCAGGAACGCCGCGAGGGTAACGGAGCTCCTACTAGCGGTGCTTGATCCCACCGTCGTCGTTGTTGTTGTGGTTGTTGTTGTTGTTGATGCGGCGGTGGGTGGCCCGGCCCGTCGCCGGGGTTGCGTGGTGATAGCAGTGCCTTTCGTTGACGTTGTAGAGGAGGCCCCTCTCGATGACGTTGTCCTGGCTGCGGTGGAGGCAGCCGTCCTCGTAGCTCTGGAAGCATTCAGAAGAGCAGTACTCGTTGTGGTGGTGGGGGCGCAGGTGGTGGTGCCCCCACAGGTCACCGGGGAAGCTCCCAAAGGAGGGAAGGAGACCTCGCTCTCGGTGGAAAAATCCACCGCGTCAACGGGTCGCGACTCGGCACCGCTATCGCCGAGTGTTGCGCGGGCGGCACTCCCTGCAAGGGGGTTGTGTGTAACGGAGGCACACGGACCCCCAGTGGACGGGTGCTTTGTCGCGTGGTGCGACTTCACCTTCTTCAACGCATAAGCGCTGTCGTCGGCGAAGCCGCACACTCCGCACGTCCACCTCTTAATCGCACTGGGGTGATGTAGCTTAAGATGTTTAAATAAATCCGTGTGCCTCAGATACACACACGCCCCCTTTTTGCACACCGTTCTGCCGTTAAAGCAGAAGGGGCAAGGAAATTCTGCAGGGAACGGGTAAAGCAGCTTTACCACGTTACTGTTACTTGTATTCATACTGTTGTTTTGGCTGCTATTACCCGTCATCGTAACGAAAGCGTCGCAACGCAACTACTCGACTCGTCAAAAGTAAAAATAAATAAATAAAATGATAAAATAATAACGCTCGCCGGAGCGAAACACAAACGGAACGAGCGGAAACACAGAAGACGAAACACAAAAATAAATTATATATACAAAAGACAAGGGACAACGCGAACGCGAATAAATTAAATAAATAATACAAATTAACGGACGATTACGGTGCCCGACCGGACACAGCAACCGCACGAGCGAACCGTACTTCGCGAACGAGACAGACAACCGCCCGCGGTTAAATCTTTCCCGTCGTTCTGCACGGCCTGGAGATGCTCTGAAAGCAAAAACGTATCGAGTTACACGGGGTGTAAAGGGCCTCCGTGTACCCCGATCTCTGATAAAACAACCAGAATTTAATCGGAAAATCTAGAGCTGCTATTGCGCAGCGCCTGCCTGTAAAACCGTTAAAGTTCGAGTTTACAGGAGTACGTGATCAAACGTCGACAGTTGAAGTCGAGGAGGTCGTGATAACAAACAACAGCTATCGGTTATACCTATATAGCTGTGTATAACACACACAAGCTGACTCTACGCGATCAAACTACTACGCCCCTCTTATCGATGGTATCGACGGAGGGGGAGTGACGTCACGTGCTAGACGTCTCACTCTACCCGAGAACGGTTATCACCGTTTCGGGAGCTCTGTCTCTAACTACGAGTTGACCTCCACCTACTCCCACTGTGGACTTACCCGATGACCAGGGCACCTCCAGCTAGTCGCTCGCACTTGCCACCGCACCGATCGAACACCGCACACGCGACGCGGAAGACGCGACACTTCGGCGAGCGAGTCGAAACGAAAAAAAAGTAATACTTTTAAAGGATGGAAGATCAAAGTGTAGAAGTCAAAATATCGTTGATCGAGCTAATTGAGCCGTTCCCGGAGGCACTGCGATACCGGGCCGACTCGCGGCGGAGGTGGAGCAAGCCCCAACAATCCGCCTCTTTCCAAAAATCAGATTAATATTCTGACTCCTAATGAGGAGTGTATCAGATATTAAGCTGATAAGAACAGATACAAGCGCTTTATTGATCAATTAATGTTCCCCTGGAGCCGAAGCCCCAGGGGTATACAAGTGTTACAACGTTACAATGCATGTGGTCCGCATACATATGTATAATAAAACGAATAATAAAACACTGATTCACCTAAGCAGGGACACATGTCTCCTGCCGCGTAGATTCATAACATCAGATTAAGTAAAACAATAAAATTGTAGTAAATGTATATAAAACAGTATATAAGTCAATACAAATATAAATATCAGTGTAGAGTTTAAATAACAATAAAAAAAAAGCAAATGGAAATAAAATAAAGCGAAGAAAGACATCGGTCGGTTGTCTACAAATAAAAAATTGCTTTATCTTTGGCCTAGCGGACTAGCGCTTTTCAGTCCACAGGTAAATAAATAAAATCGGCGAATGCAGTGTGTGAGACCTGTTGTTACAACGCTTTCCAGGGGAGCCCTGCGAGCAGCAAGTGCCTAGAATAGAATAAAGAAAGCAGACTAAGAAATGTGGACAGCATAAAGTAATCAGCTAACGTAGGTAGGTGTAAAGATGGTACTACATAAGCAGGTGATAATAAATAGATAGTAACTTAATTAAGATTAAAATTAAAATGGACTCTAGCATGGAAACATACGGAATGAAATAGTGTCAACAGAGTACAAGTAGTTAAAATCGTCCGTAGTCATATAATAAGATGAAATAGAAAACTTGAGTAGATAAAATACAATAAAATAAGATAAAATAAAATAAAATAAAATAAAATAAAATGCGGTAGATACGATAAAAGCGATAGAGTAGGGCATATACAATTGAGTCCATTACATAGTCCTGCTATGTTATCACTTTCCTACAGTTGTCCATCCTAGTCAGATCAAGGCCCCCTGGGTGGGGTGGATGTCATGTATGTATTTTGCATGCAGTTACCAACTATGTAGGCCCTGCTGTAATACATTAATAACACAGAGAAACATTGTTAATGACTATATCCGCAGATGGATATATCTATACTTGTATCATAGAATAATAGAATAAAACAGAATAAATTAAGTAAGTACGTAAAAAGATAAGAGATAAAAGAGATTATAAATAACCAGAGATAACGTGTGAAATAAAATAAAAAAAAGAATAAAACAAGATAAGATAAGGTAAACTAAACTAAAATAAGTTGGACTAGAAAAACAAGAAAGTCGATTAGGTAAAATTAACAAGTAAATAGATAAATAAATAAACAAATAAATAAATAGTCTCGTTTATCTTTTGCAGGGTCCTTGTGGAGGCTAGGACATCCATCCCATAACAACGTCTCTCGTCGAACAGGTGTGGAGGCTCAAGGATCCGCCGGCGGCACCACCCCAGGAACGCGGGCGCCTCCACTGCTCCCGCTCAGCGCCGCAGGCGTCGACTCCGCCTCGGGTGCACCCCGTAGAGCCCGGTACTGACGTACCCCGGTTACGTGCTCCACGTAGATGTCTCTGGACCAGGCTACTGTCTCAGATACCATGAGACGTCTCATCAGCGCTGCATAACGCTGAGAGACGCGCAGCAGGTCCAGGACGAACTCGTTCCCCGGGTCCCACGAGCCCAGAGCGCCAACGACGAACGCATCTACGTGGACTCGGTAGCCGCGCCTACGCAATGATTCGGCGAGGGGTTGATACTTGCGTATCTTCCCCTCTCTTGCCTCCTCAATTGCGCCGAGAGTATTCTCGAAAGGCACGGCTACGTCGACCACGACGATGTTTTTCGACAGCCCGTGCTCCACGACAATGTCGGGACGCAGGGCTGCCAGCTCGCCGTCGACGCCCGGGACCCGCCTGTTGACCCGGAGCTCACCGGGAAGACGGACAGCCTTCACGAGCCGCTGGACGACGTTGTCGTGACGCAGCTGCCGGGCTGCGGAGTGAGGACCACAGTGGGAGAGCACATGGGGAAGGCCCTCGAAGTCATGCCCGCATCGCCGGCAACGCTTGTCACCGTCCCCCCATCGACGAGCACCGTTTAACGGCAACACGTCGAGGCGGGCGCGGTGGACGAAACGCCAATCAGCGAAGCGGACAAACGCCCCCGTGCGCAGAAAGTGGTTACTAACCGCACAACGGGAGGCTACATCGAACACCTTCCCCTGGTCCGGCTTCCGAAGAAGCCTTTCCATGTAATACTCCCCCACTGAAGCTCTCAGCCTCCGCGTGCAATGCCCTTTTGCAGCCGGCGGCACCACAACTAATCGTCCTTGCCGGGAGCGGCACTCGATCGAGAGTTCCTCACGAACCTCATCCCACCTCCAACGAAATCCGAGGCGCGTGCAAGATCTTAATGCTACTGTCCTTGCTCGCGACCAGAACGTAGCCCGGCCCGCCGTCGGCCTCGCCATCTCACCGGACAAAGAGCCCGAGAGATATTCGGCAAGGTCCCCGCTCCCAGGGGTCCGACCGATCCGCACGGCGTCACACAACGCTGACCTGGCAATATCCGCGACGACCGGGTCACCCGCATTCAGCATCCTGAACGCGTGCGACACCGACGCCACGTCAGCCAGATCCACCAGCGGGAGGAGGCCGCACCCACCCCAAGCGGGGGGGATATAAACCAACTCCGCACTGGCACGCTGCGGGAGGTGCAACCACCTCTTTACCGTGCGCTTCATGACCTTGTCGGCGACAGCTAAAGCGGTTCTACGAACGTGCCCTGCCCTGAACGCGAAATCGAGGCGCGGCAACAAAAAAGTCGCCACGGTCTCGATTTTTTGCCAGGGTGCGAGCAAGGACTCATCTACCGCGCGTAAATCCGATAAAAGCGCCTCGATCGTCGAGTATGGGGTTTGGTCGATCCGAACCCCGGTCGGGACTCCCAGGTGCTCGTAACTCTGGCCGTCCTCCAGAGCTGGAACGAGTCCCCCGTCTAAACGGAACTCGGTGCGAACTACTCTCCCGTCCCCTCTAATGTGCAGTGTTGCACACTTCGAGGGGTTGAAGGAGAGGCCCAACACACGAGCCGTTCCCTCTGCTGCTTGCAGCAACCTCCCCATGCCGTCGGCAGATGACGCGACGAGTGCCACGTCGTCGGCGTACGCCAGAGCTGTCACCTTATGCCCGCTCACCGTCACACCTTCCACCGAGTCCACGGCCCCGCGAACCATGGCCTCAATGGAGAGGTTGAACAAGATCGGGCTAAGTGGGCAGCCCTGTCTCACCCCCGACTTCATGGGGATCCAGGACGTGTACCATTCGGCGGTACGGACCCTGGTCGCCACGCCCTCGTAAAGGCTGGCGACTAAACTAATCAGCGGCCGTGGAGCGCCGGCGCCGGATAGCGAGTCGATGATGGTGGCGTGGGGAACCGAACCGAAAGCGTTGGCCAGATCCAACCACGCCACCACCACCTCCTTACGCTGCTTGCGAGCGGCAGCCATGGCATGCTGGAGCACAAAATTGTGCTCCAAGCAGCCTTCGAAGGGCAAAAAGCCCTTCTGTGCTTGGCTGAGCCGCTTGTTGGATACGGCCCAGCGGGTGAGCCGGTCGGCAACAACCGCCGCGAAGAGCTTCGGGGTCGCGTCACCAAGAGCGATGGGCCTCCAATTCGAGAGGTCATCACGATCACCCTTCTTATGAATAAGAATGGTGTTGGACTTCTTCCAACGATCCGGTATCTTCTCCATCCGGCGACAGGTGTTAAACGCCGCCGTTAAGAGGACAGCTCCCGGATCCGCCCTCCTCAGGTCACCATACGTCAGACCGTCGGGTCCGGCGGACGAAGCAAGCTTCATCCGCTTTAACCGACGGCTGACTTCGGCTTCCGAGAAGGGGGAGACCAGGGCGTCGTTCGACTCTGGAGTCGGGTCCTCCTGATAGAGAGGAGGGACGCTACTCGGGCGAACTCGGAGCGAGTAGACGTTGGAAAAGTGCTCATGGACCCGGTCCAGGGGCACACTGCAATGAGGAGATTCTCCGGCGAGAATCTCCTGCACCGCGCGCTTCCTGTTCGCCCGGAAAAGGCGTTGAATCCGAGTAGCCTCCCTCACGCGATACGGAGCGTTGGGAGAGCCATCGTTCTCTCTCGAGTCGGCTCCCATCGGGTGACGCAACCCACCCTCCGCGACGGGCCGGCGCCGATCGGCACCCCCGCTAGGGGCGGCACTCCGGTCGCAAGCCCCGGGTCTCGCGGCCCTCCGCTCCTGAAGGAACTCGTCCACCATCGCGGCAAGCTCCTCCAGTTGCGCGGGCGACTCCACCCGCTCGGCGAAGGCCACGATCCGCGCCCTCGCGGCGTCGTCCACCCCCCGGCGTCCCCTCGTTCGGGGTCTACCGGCGGGCGGCGCGCCGCGCGCGGCATCGCGACCTCCGCCTCGCGGATGGGGCACCCTGGATTGCCGCGGGGCCCGGGGCTGAAGCGCCCCGCCCCTGCGCTCGCTCGCAGCGGGGAGGCTCGAGTTCGCCGTCCCCCGCCGCCGCTCCACGGTCGCTGCGGGTATCCGTCCACCTCCAGGTACCGCACGGCATCCACGCGTCGCACTCACCGGGTGGCTTTCCGCAGAGCCCGCCGGGAACTCCCCCGACGAAGCCCCCGCCGCGACGCTGTCCCGGGATGTTGACGCGGGCGGGTCCCGTGCGCCCCCGCACCTACAACAGAAACGCCCCCGGTTTGACCCGGGGGAGTCAGGTACACTAGGAATATTGAAATTGACCGGGCTCGTTGCCCGATCGGTCAGAATATTATAATAATTATTTAGGAGTAATGAATCGGAGTCGAGGCCCCTCCCCCCCTGGGGGCGCCCCGGCGACCTTCGGGTGGCTGAAGTTGTTTCCACCGCGCGCGAGGGCGGCTGCCTCCGGGCTCCCTCGTCCCCCGACGACTCCGAAGACGACGAGGTGGATGTTCTGCGGTCCGCCCACCGCCTGCGAGCCGCTCCCGCCGTGTTGTTGTTCCGCCCCCCCGCGGCGTTGTTGTTCCTGCTCCTGCCGCTACTGCTTCCGCTGCTGCTGCTGCTGCTGTCGCCGCTGCCGGTGGTGTTGCGGCGGCGCGTCCCTCTCCTGGCCGACGGCGCCGGTGGTCGTTCGCGTGCCGACGGCGACGACGGTGACGGCTCCTCGATGGTGGGCAGGGGCCTGGGCGAAGGCACCGTCCTTCTCTTCGCGGCCCCCTCCCCACGCGCCCCCACCACGAGGGACCCCCCGGTGGTCTGGGCGTCCCCTCTGCCCCCCGGAGGGGACAGGCGGCCCCGCGTTGGCCTCTTCGCGGGCGGCCCGGGCGGGAGGGACGTCGCCCGGGTCGTCCTGGTCGGCGGGGTGGAGGCGCGGCCCGCGGCGACGGCGGCCGCCGGAGGTGGAGTGACGACCGCCGTCATCACGGGCGAGCCACGGGCCGTGGTCGTCACCGTCGTCGTCGTCAGGGTGGCCGGGGCGCTACAGGGCATAGGTGGTGGGCCCTGCAGTGGCGGTGTCGTTGGGGGGGCGCTGGAGATGGTGGACGCGCCCCCCATTCTCCTTGCTGCGGCCCGCGTCGTCCTCATTGGCGCGGGCGGGAGAGACGCCGCTCTCGTGTTCCGCGACACCGCCGTCGCCCCGACCACTGCGGGCGGGCTGCCCCTGGTGACCTCGGCGAAGGTCGTGGCCGGAGTCACCCTCCTCGATGGTGGTCGTCGGGGCGGGCCGGGTTGGGGAGGCTCGGTGGACGCCCGCGCCTTCCTTGCGGTCGACGCGGACGCCGCCGGACTCTTCTTTCCCCTTGCGGGGGCGGGGGGCGTGGTGGTCTTGCCCCCCGATATCCTCCCCATTGACACCGGCCCGCCGCTGGTCCTTGGTTTCGTTGGGGCGTCCTCGCCCGCGGAGGAGCGCCGGCTCCGCTGCAGGAACGCCGCGAGGGTAACGGAGCTCCTGGTAGCGGTGCTCGATCCCACCGTCGTCGTTGTGGTTGTGGTTGTTGTTGTTGTTGACACGGCGGTGGGTGGCCCGGCCCGTCGCCGGGGTTGCGTGGTGGTAGCAGTGCCTCTGGTTGACGTTTTAGAGGAGGCCCCTCTCGATGTCGTCTTGGCTGCGGTGGAGGCAGCCGTCCTCGTTGCCCTGGAAACATTTGAAGCCACAGTGCTTGTTCTTGAGGTGGGGGCGCAGGTGGTGGTGCCCCCACAGGTCACCGGGGAAGCACCCAAGGGCGGGAAGGAGACCTCGCTCTCGGTGGAGAGTTCCACCGCGTCAACGGGTCGCGACTCGGCACCGCTATCGCCGAGTGTTGCGCGGGCGGCACTCCCTGCAAGGGGGTTGTGTGTAACGGAGGCACACGGACCCCCAGTGGACGGGTGCCTTGTCGCGTGGTGCGACTTCACCTTCTTCAACGCATAAGCGCTGTCGTCGGCGAAGCCGCACACTCCGCACGTCCACCTCTTAACCGCACTGGGGTGGTGTAACTTAAGGTGTTTAAATAAATCCGTGTGCCTCAGATACACACACGCCCCCTTTTTGCACACCGTTCTGCCGTTAAAGCAGAAGGGGCAAGGAAATTCTGCAGGGAACGGGTAAAGCAGCTTCACCACGTTATTATTGCTCGTGTTCATGGTACTGTTATTGCTGCTGTTACCCGTCATCGTAGCGATAGCGTCGCAACGCAACTACTCGACTCGTCAACAATAAAAATGAATAAATAAAATGATAAAACTAATACGCTCGCCGGAGCGAAACACAAACGGAACGAGCGGAAACACAGAAGACGAAACACAAAAATAAATTATATATACAATAGACAAGGGACAACGCGAACGCGGAATAAATTGAATAAATAATACGAATTAACGGACGATTACGGTACCCGACCGGACACGGCAACCGCACGAGCGAACCGTACTTCGCGAACGAGACAGACAACCGCCCGCGGTTAAATCTTTCCCGTCGTTCCGCACGGCCTGGAGATGCTCTGGAAACAAAAAAAACGTATCGAGTTACACGGGGTGTAAGGGGCCTCCGTGTACCCCGATCTCTGATAAAACAACCAGAATTTAATCGAAAAATCTAGAGCTGCTATTGCGCAGCGCCTGCCTGTAAAACCGTTAGAGTTCGATTTTACAGGAGTACGTGATCAAACGTCGACAGTTGAAGTCGGGGAGGTCGTGATAACAAAACAACAGCTATACCTATAGCTGTGTATAACACACACAAGCTGACTCTACGCGATCAAACTACTACGCCCCTCTTATCGATGGTATCGACGGAGGGGGAGTGACGTCACGTGCTAGACGTCTCACTCTACCCGAGAACGGTTATCACCGTTTCGGGAGCTCTGTCTCTAACTACGAGTTGACCTCCACCTACTCCCACTGTGGACTTACCCGATGACCAGGGCACCTCCAGCTAGTCGCTCGCACTTGCCACCGCACCGATCGAACACCGCACACGCGACGCGGAAGACGCGACACTCCGGCGAGCGAGTCAAAACGAACAAAAAATAATACTGTTTAAAATGATGGAAGATCAAAGTGTAGAAGCCAGAATATGGTTAAGCGAGCTAATTGAGCCGATCCCGGAGGCACTGCAATACCGGGCCGACTCGCGGCGGAGGTGGAGCAAGCCCCAACAATCCGCCTCTTTCCAAAAATCAGATTAATATTCTGACTCCTAATGAGGAGTGTATCAGATATTAAGCTGATAAGAACAGATAAAATGCGCCTTTATTTACCAATAAATGTTCCCCCGGAGCCGAAGCCCCGGGGGTATACAATATTTAACAATAATTTCGTGGGTAGTCCGCACGATTTATAAATAATATTATATAAAACAATAATCAGCATACGGGGGAATAGCCCCCACGCAACGTCTTATATAATTAACATAGAATAGATCTATGACATCAGATATGTAATACAAAGTAATAATAAGTTATAAAATATAAAGTAATAATATAAAAGAAACATATAACCACATTAGGTCATGTATATAAAAACAACAAATCGTAGACAATATAAAACTCAATCAATAAAAACAATCGCATAAAACAATACAACATTAAGTACGTTAGAATAGCTCAATTATCAGCTAGTAAGAGCTGGATATTGTTGACCGTCCTCTGTGCGGACTGGCGCCTTCATCCTAGTCAGTCGTTTCAGATCGAGGGGGGATGCAGAAGACTAGAAACAAACATCTTATGAGTATGCACCCATGTACACATATATACATACATATATACATATATATACACATGGGGGCGATTAGTGGTCCCAAGAAAGTAGACCCACAGAATTAAACAAAAAAGTGGGTAGCTAAACAGATAATAGTAGACTAGATGATTAAGTAGTTAGGTAAGTAAATAAATGAATAAATAGTTATAAATAGCAAATAATAAGTAATAAATAAATAGTAAATAATAAATAAATAATCGTCTGGAATTAAATAGATGTAAGCTATATGTCGTGAGTCAAAATGTAGAAAAGCAAATAAACAAAAAAGAAATTGGATAGAATGAACTAAAGTAGAGCAGGAAAAGAGCAAGATGTAATGAAATGAGTTATATAGTAGAATGAGTTAAGATCAAGTGACCAAAATAAAATTAGATAAAATACAATCCAATCAAATAAAATAAAATACAATGAATTAGTAAAATTAAGTAAAATAAAGTAAGGTAAATAGGTAAAATAGAATAAAATAAAATGAAGTAAAATGAAATAAAGTAAAATGAAATAAACTACGTAGTGTCACCAATAAAATTTGATACAACCCTTCATTCCTTCCACTCTCTTCCTCTCTGTACCAGACGATGTGGAGGCTGGGACCTCATACGCCTTCTAACTGCCCCTCGATCAGCAGGTGTGGAGGCTCAAGGATCCGCCGGCGGCACCACCCCAGGAACGCGGGCGCCTCCACTGCTCCCGCTCAGCGCCGCAGGCGTCGACTCCGCCTCGGGTGCACCCCGTAGAGCCCGGTACTGACGTACCCCGGTTACGTGCTCCACGTAGATGTCTCTGGACCAGGCTACTGTCTCAGATACCATGAGACGTCTCATCAGCGCTGCATAACGCTGAGAGACGCGCAGCAGGTCCAGGACGAACTCGTTCCCCGGGTCCCACGAGCCCAGAGCGCCGACGACGAACGCATCTACGTGGACTCGGTAGCCGCGCCTACGCAATGATTCGGCGAGGGGTTGATACTTGCGTATCTTCCCCTCTCTTGCCTCCTCAATTGCGCCGAGAGTATTCTCGAAAGGCACGGCTACGTCGACCACGACGATGTTTTTCGACAGCCCGTGCTCCACGACAATGTCGGGACGCAGGGCTGCCAGCTCGCCGTCGACGCCCGGGACCCGCTTGTTGACCCGGAGCTCACCGGGAAGACGGACAGCCTTCACGAGCCGCTGGACGACGTTGTCGTGACGCAGCTGCCGGGCTGCGGAGTGAGGACCACAGTGGGAGAGCACATGGGGAAGGCCCTCGAAGTCATGCCCGCAACGCCGGCAACGCTTGTCACCGTCCCCCCACCGACGAGCGCCGTTTAGCGGCAACACGTCGAGGCGGGCGCGGTGGACAAAACGCCAATCAGCGAAGCGGACAAACGCCCCCGTGCGCAGAAAGTGGTTACTAACCGCACAACGGGAGGCCACATCGAACACCTTCCCCTGGTCCGGCTTCCGAAGAAGCCTTTCCATGTAATACTCCCCCACTGAAGCTCTCAGCCTCCGCGTGCAATGCCCTTTTGCAGCCGGCGGCACCACAACTAATCGTCCTTGCCGGGAGCGACACTCGATCGAGAGCTCCTCACGAATCTCATCCCATCTCCAACGAAGACCCAGGCGCGCGCTAGAACGTAAGGCGACGGTCCTTACCCGCGACCAGAACGTAGCCCGGCCCGCCGTCGGCCTCGCCATCTCACCGGACAAAGAGCCCGAGAGATATTCGGCAAGGTCCCCGCTCCCAGGGGTCCGACCGATCTTTCCACGCACGGCGTCACACAACGCTGACCTGGCAATATCCGCGACGACCGGGTCACCCGCATTCAGCATCCTGAACGCGTGCGACACCGACGCCACGTCAGCCAGATCCACCAGCGGGAGGAGGCCGCACCCACCCCAAGCGGAGGGGATATAAACCAACTCCGCACTGGCACGCTGCGGGAGGTGTAACCACCTCTTTACCGTGCGCTTCACGACCTTGTCGGCGACAGCTAAAGCGGTTCCACGCACCTGACCTGCCCTGAACGCAAAATCGAGGCGCGGCAGCAAGAATGCCGCCACGGTCTCGATCTTTTGCCAGGGTGCGAGCAAGGACTCGTCCACTGCGCGGAGATCGACTAATAGCGCCTCTATCGTTGGGTATGGGGTTTGATCGATCCGAACCCCGGTCGGGACTCCCAGGTGCTCGTAACTCTGGCCGTCCTCCAGAGCTGGAACGAGTCCCCCGTCTAAACGGAACTCGGTGCGAACTACTCTCCCGTCCCCTCTAATGTGCAGTGTTGCACACTTCGAGGGGTTGAAGGAGAGGCCCAACACACGAGCCGTTCCCTCTGCTGCTTGCAGCAACCTCCCCATGCCGTCGGCAGATGACGCGACGAGTGCCACGTCGTCGGCGTATGCCAGAGCTGTCACCTTATGCCCGCTCACCGTCACACCTTCCACCGAGTCCACGGCCCCGCGAACCATGGCCTCAATGGAGAGGTTGAACAAGATCGGGCTAAGTGGGCAGCCCTGTCTCACCCCCGACTTCATGGGGATCCAGGACGTGTACCCTTCGGCGGTACGGACCCTGGTCGCCACGCCCTCGTAAAGGCTGGCGACTAAACTAATCAGCGGCCGTGGAGCGCCGGCGCCGGATAGCGAGTCGATGATGGTGGCGTGGGGAACCGAACCGAAAGCGTTGGCCAGATCCAACCACGCCACCACCACCTCCTTACGCTGCTTGCGAGCGGCAGCCATGGCATGCTGGAGCACAAAATTGTGCTCCAAGCAGCCTTCGAAGGGCAAAAAGCCCTTCTGTGCTTGGCTGAGCCGCTTGTTGGATACGGCCCAGCGGGTGAGCCGGTCGGCAACAACCGCCGCGAAGAGCTTCGGGGTCGCGTCACCAAGAGCGATGGGCCTCCAATTCGAGAGGTCATCACGATCACCCTTCTTATGAATAAGAATGGTGTTGGACTTCTTCCAGCGATCCGGTATCTTCTCCATCCGGCGACAGGTGTTAAACGCCGCCGTTAAGAGGACAGCTCCTGGATCCGCCCTCCTCAGGTCACCATACGTCAGACCGTCGGGTCCGGCGGACGAAGCAAGCTTCATCCGCTTTAACCGACGGCTGACTTCGGCTTCCGAGAAGGGGGAAACCAGGGCGTCGTTCGACTCTGGAGTCGGGTCCTCCTGATAGAGAGGAGGGAGGCTACTCGGGCGAACTCGGAGCGAGTAGACGTTGGAAAAGTGCTCCTGGACCCGGTCCAGGGGCACACTGCAATGAGGAGATTCTCCGGCGAGAATCTCCTGCACCGCGCGCTTCCTGTTCGCCCGGAAAAGGCGTTGAATTCGCGTAGCCTCCCTCACGCGATACGGAGCGTTGGAAGAGCCATCGTTCTCCCCCGAATTGGCTCCCATCGGGTGACGCAACCCACCCTCCGCGACAGGCCGGCGCCGACCGGCACCCCCGCTAGGGGCGGCACTCCGGTCGCCAGCCCCGGGTCCCGCGGCCCTCCGCTCCTGGAGGAACCCATCCACCATCGCGGCAAGTTCCTCCAGTTGCACGGGCGACTCCACCCCCTCAGCAAAGGCCACTATCCGCGCCCTTGCGGCGTCGTCCACCCCCCGGCGTCCCCTAATTCGGGGTCGTTCGGTTGGCGGTGCGCCGGACGCGGCGTCGCGACCTCCACCTCGAGGATGGGGCACCCTAGATTGCCGCGGGGCCCGGGGCTGAAGCGCCCCGCCCCTGCGCTCGCTTGCAGCGGGGAGGCCCGAGTTCGCCATCCCCCGCCGCCGCCCCCCGGTCGCTGCAGGTGTCCGTCCGCTTCCAGGAACCGCACGACACCCACGCGTCGCACTCACCGGGTGGCTTTCCCTAGAGCTTGCCGGGGGCACCCTCGGCGAAGCCTCCACCGCGACGCTGTCCCGGGATGTTGACGCGGGCGGGTCCCGTACGCCTCCACACCTGCAACAGAAAGACCCCCGGTTTGACCCGGGGGAGTCAGGTACACGGGAATTATTAAAGTTGACCGGGCTCGTTGCCCGGTCAGTCAAAACATTAAAACGGTTATTTATCGTTAAATTAAAATCGAGGCCCCTCCCCTCCTGGGAGTGCCTCGGTGACCTCCGGGTGGAGGGTGTGGGTCCCTCCACCCGCGGGGACGGCTGCCTCGGGGCCCCCTCATCCCCCGACGACTCCGCGGATGACGTTGTTGCAAGCCGGCGATCCACCCACCGCCTGCGCACCGCTCTGGTGGTGTTGCCCCGTCCCCTCGCGGCGCTGTTGTTGCTGCTCCTCCTGCTGCTGTTACTGCTGCTACCGCTGCTGCTGCTGCTGCTGCTGGGGTAGCAGCGCCTCCTCCTTCTGGTTGCCGGTCCCCCCTTGTTCCCGGCCGCCGGCGTTGGTTGGTCGTCTCCTGACGACGACGATGACTCCTCAATGGTGGGGAGGGGCCTGGGTGAAGGCAGCGACCTTCTCTTCGCGGCCCCATCCCCACGCGCCTCCACCACGAGGGACACCCCGGTGGTCTGGGTGCCCCCTCTGCCCCCCGGAGGGGACAGGCGTCCACGAATAGGCCTCTTCGCGGACGGCCCGGGCGGGAGGGACGTCGCCCGGGTCGTCCTGGTCGGCAGGGTGGAGGCGCGGCCCGTGGCAGGCGGCGTCCTCGCCGCGACGGCGACCGCCGTAGATGGTGTGACGGCCGCCGTCATTATTGGCGAGCCACGGGCCGTGGTCGTCACCGTCGTCGTCGTCAGGGTGGCCGGGGCGCTACAGGGCGTAGGTGGTGGGCCCTGCAGTGGCGGTGTCGTTGGGGGGGCGCTGGAGATGGTGGACACGCCCCCCATTCTCCTTGCTGCGGCCCGCGTCGTCCTCATTGGCGCGGGCGGGAGAGACGCCGCTCTCGTGTTCCGCGACACCGCCGTCGCCCCGACCACTGCGGGCGGGCTGCCCCTGGTGACCTCGGCGAAGGTCGTGGCCGGAGTCACCCTCCTCGATGGTGGTCGTCGGGGCGGGCCGGGTTGGGGAGGCTCGGTGGACGCCCGCGCCTTCCTTGCGGTCGACGCGGACGCCGCCGGACTCTTCTTTCCCCTTGCGGGGGCGGGGGGCGTGGTGGTCTTGCCCCCCGATATCCTCCCCATTGACACCGGCCCGCCGCTGGTCCTTGGTTTCGTTGGGGCGTCCTCGCCCGCGGAGGAGCGCCGGCTCCGCTGCAGGAACGCCGCGAGGGTAACGGAGCTCCTGGTAGCGGTGCTCGATCCCACCGTCGTCGTTGTGGTTGTGGTTGTTGTTGTTGTTGACACGGCGGTGGGTGGCCCGGCCCGTCGCCGGGGTTGCGTGGTGGTAGCAGTGCCTCTGGTTGACGTTTTAGAGGAGGCCCCTCTCGATGTCGTCTTGGCTGCGGTGGAGGCAGCCGTCCTCGTTGCCCTGGAAACATTTGAAGCCACAGTGCTTGTTCTTGAGGTGGGGGCGCAGGTGGTGGTGCCCCCACAGGTCACCGGGGAAGCACCCAAGGGCGGGAAGGAGACCTCGCTCTCGGTGGAGAGTTCCACCGCGTCAACGGGTCGCGACTCGGCACCGCTATCGCCGAGTGTTGCGCGGGCGGCACTCCCTGCAAGGGGGTTGTGTGTAACGGAGGCACACGGACCCCCAGTGGACGGGTGCCTTGTCGCGTGGTGCGACTTCACCTTCTTCAACGCATAAGCGCTGTCGTCGGCGAAGCCGCACACTCCGCACGTCCACCTCTTAACCGCACTGGGGTGGTGTAACTTAAGGTGTTTAAATAAATCCGTGTGCCTCAGATACACACACGCCCCCTTTTTGCACACCGTTCTGCCGTTAAAGCAGAAGGGGCAAGGAAATTCTGCAGGGAACGGGTAAAGCAGCTTCACCACGTTATTATTGCTCGTGTTCATGGTACTGTTATTGCTGCTGTTACCCGTCATCGTAGCGATAGCGTCGCAACGCAACTACTCGACTCGTCAACAATAAAAATGAATAAATAAAATGATAAAACTAATACGCTCGCCGGAGCGAAACACAAACGGAACGAGCGGAAACACAGAAGACGAAACACAAAAATAAATTATATATACAATAGACAAGGGACAACGCGAACGCGGAATAAATTGAATAAATAATACGAATTAACGGACGATTACGGTACCCGACCGGACACGGCAACCGCACGAGCGAACCGTACTTCGCGAACGAGACAGACAACCGCCCGCGGTTAAATCTTTCCCGTCGTTCCGCACGGCCTGGAGATGCTCTGGAAACAAAAAAAACGTATCGAGTTACACGGGGTGTAAGGGGCCTCCGTGTACCCCGATCTCTGATAAAACAACCAGAATTTAATCGAAAAATCTAGAGCTGCTATTGCGCAGCGCCTGCCTGTAAAACCGTTAGAGTTCGATTTTACAGGAGTACGTGATCAAACGTCGACAGTTGAAGTCGGGGAGGTCGTGATAACAAAACAACAGCTATACCTATAGCTGTGTATAACACACACAAGCTGACTCTACGCGATCAAACTACTACGCCCCTCTTATCGATGGTATCGACGGAGGGGGAGTGACGTCACGTGCTAGACGTCTCACTCTACCCGAGAACGGTTATCACCGTTTCGGGAGCTCTGTCTCTAACTACGAGTTGACCTCCACCTACTCCCACTGTGGACTTACCCGATGACCAGGGCACCTCCAGCTAGTCGCTCGCACTTGCCACCGCACCGATCGAACACCGCACACGCGACGCGGAAGACGCGACACTCCGGCGAGCGAGTCAAAACGAACAAAAAATAATACTGTTTAAAATGATGGAAGATCAAAGTGTAGAAGCCAGAATATGGTTAAGCGAGCTAATTGAGCCGATCCCGGAGGCACTGCAATACCGGGCCGACTCGCGGCGGAGGTGGAGCAAGCCCCAACAATCCGCCTCTTTCCAAAAATCAGATTAATATTCTGACTCCTAATGAGGAGTGTATCAGATATTAAGCTGATAAGAACAGATAAAATGCGCCTTTATTTACCAATAAATGTTCCCCCGGAGCCGAAGCCCCGGGGGTATACAATATTTAACAATAATTTCGTGGGTAGTCCGCACGATTTATAAATAATATTATATAAAACAATAATCAGCATACGGGGGAATAGCCCCCACGCAACGTCTTATATAATTAACATAGAATAGATCTATGACATCAGATATGTAATACAAAGTAATAATAAGTTATAAAATATAAAGTAATAATATAAAAGAAACATATAACCACATTAGGTCATGTATATAAAAACAACAAATCGTAGACAATATAAAACTCAATCAATAAAAACAATCGCATAAAACAATACAACATTAAGTACGTTAGAATAGCTCAATTATCAGCTAGTAAGAGCTGGATATTGTTGACCGTCCTCTGTGCGGACTGGCGCCTTCATCCTAGTCAGTCGTTTCAGATCGAGGGGGGATGCAGAAGACTAGAAACAAACATCTTATGAGTATGCACCCATGTACACATATATACATACATATATACATATATATACACATGGGGGCGATTAGTGGTCCCAAGAAAGTAGACCCACAGAATTAAACAAAAAAGTGGGTAGCTAAACAGATAATAGTAGACTAGATGATTAAGTAGTTAGGTAAGTAAATAAATGAATAAATAGTTATAAATAGCAAATAATAAGTAATAAATAAATAGTAAATAATAAATAAATAATCGTCTGGAATTAAATAGATGTAAGCTATATGTCGTGAGTCAAAATGTAGAAAAGCAAATAAACAAAAAAGAAATTGGATAGAATGAACTAAAGTAGAGCAGGAAAAGAGCAAGATGTAATGAAATGAGTTATATAGTAGAATGAGTTAAGATCAAGTGACCAAAATAAAATTAGATAAAATACAATCCAATCAAATAAAATAAAATACAATGAATTAGTAAAATTAAGTAAAATAAAGTAAGGTAAATAGGTAAAATAGAATAAAATAAAATGAAGTAAAATGAAATAAAGTAAAATGAAATAAACTACGTAGTGTCACCAATAAAATTTGATACAACCCTTCATTCCTTCCACTCTCTTCCTCTCTGTACCAGACGATGTGGAGGCTGGGACCTCATACGCCTTCTAACTGCCCCTCGATCAGCAGGTGTGGAGGCTCAAGGATCCGCCGGCGGCACCACCCCAGGAACGCGGGCGCCTCCACTGCTCCCGCTCAGCGCCGCAGGCGTCGACTCCGCCTCGGGTGCACCCCGTAGAGCCCGGTACTGACGTACCCCGGTTACGTGCTCCACGTAGATGTCTCTGGACCAGGCTACTGTCTCAGATACCATGAGACGTCTCATCAGCGCTGCATAACGCTGAGAGACGCGCAGCAGGTCCAGGACGAACTCGTTCCCCGGGTCCCACGAGCCCAGAGCGCCGACGACGAACGCATCTACGTGGACTCGGTAGCCGCGCCTACGCAATGATTCGGCGAGGGGTTGATACTTGCGTATCTTCCCCTCTCTTGCCTCCTCAATTGCGCCGAGAGTATTCTCGAAAGGCACGGCTACGTCGACCACGACGATGTTTTTCGACAGCCCGTGCTCCACGACAATGTCGGGACGCAGGGCTGCCAGCTCGCCGTCGACGCCCGGGACCCGCTTGTTGACCCGGAGCTCACCGGGAAGACGGACAGCCTTCACGAGCCGCTGGACGACGTTGTCGTGACGCAGCTGCCGGGCTGCGGAGTGAGGACCACAGTGGGAGAGCACATGGGGAAGGCCCTCGAAGTCATGCCCGCAACGCCGGCAACGCTTGTCACCGTCCCCCCACCGACGAGCGCCGTTTAGCGGCAACACGTCGAGGCGGGCGCGGTGGACAAAACGCCAATCAGCGAAGCGGACAAACGCCCCCGTGCGCAGAAAGTGGTTACTAACCGCACAACGGGAGGCCACATCGAACACCTTCCCCTGGTCCGGCTTCCGAAGAAGCCTTTCCATGTAATACTCCCCCACTGAAGCTCTCAGCCTCCGCGTGCAATGCCCTTTTGCAGCCGGCGGCACCACAACTAATCGTCCTTGCCGGGAGCGACACTCGATCGAGAGCTCCTCACGAATCTCATCCCATCTCCAACGAAGACCCAGGCGCGCGCTAGAACGTAAGGCGACGGTCCTTACCCGCGACCAGAACGTAGCCCGGCCCGCCGTCGGCCTCGCCATCTCACCGGACAAAGAGCCCGAGAGATATTCGGCAAGGTCCCCGCTCCCAGGGGTCCGACCGATCTTTCCACGCACGGCGTCACACAACGCTGACCTGGCAATATCCGCGACGACCGGGTCACCCGCATTCAGCATCCTGAACGCGTGCGACACCGACGCCACGTCAGCCAGATCCACCAGCGGGAGGAGGCCGCACCCACCCCAAGCGGAGGGGATATAAACCAACTCCGCACTGGCACGCTGCGGGAGGTGTAACCACCTCTTTACCGTGCGCTTCACGACCTTGTCGGCGACAGCTAAAGCGGTTCCACGCACCTGACCTGCCCTGAACGCAAAATCGAGGCGCGGCAGCAAGAATGCCGCCACGGTCTCGATCTTTTGCCAGGGTGCGAGCAAGGACTCGTCCACTGCGCGGAGATCGACTAATAGCGCCTCTATCGTTGGGTATGGGGTTTGATCGATCCGAACCCCGGTCGGGACTCCCAGGTGCTCGTAACTCTGGCCGTCCTCCAGAGCTGGAACGAGTCCCCCGTCTAAACGGAACTCGGTGCGAACTACTCTCCCGTCCCCTCTAATGTGCAGTGTTGCACACTTCGAGGGGTTGAAGGAGAGGCCCAACACACGAGCCGTTCCCTCTGCTGCTTGCAGCAACCTCCCCATGCCGTCGGCAGATGACGCGACGAGTGCCACGTCGTCGGCGTATGCCAGAGCTGTCACCTTATGCCCGCTCACCGTCACACCTTCCACCGAGTCCACGGCCCCGCGAACCATGGCCTCAATGGAGAGGTTGAACAAGATCGGGCTAAGTGGGCAGCCCTGTCTCACCCCCGACTTCATGGGGATCCAGGACGTGTACCCTTCGGCGGTACGGACCCTGGTCGCCACGCCCTCGTAAAGGCTGGCGACTAAACTAATCAGCGGCCGTGGAGCGCCGGCGCCGGATAGCGAGTCGATGATGGTGGCGTGGGGAACCGAACCGAAAGCGTTGGCCAGATCCAACCACGCCACCACCACCTCCTTACGCTGCTTGCGAGCGGCAGCCATGGCATGCTGGAGCACAAAATTGTGCTCCAAGCAGCCTTCGAAGGGCAAAAAGCCCTTCTGTGCTTGGCTGAGCCGCTTGTTGGATACGGCCCAGCGGGTGAGCCGGTCGGCAACAACCGCCGCGAAGAGCTTCGGGGTCGCGTCACCAAGAGCGATGGGCCTCCAATTCGAGAGGTCATCACGATCACCCTTCTTATGAATAAGAATGGTGTTGGACTTCTTCCAGCGATCCGGTATCTTCTCCATCCGGCGACAGGTGTTAAACGCCGCCGTTAAGAGGACAGCTCCTGGATCCGCCCTCCTCAGGTCACCATACGTCAGACCGTCGGGTCCGGCGGACGAAGCAAGCTTCATCCGCTTTAACCGACGGCTGACTTCGGCTTCCGAGAAGGGGGAAACCAGGGCGTCGTTCGACTCTGGAGTCGGGTCCTCCTGATAGAGAGGAGGGAGGCTACTCGGGCGAACTCGGAGCGAGTAGACGTTGGAAAAGTGCTCCTGGACCCGGTCCAGGGGCACACTGCAATGAGGAGATTCTCCGGCGAGAATCTCCTGCACCGCGCGCTTCCTGTTCGCCCGGAAAAGGCGTTGAATTCGCGTAGCCTCCCTCACGCGATACGGAGCGTTGGAAGAGCCATCGTTCTCCCCCGAATTGGCTCCCATCGGGTGACGCAACCCACCCTCCGCGACAGGCCGGCGCCGACCGGCACCCCCGCTAGGGGCGGCACTCCGGTCGCCAGCCCCGGGTCCCGCGGCCCTCCGCTCCTGGAGGAACCCATCCACCATCGCGGCAAGTTCCTCCAGTTGCACGGGCGACTCCACCCCCTCAGCAAAGGCCACTATCCGCGCCCTTGCGGCGTCGTCCACCCCCCGGCGTCCCCTAATTCGGGGTCGTTCGGTTGGCGGTGCGCCGGACGCGGCGTCGCGACCTCCACCTCGAGGATGGGGCACCCTAGATTGCCGCGGGGCCCGGGGCTGAAGCGCCCCGCCCCTGCGCTCGCTTGCAGCGGGGAGGCCCGAGTTCGCCATCCCCCGCCGCCGCCCCCCGGTCGCTGCAGGTGTCCGTCCGCTTCCAGGAACCGCACGACACCCACGCGTCGCACTCACCGGGTGGCTTTCCCTAGAGCTTGCCGGGGGCACCCTCGGCGAAGCCTCCACCGCGACGCTGTCCCGGGATGTTGACGCGGGCGGGTCCCGTACGCCTCCACACCTGCAACAGAAAGACCCCCGGTTTGACCCGGGGGAGTCAGGTACACGGGAATTATTAAAGTTGACCGGGCTCGTTGCCCGGTCAGTCAAAACATTAAAACGGTTATTTATCGTTAAATTAAAATCGAGGCCCCTCCCCTCCTGGGAGTGCCTCGGTGACCTCCGGGTGGAGGGTGTGGGTCCCTCCACCCGCGGGGACGGCTGCCTCGGGGCCCCCTCATCCCCCGACGACTCCGCGGATGACGTTGTTGCAAGCCGGCGATCCACCCACCGCCTGCGCACCGCTCTGGTGGTGTTGCCCCGTCCCCTCGCGGCGCTGTTGTTGCTGCTCCTCCTGCTGCTGTTACTGCTGCTACCGCTGCTGCTGCTGCTGCTGCTGGGGTAGCAGCGCCTCCTCCTTCTGGTTGCCGGTCCCCCCTTGTTCCCGGCCGCCGGCGTTGGTTGGTCGTCTCCTGACGACGACGATGACTCCTCAATGGTGGGGAGGGGCCTGGGTGAAGGCAGCGACCTTCTCTTCGCGGCCCCATCCCCACGCGCCTCCACCACGAGGGACACCCCGGTGGTCTGGGTGCCCCCTCTGCCCCCCGGAGGGGACAGGCGTCCACGAATAGGCCTCTTCGCGGACGGCCCGGGCGGGAGGGACGTCGCCCGGGTCGTCCTGGTCGGCAGGGTGGAGGCGCGGCCCGTGGCAGGCGGCGTCCTCGCCGCGACGGCGACCGCCGTAGATGGTGTGACGGCCGCCGTCATTATTGGCGAGCCACGGGCCGTGGTCGTCACCGTCGTCGTCGTCAGGGTGGCCGGGGCGCTACAGGGCGTAGGTGGTGGGCCCTGCAGTGGCGGTGTCGTTGGGGGGGCGCTGGAGATGGTGGACACGCCCCCCATTCTCCTTGCTGCGGCCCGCGTCGTCCTCATTGGCGCGGGCGGGAGAGACGCCGCTCTCGTGTTCCGCGACACCGCCGTCGCCCCGACCACTGCGGGCGGGCTGCCCCTGGTGACCTCGGCGAAGGTCGTGGCCGGAGTCACCCTCCTCGATGGTGGTCGTCGGGGCGGGCCGGGTTGGGGAGGCTCGGTGGACGCCCGCGCCTTCCTTGCGGTCGACGCGGACGCCGCCGGACTCTTCTTTCCCCTTGCGGGGGCGGGGGGCGTGGTGGTCTTGCCCCCCGATATCCTCCCCATTGACACCGGCCCGCCGCTGGTCCTCGTTCTGTTGGGGGCGTCCTCGCCCGCGGAGGAGCGCCGGCTCCGCTGCAGGAACGCCGCGAGGGTAACGGAGCTCCTGGTAGCGGTGCTGGATCCCACCGTCGTTGTGGTTGTGGTCGTTGTTGTTGTTGTTGATGCGGCGGTGGGTGGCCCGGCCCGTCGCCGGGGTTGCGTGGTTGTAGCAGTGCCTCTAGTTGACGTTTTAGAGGAGGCCCCTCTCGATGTCGTCTTGGCTGCGGTGGAGGCAGCCGTCCTCGTTGCCCTGGAAACATTTGAAGGAGCAGACCTTGTTGTGGTGGTGGGGGCGCAGGTGGTGGTGCCCCCACAGGTCACCGGGGAAGCTCCCAAAGGAGGAAAGGAGACCTCGCTCTCGGTGGAAAAATCCACCGCGTCAACGGGTCGCGACTCGGCACCGCTATCGCCGAGTGTTGCGCGGGCGGCACTCCCTGCAAGGGGGTTGTGTGTAACGGAGGCACACGGACCCCCAGTGGACGGGTGCTTTGTCGCGTGGTGCGACTTCACCTTCTTCAGCGCATAAGCGCTGTCGTCGGCGAAGCCGCACACTCCGCACGTCCACCTCTTAACCGCGCTGGGGTGGTGTAACTTAAGGTGCTTAAATAAATCCGTGTGCCTCAGATACACACACGCCCCCTTTTTGCACACCGTTCTGCCGTTAAAGCAGAAGGGGCAAGGAAATTCGGCAGGGAACGGGTAAAGCAGCTTTACCACGTTATTATTACTCGTGTTCATTGTACTATTTTGGCTGCTATTACCCGTCATCGTTAAGATAGCGTCGCAACGCAACTACTCGACTCGTCAAAAGTAGAAATAAATAAATAAAAAATAAAATGATAAAATAATAACGCTCGCCGGAGCGAAACACAAACGGAACGAGCGGAAACACAGAAGACGAAACACAAAAATAAATTATATGTACAAAAGACAAGGGACAACGCGAACGCGGATAAATTAAATAAATAATACGAATTAACGGACGATTACGGTGCCCGACCGGACACGGCAACCGCACGAGCGAACCGTACTTCGCGAACGAGAAAGACAACCGCCCGCGGTTAAATCTTTCCCGTCGTTCTGCACGGCCTGGAGATGCTCTGGAAACAAAAAAAAAACGTATCGAGTTACACGGGGTGTAAAGGGCCTCCGTGTACCCCGATCTCTGATAAAACAACCAGAATTTAATCGAAAAATCTAGAGCTGCTATTGCGCAGCGCCTGCCTGTAAAACCGTTAAAGTTCGATTTTACAGGAGTACGTGATCAAACGTCGACAGTTGAAGTCGGGGAGGTCGTGATAGCAAAACAACAGCTATCGGTTATACCTATAGCTGTGTATAACACACACAAGCTGACTCTACGCGATCAAACTACTACGCCCCTCTTATCGATGGTATCGACGGAGGGGGAGTGACGTCACGTGCTAGACGTCTCGCTCTACCCGAGAACGGTTATCACCGTTTCGGGAGCTCTGTCTCTAACTACGAGTTGACCTCCACCTACTCCCACTGTGGACTTACCCGATGACCAGGGCACCTCCAGCTAGTCGCTCGCACTTGCCACCGCACCGATCGAACACCGCACACGCGACGCGGAAGACGCGACACTCCGGCGAGCGAGTCGAAACGAAAAATAATACTACTGTTTAAAATGATGGAAGATCAAAGTGTAGAAGTCAGAATATGGTTAAAAGCAGCTAATTGAGCCGTTCCCGGAGGCACTGCAATACCGGGCCGACTCGCGGCGGAGGAGGAGCAAGCCCCAACAATCCGCCTCTTTCCAAAAATCAGATTAATATTCTGACTCCTAATGAGGAGTGTATCAGATATTAAGCTGATAAGAACAGATAAGAACCCTTTATTTAATCAATTAATGTTCCCCTGGGACCGAGGCCCCAGGGGTATACAAATTCACAGCAATACATTGTATGTATCCGCATACATGTGTACAATACAGGCATATTATAGGTTCGCTTGGTGGGGTCGTAAGACTCGCCACCTTAGCGATTAACAATGTTCGTAGGTCTCGCGAAATAAGTATCCTCGCAAATAACAGAAAATAAAATTAAACTAAGAGGAACTTTGCCACTGCCCATGGCGGGTCAGTTGAACTTAAGATTTATTGTACTAGACCTTACGAGGTGGCCAGAGCATTATCGTAATATAGAAAAGAAAAGAAAATTTGTCACTTGATACGTAAAGAAATAAAGAAAAGTAACTGTGGTCTGGCACCCCTACATCTAACATTAAAGTAATTCCCTTGAGACATGACAATAGGACTTGTGCCAGGGGGGGCAGGATGAATACGATAGCTAAACGGGAAGGAGGAAGTTTTAGAGTAAGCAAAATTAAACAGAATATCACGTGTCGATCATGTACGAAGGGGATAAGAAAGAAGGAGAGTAGACGTAAAATAGAGTGAACTAAATATAACCGTGTAAAATGTCTGCCATGTGGCAAGGGAAGGGAAGGAGTAGAAAGGAAAGAGAGTAGAGATAGAATAGGGTAGACTAACGTGAAACCAGAGAATAAATTAAATTAAAATAACAGCAATAAGTATTCTACGCGCCCCCTGGACCGGGGTGGATGTCGTGTATGTAATCTAACTCCGAGCACACACTTAAACAGTTAAGGTGACATTGTATACGTAATTGGAGGTAGGTGAATACGTAGCTGAGGGTTTAGGAGGGCGTCCAGATAGGCAGCCAAGTGGGTAAAGTAGGATATGATAGTGAAAAGTAAAGTGAAGGAGATAAATAGGCGAGTAACGAGATGAACAGCAAAATCAAAGTGAGTATGTGGCTGCCTAACTGGACGCCCCCCCCCCATCCTGTTTCAGACTTTGCGTGGAGGCTGACGACATCCACCCCGTGTCAATGCCTCGTGCTGAGTTGACGTAGATGCGGAGGTTCAGGGATCCGCCGGCGGCACCACCCCAGGAACGCGGGCGCCTCCACTGCTCCCGCTCAGCGCCGCGGGCGTCGACTCCGCCGCGGGCGCCCCCCGCAGAGCCCGGTACTGACGTACCCCGGTTACGTGCTCCACGTAGATGTCTCTGGACCAGGCTACCGTCTCAGATACCATGAGACGCCTCATCAGCGCTGCGTAGCGCCGAGAGACGCGCAGCAGGTCCAGGACGAACTCGTTCCCCGGGTCCCACGAGCCCAGGGCGCCGACGACGAACGCATCGACGTGGACTCGGTAGCCGCGCCTACGCAACGATTCGGCGAGGGGTTGATACTTGCGTATCTTCCCCTGTCTCGCCTCCTCGATTGCGTCGAGAGTGTTCTCGAAGGGCACGGCTACGTCGACCACGACGATGTTTTTCGACAGCCCGTGCTCCACGACGATGTCGGGACGCAGGGCTGCCAGCCCGCCGTCGACGCCCGGGACGCGCCTGTTGACCCGGAGCTCACCGGGAAGACGGACAGCCTTCGCGAGCCGCTGGACGACGTTGTCGTGACGCAGCTGCCGGGCTGCGGAGTGAGGACCGCAGTGGGAGAGCACATGGGGAAGGCCCTCGAAGTCATGCCCGCATCGCCGGCAACGCTTGTCACCGTCCCCCCACCGACGTGCACCGTTCAACGGCAACACGTCGAGGCGGGCGCGGTGAACGAAACGCCAGTCAGCGAAACGGACAAACGCCCCCGTGCGCAGAAAGTGGTTGCTAACCGCGCAACGGGAAGCTACGTCGAAGACCTTCCCTTGGTCCGGCTTCCGTAGAAGCCTTTCCATGTAGCCCTCCCCCACTGCCGCCCTCAGCCTCCGCGTGCACTGCCCTTTCGCAGCTGGCGGCACCACAACGACTCGTCCTTGCCGGGAGCGACACTCGATCGAGAGTTCTTCACGAACCTCGTCCCACCTCCAACGAAAACCGAGGCGCGTGTCGGACCTACTTCTCGGTGGGAACATTATATGCGTCTATAACGCTATATATCGTAAAATAAGGCAACCTATCAACTCGGATGTAATATTTGTCAATATTCCAGGTGTGTCGGACCCTACTTCTCGGTGGGAACATTATATGCGTCTATAACGTTATATATCCTATCGTAAGGCAACGTAACACCTCGGATGTAACATTTGACAACATTGCAGGTGTGTCGGACCGTACTTCTCGGTGGGAACATTATATGCGTCTATAACGTTATATATCCTAACCTAAGGCAACCTAACACCTCGGATGTAACAGTTGACAACATTCCTGGCGAGTCGGACCCTCCTTCTCGGTGGGAACATTATATGCGTCTATAACGTTACATATCCTAACCTAAGGCAACCTATTAACTCGGATGTAATATTTGACAACAATCCAGTCGTGTCGGACCTACTTCTCGTGGGGAACATTATATGCGTCTATAACGTCATATAACCTAACCTAAGGCAACCTAACACCTCGGATGTAACATTTGACAACATTCCACGTGTGTCGGACCCTACTTATCGGTGGGAACAGTATATGCGTCTATAACGCTGTATATCGTAGAATAAGGCAACCTAACAACTCGGATGTAACATTTCACAAGATTCCATGTGTGTCGGACCCTACTTCTCGGTGGGAACATTCTATGCGTCTATAACGTTGTATATCCTAACCTAAGGCAACCTAACATAACGGATGTAATATTTGACAACAATCCAGGCGTGTCGGACCGACTTCTCGGTGGGAACATTATATGCGTCTATAACGTCATATAACCTAACCTAAGGCAACCAAACACCTCGGATGTAACATTTGACAACATTCCAGGTGTGTGGGGCCCTACTTCTCGTTGGGAACATTATATGCGTCTATAACGTTATATATCCTAACCTGAGGCAACCTAACACCTCGGATGTAACATTTGACAACATTCCACGTGTGTCGGACCCTACTTCTCGGTGGGAACAGTATATACGTCTATAACGTTATACATCCTAACCTAAGGCAACCTAACACCACGGATGTAACATTTGACAACATTCCACGTGTGTCGGGCCCTACTTCTCGGTGGGAACAGTATATACGTCTATAACGTTATATATCCTAACCTAAGGCAACCTAACATCTCGGATGTAATATTTGACAACAATCCAGGCGTGTCGGACCTACTTCTCGGTGGGAACATTATATGCGTCTATAACGTCATATAACATAACCTAAGGCAACCTAACACCTCGGATGTAACATTTGACAACATTCCACGTGTGTCGGACCCTACTTCTCGGCGGGAACAGTATATACGACTATAACGTTATATATCCTAACCTAAGGCAACCTAACACCTCGGATGTAACATTTGACAACATTCCAGGTGTGTCGGACCCCACTTCTCGGTGGGAATATTATATGCGTCTATAACGTTATATATCCTAACCTAAGGCAACCTAACTCCTCGGATGTAATATTTGCCAACATTCCAAACCTGTCGGACCCTACTTCTCGGTGGGAACATTGTATGCGTCTATAACGCTGTATATCGTAAAATAAGGCAACCTAACAACTCGGATGTAATATTTGACAACAATCCAGGCGTGTCGGACCTACTTCTCGGTGGGAACATTATATGCGTCTATAGCGTTATATATCCTAACCTAAGGCAATCTAACAACTCGGATGTAACATTTGACGACATTGCAGGTGTGTCGGACCCTACTTCTCGGTGGGAACATTATATGCGTCTATAACGTTATATATCCTAACCTAAGGCAACCTAACACCTCGGATGTAACATTTGACAACATTCCAGGTGTGTCGGTCCCCACTTCTCGGTGGGAATATTATATGCGTCTATAACGTTATATATCCTAACCTAAGGCAACCTAACTCCTCGGATGTAATATTTGCCAACATTCCAAACCTGTCGGACCCTACTTCTCGGTGGGAACATTGTATGCGTCTATAACGCTGTATATCGTAAAATAAGGCAACCTAACAACTCGGATGTAATATTTGACAACAATCCAGGCGTGTCGGACCTACTTCTCGGTGGGAACATTATATGCGTCTATAACGTCATATAACCTAACCTAAGGCAACCTAACACCTCGGATGTAACATTTGACAACATTCCACGTGTGTCGGTCCCTACTTCTCGGTGTGAACAGTATATACGTCTACAACGTTATACATCCTAACCTAAGGCAACCTAACACCACGGATGTAACATTTGACAACATTCCACGTGTGTCGGGCCCTACTTCTCGGTGGGAACAGTATATACGTCTATAACGTTATATATCCTAACCTAAGGCAACCTAACATCTCGGATGTAATATTTGACAACAATCCAGGCGTGTCGGACCTACTTCTCGGTGGGAACATTATATGCGTCTATAACGTCATATAACATAACCTAAGGCAACCTAACACCTCGGATGTAACATTTGACAACATTCCACGTGTGTCGGACCCTACTTCTCGGCGGGAACAGTATATACGACTATAACGTTATATATCCTAACCTAAGGCAACCTAACACCTCGGATGTAACATTTGACAACATTCCAGGTGTGTCGGACCCCACTTCTCGGTGGGAATATTATATGCGTCTATAACGTTATATATCCTAACCTAAGGCAACCTAACTCCTCGGATGTAATATTTGCCAACATTCCAAACCTGTCGGACCCTACTTCTCGGTGGGAACATTGTATGCGTCTATAACGCTGTATATAGTAAAATAAGGCAACCTAACAACTCGGATGTAATATTTGACAACAATCCAGGCGTGTCGGACCTACTTCTCGGTGGGAACATTATATGCGTCTATAGCGTTATATATCCTAACCTAAGGCAATCTAACAACTCGGATGTAACATTTGACGACATTGCAGGTGTGTCGGACCCTACTTCTCGGTGGGAACATTATATGCGTCTATAACGTTATATATCCTAACCTAAGGCAACCTAACACCTCGGATGTAACATTTGACAACATTCCAGGTGTGTCGGACCCCACTTCTCGGTGGGAATATTATATGCGTCTATAACGTTATATATCCTAACCTAAGGCAACCTAACTCCTCGGATGTAATATTTGCCAACATTCCAAACCTGTCGGACCCTACTTCTCGGTGGGAACATTGTATGCGTCTATAACGCTGTATATCGTAAAATAAGGCAACCTAACAACTCGGATGTAATATTTGACAACAATCCAGGCGTGTCGGACCTACTTCTCGGTGGGAACATTATATGCGTCTATAACGTCATATAACCTAACCTAAGGCAACCTAACACCTCGGATGTAACATTTGACAACATTCCACGTGTGTCGGTCCCTACTTCTCGGTGTGAACAGTATATACGTCTACAACGTTATGTATCCAAACCTAAGGCAACCTAACATCTCGGATGTAATATTTGGCAACAATCCAGGCGTGTCGGACCTACTTCTCGGTGGGAACATTAAATGCGTCTATAACGTCATATAACCTAACCTAAGGCAACGAAACACCTCAGATGTAACATTTGACAACATTCCAGGTGTGTCGGACCTACTTCTCGGTGGGAACAATATATACGTCTATAACGTTATATATCCAAACCTAAGGCAACCTAACATCTCGGATGTAATATTTGACAACAATCCAGGCGTGTCGGACCTACTTCTCGGTGGGAACATTAAATGCGTCTATAACGTCATATAGCCTAACCTAAGGCAACCAAACACCTCAGATGTAACATTTGACAACATTCCAGGTGTGTCGGACCCTACTTCTCGGTGGGAAAATTATATGCGTCTATAACGTTGTATATCCTAACCTAAGGCAACCTAACCCCTCGCATGTATATTTGCCAACATTCCAAACCTGTCGGACCCTACTTCTCGGTGGGAACATTGTATGCGTCTATAACGCTGTACATCGTAAAATAAGGCAACCTAACAACTCGGATGTAATATTTGTCAATATTCCCGGTGTGTCGGACCCTACTTCACGGTGGGAATAGTATATACGTCTATAACGTTATATATCCTAACCTAAGGCAACCTAACATCTCGGATGTAATATTTGACAACATTCCATGTGTGTCGGACCCTACTTCTCGGTGGGAACATTATATGCGTCTATAACGTCATATAACCTAACCTAAGGCAACCAAACACCTCGGATGTAACATTTGACAACATTCCAGGTGTGTGGGGCCCTACTTCTCGTTGGGAACATTATATGCGTCTATAACGTTATATATCCTAACCTGAGGCAACCTAACACCTCGGATGTAACATTTGACAACATTCCACGTGTGTCGGACCCTACTTCTCGGTGGGAACAGTATATACGTCTATAACGTTATACATCCTAACCTAAGGCAACCTAACTTCTCGGATGTAATATTTGACAAGATTCCATGTGTGTCGGACCCTACTTCTCGGTGGGAACATTCTATGCGTCTATAACGTTGTATATCCTAACCTAAGGCAACCTAACATAACGGATGTAATATTTGACAACAATCCAGGCGTGTCGGACCGACTTCTCGGTGGGAACATTATATGCGTCTATAACGTCATATAGCCTAACCTAAGGCAACCTAACACCTCAGATGTAACATTTGACAACATTCCTGGCGAGTCGGACCCTACTTCTCGGTGGGAACATTATATGCGTCTATAACGTTACATATCCTAACAAAAGGCAACCTAATAACTCGGATGTAATATTTGACAACAATCCAGGCGTGTCGGACCTACTTCTCGTGGGGAACATTATATGCGTCTATAACGTTATATATCCTAACCTAAGGCAACCTGACACCTCAGATGTAACACTTGACAACATTCCTGGCGAGTCGGACCCTACTTCTCGTTGGGAACATTATATGCGTCTATAACGTTATACATCCTAACCTAAGGCAACCTAGCACCTCGGATGTAACATTTGACAACATTCCTGGCGTGTCGAACCCTACTTCTCGGTGGGAACATTATATGCGTCTATAACGTTATATATCCTAGCCTGAGGCAACCTAACACCTCGGATGTAACATTAGACAACATTCCACGTGTGTCGGACCCTACTTCTCGGTAGGAACAGTATATACGTCTGTAGCGTTATATATCCCAACCTAAGGCAACCTAACACCTCGGAAGTAACATTTGACAACATTCCACGTGTGTCGGACCCTACTTCTCGGTGGGAACAGTATATGCGTCTATAACGCTGTATATCGTAGAATAAGGCAACCTAACAACTCGGATGTAACATTTCACAAGATTCCATGTGTGTCGGACCCTACTTCTCGGTGGGAACATTCTATGCGTCTATAACGTTGTATATCCTAACCTAAGGCAACCTAACATAACGGATGTAATATTTGACAACAATCCAGGCGTGTCGGACCGACTTCTCGGTGGGAACATTATATGCGTCTATAACGTCATATAGCCTAACCTAAGGCAACCTAGCACCTCGGATGTAACGTTTGACAACATTCCTGGCGAGTCGGAACCTACTTCTCAGTGGGAACATTATATGCGTCTATAACGTTATATATCCTAACCTGAGGCAACCTAGCACCTCGGATGTAACATTTGACAGCATTCCACGTGTGTCGGACCCTACTTATCGGTGGGAACATTATATGCGTCTATAACGTTTTATAACCTAAGCTAAGGTAACCAAACACCTCGGGTGTAACGTTTGACAACATTTCTGGCGATTCGGACCCTACTTCTCGGTGGGAACATTATGTGCGTCTATAACGTTGTATATTCTAACCTAAGGCAACCTAACTCCTCGGATGTAATATTTGCCAACATTCCAAACCTGTCGAACCCTACTTCTCGGTGGGAAAATTGTATGCGTCTATAGCGTTGTCTATCCTAACCTAAGGCAACCTAGCACTTCGGATGTAACATTTGACAACATTACGGGCGAGTCGGAACCTACTTCTCAGTGGGAACATTATATGCGTCTATAACGTTATATATCCTAACCTAAGGCAACCTAACAACTCGGATGTAACATTTGACAACATTGCAGTTGTGTCGGTCCCTACTTCTCGGTGGGAACATTATATGCGTCTATAACGTTTTATATCCTAACCTAAGGCAACCTAGCACCTCGGATGTAACGTTTGACAACATTCCTGGCGAGTCGGAACCTACTTCTCAGTGGGAACATTATATGCGTCTATAACGTTATATATCCTAACCTGAGGCAACCTAGCACCCCGGATGTAACATTTGACAACATTCCTGGCGAGTCGGACCTACTTCTCGGTGGGAACGTTATATGCGTCTATAACGTGATATAACCTAACCTAAGGCAACCTAACACCTCGGATGTAACATTTGACAGCATTCCACGTGTGTCGGACCCTACTTATCGGTGGGAACATTATATGCGTCTATAACGCTGCATATCGTAAAATAAGGCAACCTAACAACTCGGATGTAACATTTGACAAGATTCCATGTGTGTCGGACCCTACTTCTCGGTGGGAACATTATATGCGTCTATAACGTTGTACATCCCAACCTAAGGCAACGTAACTCCTCGGATGTAATATTTGCCAACATTCCAAACCTGTCGGACCCTACTTCTCGGTGCGAACATTGTATGCGTCTATAACGCTGTATATCGTAAAATAAGGCAACCTAACAACTCGGATGTAATATTTGTCAATGTTCCCGGTTTGTCGGACCCTACTTCACGGTGGGAACAGTATATACGTCTGTAACGTTATATATCCTAACCTAAGGCAACCTGACACCTCAGATGTAACATTTGACAACATTCCTGGCGAGTCGGACCCTACTTCTCGGTGGGAACATTATATGCGTCTATAGCGTTTTATATCCTAACCTAAGGCAACCTAGCACCTCAGATGTAACATTTGACAACATTCCTGGCGAGTCGGAACCTACTTCTCAGTGGGAACATTATATGCGTCTATAACGTTATATATCCTAACCTGAGGCAACCTAACACCTCGGATGTAATATTTGACAACATTCCTGGCGAGTCGGACCTACTTCTCGGTGGGAACGTTATATGCGTCTATAACGTGATATAACCTAACCTAAGGCAACCTAACACATCGGATGTAACATTTGTCAACATTCCAGGTGTGTCGGACCATACTTCTCGGTGGGAACATTATATGCGTCTATAACGTTGTATATTCTAACCTAAGGCAACCTAACTCCTCGGATGTAATATTTGCCAACATTCCAAACCTGTCGAACCCTACTTCTCGGTGGGAACATTGTATGCGTCTATAACGTCATATAACCTAACCTAATGCATCCTAACATTTCGGATGTAATATTTGACAACAATCCAGGCGTGTCGGACCGACTTCTCGGTGGGAACATTATATGCGTCTATAACGTCATATAACCTAACCTAAGACAACCTAACAACTCGGATGTAACATTTGACAAGATTCCATGTGTGTCGGACCCTACTTCTCGGTGGGAACATTATATGCGTCTATAACGTTATATATCCTAACCTGAGGCAACCTAGCACCTCGGCTGTAACATTTGACAACATTCCTGGCGAGTCGGACCTACTTCTCGGTGGGAACGTTATATGCGTCTATAACGTGATATAACCTAACCTAAGGCAACCTAACACATCGGATGTAACATTTGTCAACATTCCAGGTGTGTCGGACCATACTTCTCGGTGGGAACATTATATGCGTCTATAACGTTGTATATTCTAACCTAAGGCAACCTAACTCCTCGGATGTAATATTTGCCAACATTCCAAACCTGTCGAACCCTACTTCTCGGTGGGAACATTGTATGCGTCTATAACGCTGTATATCGTAAAATAAGGCAACCTAACAAATCGGATGTAACATTTGACAACATTCCAGGTGTGTCGGACCCTACTTCTCGGTAGGAACATTATATGCGTCTATAACGTTATATATCCTAGCCTGAGGCAACCTAACACCTCGGATGTAACATTAGACAACATTCCACGTGTGTCGGACCCTACATCTCGGTAGGAACAGTATATACGTCTGTAACGTTATATATCCCAACCTAAGGCAAACTAACACCTCGGATGTAACATTTGACAACATTCCAGGTGTGTCGGACCCTAATTCTCGGTGGGAACATTATATGCGTCTATAACGTTACATATCCTAACCTAAGGCAACCTATTAACTCGGATGTAATATTTGACAACAATCCAGGCGTGTCGGACCTACTTCTCGTGGGTAACATTATATGCGTCTATAACGTCATATAACCTAACCTAAGGCAACCTAACACCTCGGATGTAACATTTGACAACATTCCACGTGTGTCGGACCCTACTTATCGGTGGGAACATTATATGCGTCTATAGCGCTGTATATCGTAGAATAAGGCAACCTAACAACTCGGATGTAACATTTGACAAGATTCCATGTGTGTCGGACCCTTCTTCTCGGTGGGAACATTATATGCGTCTACAACGTTTTATAACCTAACCTAAGGCAACCTAACACATCGGATGTAACATTTGTCAACATTCCAGGTGTGTCGGACCATACTTCTCGGTGGGAACATTATATGCGTCTATAACGTTGTATATTCTAACCTAAGGCAACCTAACTCCTCGGATGTAATATTTGCCAACATTCCAAACCTGTCGAACCCTACTTCTCGGTGGGAACATTGTATGCGTCTATAACGCTGTATATCGTTAAATGAGGCAACCTAACAAATCGGATGTAATATTTGTCAATATTCCTGGTGTGTCGGAACCTACTTCACGGTGGGAACAGTATATACGTCTATAACGTTATATATCCTAACCTAAGGTAACCTAACATCTCGGATGTAATATTTGACAAGATTCCATGTGTGTCGGACCCTACTTATCGGTGGGAACATTATATGCGTCTATAACGTCATATAACCTAACCTAAGGCAACCTAACACCTCGAATGTAACATTTGACAACATTCCACGTGTGTCGGACCCTACTTCTCGGTGGGAACAGTATATACGACTATAACGTTATATATCCTAACCTAATGCCACCTAACATTTCGGATATAATATTTGACAACAATCCAGGCGTGTCGGACCGACTTCTCGATGGGAACATTATATGCGTCTATAACGTTGTATATTCTAACCTAAGGCAACCTAACTCCTCGGATGTAATATTTGCCAACATTCCAAACCTGTCGAACCCTACTTCTCGGTGGGAACATTGTATGCGTCTATAACGCTGTATATCGTAAAATAAGGCAACCTAACAAATCGGATGTAACATTTGACAACATTCCAGGTGTGTCGGACCCTACTTCTCGGTGGGAACATTATATGCGTCTATAACGTTATATATCCTAGCCTGAGGCAACCTAACACCTCGGATGTAACATTAGACAACATTCCACGTGTGTCGGACACTACTTCTCGGTAGGAACAGTATATACGTCTGTAACGTTATATATCCCAACCTAAGGCAACCTAACACCTCGGATGTAACATTTGACAACATTCCAGGTGTGTCGGACCCTAATTCTCGGTGGGAACATTATATGCGTCTATAACGTTACATATCCTAACCTAAGGCAACCTATTAACTCGGATGTAATATTTGACAACAATCCAGGCGTGTCGGACCTACTTCTCGTGGGGAACATTATATGCGTCTATAACGTCATATAACCTAACCTAAGGCAACCTAACACCTCGGATGTAACATTTGACAACATTCCACGTGTGTCGGACCCTACTTATCGGTGGGAACATTATATGCGTCTATAACGCTGTATATCGTAGAATAAGGCAACCTAACAACTCGGATGTAACATTTGACAAGATTCCATGTGTGTCGGACCCTACTTCTCGGTGGGAACATTATATGCGTCTATAACGTTTTATAACCTAACCTAAGGTAACCAAACACCTCGGATGTAACATTTGACAACATTTCTGGCGATTCGGACCCTACTTCTCGGTAGGAACATTATATGCGTCTATAACGTTATATATCCTAACCTAAGGCAACCTAACACTTCCGATGTAACATTTGAGAACATTTCTGGCGAGTCGGACCCTACTTCTCGGTGGGAACATTATATGCGTCTATAACGTTATATATCCTAACCTAAGGCAACCTGACACCTCAGATGTAACACTTGACAACATTCCTGGCGAGTCGGACCCTACTTCTCGTTGGGAACATTATATGCGTCTATAACGTTATACATCCTAACCTAAGGCAACCTAGCACCTCGGATGTAACATTTGACAACATTCCTGGCGAGTCGGACCCTCCTTCTCGGTGGGAACATTATATGCGTCTATAACGTTATGTATCCTAACCTAAGGCAACCTAACACATCGGATGTAACATTTGTCAACATTCCAGGTGTGTCGGACCATACTTCTCGGTGGGAACATTATATGCGTCTATAACGTTGTATATTCTAACCTAAGGCAACCTAACTCCTCGGATGTAATATTTGCCAACATTCCAAACCTGTCGAACCCTACTTCTCGGTGGGAACATTGTATGCGTCTATAACGCTGTATATCGTAAAATAAGGCAACCTAACAAATCGGATGTAATATTTGTCAATATTCCTGGTGTGTCGGAACCTACTTCTCGGTGGGTACATTATATGCGTCTATAACGTTTTATATTCTAACCTAAGGCAACCTAGCACCTCGGATGTAACGTTTGACAACATTCCTGGCGAGTCGGAACCTACTTCTCAGTGGGAACATTATATGCGTCTATAACGTTATATATCCTAACCTGAGGCAACCTAGCACCTCGGATGTAACATTTGACAACATTCCTGGCGAGTCGGACCTACTTCTCGGTGGGAACGTTATATGCGTCTATAACGTGATATAACCTAACCTAAGGCAACCTAACACCTCGGATGTAACATTTGACAGCATTCCACGTGTGTCGGACCCTACTTATCGGTGGGAACATTATATGCGTCTATAACGCTGCATATCGTAAAATAAGGCAACCCAACAACTCGGATGTAACGTTTGACAAGATTCCATGTGTGTCGGACCCTACTTCTCGGTGGGAACATTATATGCGTCTATAACGTTTTATAACCTAAGCTAAGGTAACCAAACACCTCGGGTGTAACGTTTGACAACATTTCTGGCGATTCGGACCCTACTTCTCGGTGGGAACATTATATGCGTCTATAACGTTGTATATCCTAACCTAATGCCACCTAACATTTCGGATGTAATATTTGACAACAATCCAGGCGTGTCGGACCGACTTCTCGATGGGAACATTATATGCGTCTATAGCGTTGTCTATCCTAACCTAAGGCAACCTAGCACCTCGGATGTAACATTTGACAACATTCCGGGCGAGTCGGGACCTACTTCTCAGTGGGAACATAATATGCGTCTATAACGTTATATATCGTAACCTAAGGCAACCTAACACCTCGGATGTAACATTTGACAACATTCCACGTGTGTCGGACCCTACTTATCGGTGGGAACATGATATGCGTCTTTAACGCTGTATATCCTAACCTATGGCAACCTAGCGCCTCGGATGTAACATTTGACAACATTCCTGGCGAGTCGGAACCTACTTCTCAGTGGGAACATTATATGCGTCTATAACGTTATATATCCTAACCTAAGGCAACCTAACAACTCGGATGTAACATTTGACAACATTGCAGGTGTGTCGGAACCTACTTCTCAGTGGGAACATTATATGCGTCTATAACGTCATATATCCTAACCTGAGGCAACCTAGCACCTCGGATGTAACATTTGACAACATTCCTGGCGAGTCGGACCCTACTTCTCGGTGGGAACATTATATGCGTCTATAACGTGATATATCCTAGCCTGAGGCAACATAACACCTCGGATGTAACATTAGACAACATTCCACGTGTGTCGGACCCTACTTCTCGGTGGGAACAGTATATACGTCTGTAACGTTATATATCCCAACCTAAGGCAACCTAACACCTCGGATGTAACATTTGACAACATTCCAGGTGTGTCGGACCCTACTTCTCGGTGGGAACATTATATGCGTCTATAACGTTACATATCCTAACCTAAGGCAACCTATTAACTCGGATGTAATATTTGACAACAATCCAGGCGTGTCGGACCTACTTCTCGTGGGGAACATTATATGCGTCTATAACGTCATATAACCTAACCTAAGGCAACGTAACACCTCGGATGTAACATTTGACAACATTCCACGTGTGTCGGACCCTACTTATCGGTGGGAACATTATATGCGTCTATAACGCTGTATATCGTAGAATAAGGCAACCTAACAACTCGGATGTAACATTTGACAAGATTCCATGTGTGTCGGACCCTACTTCTCGGTGGGAACATTATATGCGTCTATAACGTTTTATAACCTAACCTAAGGTAACCAAACACCTCGGATGTAACATTTGACAACATTTCTGGCGATTCGGACCCTACTTCTCGGTAGGAACATTATATGCGTCTATAACGTTATATATCCTAACCTAAGGCAACCTAACACTTCCGATGTAACATTTGAGAACATTTCTGGCGAGTCGGACCCTACTTCTCGGTGGGAACATTATATGCTTCTATAACGTTATATATCCTAACCTAAGGCAACCTAGCACCTCGGATGTAAGATTTGACAACATTCCTGGCGAGTCGGAACCTACTTCTCAGTGGGAACATTATATGCGTCTATAACGTCATATAACCTAACCTAAGGCAACCTAACACCTCGAATGTAACATTTGACAACATTCCACGTGTGTCGGACCCTACTTCTCGGTGGGAACAGTGTATACGTCTATAACGTTATATATCCTAACCTAATGCAACCTAACATTTCGGATGTAATATTTGACAACAATCCAGGCGTGTCGGACCGACTTCTCGGTGGGAACATTATATGCGTCTATAACGTCATATAACCTAACCTAAGGCAACCTAACAACTCGGATGTAACATTTGACAAGATTCCATGTGTGTCGGACCCTACTTCTCGGTGGGAACATTATATGCGTCTATAGCGTTGTCTATCCTAACCTAAGGCAACCTAGCACCTCGGATGTAATATTTGTCAATATTCCCGGTGTGTCGGACCCTACTTCACGGTGGGAACAGTATATACGTCTATAACGTTATATATCCTAACCTAAGGCAACCTAACATCTCGGATGTAATATTTGACAAGATTCCATGTGTGTCGGTTCCTACTTCTCGGTGGGAACATTATATGCGTCTATAACGTCATATAACCTATCCTAAGGCAACCAAACCCCTCAGATGTAACATTTGACAACATTCCTGGCGAGTCGGAACCTACTTCTCAGTGGGAACATTATATGCGTCTATAACGTTATATATCCTAACCTGAGGCAACCTAACACCTCGGATGTAACATTTGACAACATTCCACGTGTGTCGGATCCTACTTCTCGGTGGGAACAGTATATACGTCTATAACGTTATATATCCTAACCTAAGGCAACCTAACATCTCGGATGTAATATTTGACAACAATCCAGTCGTGTCGGACCTACTTCTCGGTGGGAACATTATATGCGTCTATAACGTCATATAACCTAACCTAAGGCAACCTAACACCTCGGATGTAACATTTGACAACATTCCACGTGTGTCGGACCCTACTTCTCGGTGGGAACAGTATATACGACTATAACGTTATATATCCTAACCTAAGGCAACCTAACATTTCGGATGTAATATTTGACAACATTCCTGGCGAGTCGGACCCTCCTTCTCGGTGGGAACATTATATGCGTCTATATCGTTATATATCCTAACCTAAGGCAACCTAACACATCGGATGTAACATTTGACAGCATTCCAGGTGTGTCGGACCATGCTTCTCGGTGGGAACATTATATGCGTCTATAACGTTGTATATTCTAACCTAAGGCAACCTAAGTCCTCGGATGTAATATTTGCCAAACATTCCAAATCTGTCGAACCCTACTTCTCGGTGGGGACATTGTATGCGTCTATAACGCTGTATATCGTAAAATAAGGCAACCTAACAACTCGGGTGTAATATTTGTCAATATTCCTTGTGTGTCGGACCCTACTTCACGGTGGGAACAGTATATACGTCTATAACGTTATATATCCTAACCTATGGTAACCTAACATCTCGGATGTAATATTTGACAACATTCCTGGCGAGTCGGACGCTCCTTCTCGGTGGGAACATTATATGCGTCTATATCGTTATATATCCTAACCTAAGGCAACCTAACACATCGGACGTAACAATTGACAGCATTCCAGGTGTGTCGGACCATACTTCTCGGTGGGGACATTATATGCGTCTATAACGTTGTATATTCTAACCTAAGGCAACCTAACTCCTCGGATGTAATATTTGCCAAACAATCCAAATCTGTCGAACCCTACTTCTCGGTAGGGACATTGTATGCGTCTATAACGCTGTATATCGTAAAATAATGCATCGTAACAACTCGGATGTAATATTTGTCAATATTCCAGGTGTGTCGGACCCTACTTTACGGTGGGAACAATATATACGTCTATAACGTTATATATCCTAACCTATGGTAACCTAACATCTCGGATGTAATATTTGACAAGATTCCATGTGTGTCGGACCCTACATCTCGGTGGGAACATTATATGCGTCTATAACGTTACATATCCTAACCTAAGGCAACCTAGCACCACGGATGTAACATTTGACAACATTCCTGGCGAGTCGGACCCTCCTTCTCGGTGGGAACATTATATGCGTCTATATCGTTATATATCCTAACCCAAGGCAACCTAACACATCGTATGTAACATTTGACAGCATTCCAGGTGTGTCGGACCATACTTCTCGGTGGGAACATTATATGCGTCTATAACGTTGTATATTCTAACCTAAGGCAACCTAACACCTCGGATGTAACATTTGACAACATTCCACGTGTGTCGGATCCTACTTCTCGGTGGGAACAGTATATACGTCTATAACGTTATATATCCTAACCTAAGGCAACCTAACATCTCGGATGTAATATTTGACAACAATCCAGTCGTGTCGGACCTACTTCTCGGTGGGAACATTATATGCGTCTATAACGTCATATAACCTAACCTAAGGCAACCTAACACCTCGGATGTAACATTTGACAACATTCCACGTGTGTCGGACCCTACTTCTCGGTGGGAACAGTATATACGACTATAACGTTATATATCCTAACCTAAGGCAACCTAACATTTCGGATGTAATATTTGACAACATTCCTGGCGAGTCGGACCCTCCTTCTCGGTGGGAACATTATATGCGTCTATATCGTTATATATCCTAACCTAAGGCAACCTAACACATCGGATGTAACATTTGACAGCATTCCAGGTGTGTCGAACCATGCTTCTCGGTGGGAACATTATATGCGTCTATAACGTTGTATATTCTAACCTAAGGCAACCTAACTCCTCGGATGTAATATTTGCCAAACATTCCAAATCTGTCGAACCCTACTTCTCGGTGGGGATATTGTATGCGTCTATAACGCTGTATATCGTAAAATAAGGCAACCTAACAACTCGGATGTAATATTTGTCAATATTCCAGGTGTGTCGGACCCTACTTTACGGTGGGAACAGTATATACGTCTATAACGTTATATATCCTAACCTATGGTAACCTAACATCTCGGATGTAATATTTGACAACATTCCTGGCGAGTCGGACGCTCCTTCTCGGTGGGAACATTATATGCGTCTATATCGTTATATATCCTAACCTAAGGCAACCTAACACATCGGACGTAACAATTGATAGCATTCCAGGTGTGTCGGACCATACTTCTCGGTGGGGACATTATATGCGTCTATAACGTTGTATATTCTAACCTAAGGCAACCTAACTCCTCGGATGTAATATTTGCCAAACATTCCAAATCTGTCGAACCCTACTTCTCGGTAGGGACATTGTATGCGTCTATAACGCTGTATATCGTAAAATAAGGCAACCTGACAACTCGGATGTAATATTTGTCAATATTCCAGGTGTGTCGGACCCTACTTTACGGTGGGAACAATATATACGTCTATAACGTTATATATCCTAACCTATGGTAACCTAACATCTCGGATGTAATATTTGACAAGATTCCATGTGTGTCGGACCCTACATCTCGGTGGGAACATTATATGCGTCTATAACGTTACATATCCTAACCTAAGGCAACCTAACAACTCGGATGTAACATTTGACAACATTGCAGGTGTGTCGGACCCTACTTCTCGGTGGGAACATTATATGCGTCTATAACGATATATATCCTAACCTAAGTCAACCTAGCACTTCGGATGTAACATCTGACAACATTCCTGGCGAGTCGGAACCTACTTCTCAGTGGGAACATTATATGCGTCTATAACGTTATATATCCTAACCAGAGGCAACCTAACATCTCGGATGTAATATTTGACAAGATTCCATGTGTGTCGGACCCTACTTCTCGGTGGGAACATTATATGCGTCTATAACGTTGAATATCCTAACCTAAGGCAACCTAGCACCTCGGATGTAACATTTGACAACATTCCTGGCGAGTAGGACCCTACGTCTCGGTGGGAACATTATATGCGTCTATAACGTTACATATCCTAACCCAAGGCAACCTAATAACTCGGATGTAATATTTGACAACAATCCAGGCGTGTCGGACTTACTTCTAGTGGGGAACATTATATGCGTCTATAACGTCATATAACCTAACCTAAGGCAACCTAACACCTCGGATGTAACATTTGACAACATTCCACGTGTGTCGGACCCTACTTGTCGGTGGGAACATTATATGCGTCTATAACGCTGTATATCGTAAAATAAGGCAACCAAACAACTCGGATGTAACATTTGACAGCATTCCAGGTGTGTCGGACCATACATCTCGGTGGGAACATTATATGCGTCTATAACGTTGTATATTCTAACCTAAGGCAACCTAGCACCTCGGATGTAACATTTGACAACATTCCTGGCGAGTAGGACCCTACATCTCGGTGGGAACATTATATGCGTCTATAACGTTACATATCCTAACCTAAGGCAACCTAACAACTCGGATGTAACATTTGACAACATTGCAGGTGTGTCGGACCCTACTTCTCGGTGGGAACATTATATGCGTCTATAACGATATATATCCTAACCTAAGGCAACCTAGCACCACGGATGTAACATTTGACAACATTCCTGGCGAGTCGGACCCTCCTTCTCGGTGGGAACATTATATGCATCTATAGAGTTATATATCCTAACCTAAGGCAACCTAACACATCGGATGTCACATTTGACAGCATTCCAGGTGTGTCGGACCATACATCTCGGTGGGAACATTATATGCGTCTATAACGTTGTATATTCTAACCTAAGGCAACCAAAGTCCTCGGATGTAATATTTGCCAAACATTCCAAATCTGTCGAACCCTACTTCTCGGTGGGGACATTGTATGCGTCTATAACGCTGTATATCGTAAAATAAGGCAACCTAACAACTCGGGTGTAATATTTGTCAATATTCCTTGTGTGTCGGACCCTACTTCACGGTGGGAACAGTATATACGTCTATAACGTTATATATCCTAACCTATGGTAACCTAACATCTCGGATGTAATATTTGACAACATTCCTGGCGAGTCGGACGCTCCTTCTCGGTGGGAACATTATATGCGTCTATATCGTTATATATCCTAACCTAAGGCAACCTAACACATCGGACGTAACAATTGACAGCATTCCAGGTGTGTCGGACCCTACTTCTCGGTGGGGACATTATATGCGTCTATAACGTTGTATATTCTAACCTAAGGCAACCTAACTCCTCGGATGTAATATTTGCCAAACAATCCAAATCTGTCGAACCCTACTTCTCGGTAGGGACATTGTATGCGTCTATAACGCTGTATATCGTAAAATAATGCATCGTAACAACTCGGATGTAATATTTGTCAATATTCCAGGTGTGTCGGACCCTACTTTACGGTGGGAACAATATATACGTCTATAACGTTATATATCCTAACCTATGGTAACCTAACATCTCGGATGTAATATTTGACAAGATTCCATGTGTGTCGGACCCTACATCTCGGTGGGAACATTATATGCGTCTATAACGTTACATATCCTAACCTAAGGCAACCTAGCACCACGGATGTAACATTTGACAACATTCCTGGCGAGTCGGACCCTCCTTCTCGGTGGGAACATTATATGCGTCTATATCGTTATATATCCTAACCCAAGGCAACCTAACACATCGGATGTAACATTTGACAGCATTCCAGGTGTGTCGGACCATACTTCTCGGTGGGAACATTATATGCGTCTATAACGTTGTATGTTCTAACCTAAGGCAACCTAACTCCTCGGATGTAATATTTGCCAAACATTCCAAATCTGTCGAACCCTACTTCTCGGTGGGGATATTGTATGCGTCTATAACGCTGTATATCGTAAAATAAGGCAACCTAGCAACTCGGATGTAATATTTGTCAATATTCCTGGTGTGTCGGACCCTACTTCACGGTGGGAACAGTATATACGTCTATAACGTTATATATCCTAACCTAAGGTAACCTAACATCTCGGATGTAATATTTGACAAGATTCCATGTGTGTCGGACCCTACTTCTCGGTGGGAACATTATATGCGTCTATATCGTTATATATCCTAACCTAAGTCAACCTAGCACTTCGGATGTAACATCTGACAACATTCCTGGTGTGTCGGAATATACTTCTCAGTGGGAACATTATATGCGTCTATAACGTTATATATCCTAACCAGAGGCAACCTAACATCTCGGATGTAATATTTGACAAGATTCCATGTGTGTCGGACCCTACTTCTCGGTGCGAACATTATATGCGTCTATAACGTCATATAACCTAACCTAAGGCAACCTAGCACCACGGATGTAACATTTGACAACATTCCTGGCGAGTCGGACCCTCCTTCTCGGTGGGAACATTATATGCGTCTATATCGTTATATATCCTAACCTAAGGCAACCTAACCCCTCGGATGTAATATTTGAACATTATATGCGTCTATAACGTTGTATATTCTAACCTAAGGCAACCTAACCCCTCGGATGTAATATTTGCCAAACATTCCAAATCTGTCGAACCCTACTTCTCGGTGGGGACATTGTATGCGTCTATAACGCTGTATATCGTAAAATAAGGTAACCTAACAACTCGGATGTAATATTTGTCAATATTCCAGGTGTGTTGGTCCCTACTTTACGGTGGGAACAGTATATACGTCTATAACGTTATATATCCTAACCTATGGTAACCTAACATCTCGGATGTAATATTTGACAAGATTCCATGTGTGTCGGACCCTACTTCTCGGTGGGAACATTATATGCGTCTATAACGTTGTATATCCTAACATAAGGCAACCTAGCACTTCGGATGTAACATCTGACAACATTCCTGGCGAGTCGGAACCGACTTCTCAGTGGGAACATTATATGCGTCTATAACGTTATATATCCTAACCAGAGGCAACCTAACATCTCGGATGTAATATTTGACAAGATTCCATGTGTGTCGGACCCTACTTCTCGGTGGGAACATTATATGCGTCTATAACGTTGTATATCCTAACATAAGGCAACCTAGCACTTCGGATGTAACATCTGACAACATTCCTGACGAGTCGGACCCTCCTTCTCGGTGGGAACATTATATGCGTCTATATCGTTATATATCCTAACCTAAGGCAACCTAACACATCGGATGTAACATTTGACAGCATTCCAGGTGTGTCGGACCATACTTCTCGGTGGGAACATTATATGCGTCTATAACGTTGTATATTCTAACCTAAGGCAACCTAACTCCTCGGATGTAATATTTGCCAAACATTCCAAATCTGTCGAACCCTACTTTTCGGTGGGGATATTGTATGCGTCTATAACGCTATATATCGTAAAATAAGGCAACCTATCAACTCGGATGTAATATTTGTCAATATTCCAGGTGTGTCGGACCCTACTTCTCGGTGGGAACATTATGTGCGTCTATAACGTTCTATATCCTAACATAAGGCAACCTAGCACCACGGATGTAACATTTGACAACATTCCTGGCGAGTCGGACCCTCCTTCTCGGTGGGAACATTATATGCGTCTATATCGTTATATATCCTAACCTAAGGCAACCTAACACATCGGATGTAACATTTGACAGCATTCCAGGTGTGTCGGAACATACTTCTCGGTGGGAACATTATATGCGTTTATAACGTTATACGTCCTAACCTAAGGCAACCTACCACCACGGATGTAACATTTGACAACATTCCTGGCGAGTCGGACCCCCTTCTCGGTGGGAACATTATATGCGTCTATATCGTTATATATCCTAACCTAAGGCAACCTAACACATCGGATGTAACATTTGACAGCATTCCAGTTGTGTCGGACCATACTTCTCGGTGGGAACATTATATTCGTCTATAACGTTGTATATTCTAACCTAAGGCAACCTAACCCCTCGGATGTAATATTTGCCAAACATTCCAAATCTGTCGAACCCTACTTCTCGGTAGTAACATTTGACATGCTTTTTATGCGTCTATAACGCTGTATATCGTAAAATAAGGTAACCTAACATCTCGGATGTAATATTTGTCAATATTCCAGGTGTGTCGGACCCTACTTCACGGTGGGAACAGTATATACGTCTATAACGTTATATATCCTAACCTATGGTAACCTAACATCTCGGATGTAATATTTGACAAGATTCCTTGTGTGTCGGACCCTACTTCTCGGTGGGAACATTATATGCGTCTATAACGTTGTATATCCTAACCTAAGGCAACCTAGCACATCGGATGTAACATCTGACAACATTCCTGGCGAGTCGGAACCTACTTCTCAGTGGGAACATTATATGCGTCTATAATGTTATATATCCTAACCTAAGGCAACCTAACATTTCGTATGTAATATTTGACAACAATCCAGGCGTGTCGGACCTACTTCTCGGTGGGAACATTATATGCGTCTATAACGTTGTATATCCTAACCTAAGGCAACCTAACTCCTCGGATGTAATATTTGCCAACATTCCAAACCTGTCGGACCCTACTTCTCGGTGGGAACATTATATGCGTCTATAACGCTGTATATCGTAAAATAATGCAACCTAACAACTCGGATGTAGCATTTGACAAGATTCCATTTGTGTCGGACCCTACTTCTAGGTGGGAACATTATATGCGTCTATAACGTTATATATCCTAACCTAAGGCAACCTAGCACCTCGGATGTAACATTTGACAACATTCCTGGCGAGTCGGACCATACTTCTCGGTGGGAACATTATATGCGTCTATAACGTTGTATATTCCAACCTAAGGCAACCTAACTCCTCGGATGTAATATTTGCCAAACATTCCAAATCTATCGAACCCTACTTCTCGGTGGGGACATTGTATGCGTCTATAACGTTTTATAACCTAACCTAAGGCAACCAAACACCTCAGATGTAACATTTGACAACATTCCTGGCGAGTCGGAACCTACTTTTCAGTGGGAACATTATATGCGTCTATAACGTTATATATCCTAACCTGAGGCAACCTAACACCTCGGATTTAACATTTGACAACATTCCTGGCGTGTCGGAACCTACTTATCGGTGGGAACATTATATGCGTCTATAACGTTATATATCCTAACTTAAGGCAACCTAACATCTCGGATGTAATATTTGACAACAATCCAGGCGTGTCGGACCTACTTCACGGTGGGAACATTATATGAGTCTATGACGTTGTATACCCTAACCTAAGGCAACCTAACTCCACGGATTTAATATCTGTCAACATTCCAAGCCTGTCGGACCCTACATCTCGGTGGGAACATTGTATGCGTCTATAACGCTGTATATCGGAAAATAAGGCAAATTAACAACTCGGATGTAATAATTGTCAATATTCCTGGTGTGTCGGACCCTACTTCACGGTGGGAACAGTATATACGTCTATAACGTTATATATCCTAACCTAAGGCAACCTAGCATCTCGGATGTAATGTTTGACAACAATCCAGGCGTGTCGGACCTACTTCTCGGTGGGAACCTTATATGCGTCTATAACGTCATATAACCTAACCTAAGGCAACCTAACACCTCGGACGTAACATTTGACATTTCTGGCGATTCGGACCCTACTTCTCGGTGGGAACATTATATGCGTCTATAACGTTATATATCCTAACCTAAGGCAACCTAACATCTCGGATGTAATATTTGACAACAATCCAGTCGTGTCGGACCTACTTCTCGGTGGGAACATTATATGCGTCTATAACGTCATATAACCTAACCTAAGGCAACCTAACACCTCGGATGTAACATTTGACAACATTCCAGGTGTGTCGGACCCTACTTCTCGGTGGGTACAGTATATATGTCTATAACGATATATATCCTAAACTAAGGCAACCTAACATCTCGGATGTAATATTTGACAACAATCCAGGCGTGTCGGACCTACTTCTCGGTTGGAACATTATATGCGTCTATAACGTCATATAACCTAACCTAAGGCAACCAAACACCTCGGATGTAACATTTGACAACATTTCTGGCGAGTCGGACCCTACTTCTCGGTGGGAACATTATATGAGTCTATAACGTTGTATATCCTAACCTAAGGCAACCTAACTCCACGGATTTAATATTTGCCAACATTCCAAGCCTGTCGGACCCTACATCTCGGTGGGAACATTGTATGCGTCTATAACGCTGTATATCGGAAAATAAGGCAAATTAACAACTCGGATGTAATAATTGTCAATATTCCTGGTGTGTCGGACCCTACTTCACGGTGGGAACAGTATATACGTCTATAACGTTATATATCCCAACCTAAGTTAACCTAACACCTCGGATGTAACATTTGACAACATTCCAGGTGTGTCGGACCCTACTTCTCGGTGGGAACAGTATATACGTCTATAACGTTATATATCCTAACCTAGGGCAACCTAACATCTCGGATGTAATATTTGACAACAATCCAGGCGTGTCGGACCTTCTTCTCGGAGGGAACATAATATGCGTCTATAACGTTATATATTCTTACCTAAGGCAACCTAATAACTCGGATGTAATATTTGACAACAATCCAGGCGTGTCGGACCTACTTCTCGGTGGGAACATTATATGCGTCTATAACGTTATATATCATAACCTGAGGCAACCTAACATCGCGATTGTAACATTTTACAACATTCCTGGCTTGTCGGAACCTACTTCTCGGTCGGAACATTGTATACGTCTATAACGTTATATATCCCAACCTAAGTTAACCTAACACCTCGGATGTAACATTTGACAACATTCCAGGTGTGTCGGACCCTACTTCTCGGTGTGAACAGTATATACGTCTATAACGATATATATCCTAACCTAAGGCAACCTAACATCACGGATGTAATATTTGATAACATTCCAGGCGTGTCGGACCTTCTTCTCGGAGGGAACATAATATGCGTCTATAACGTTATATATCATAACCTGAGGCAACCTAACCTCGCGAATGTATCATTTTACAACATTCCTGGCTTGTCGGAACCTACTTCTCGGTCAGAACATTGTATATGTGGATGTAACATTTGACAACTTTCCAGGTGTGTCGGACCCTACTTCTCGGTGTGAACAGTATATACGTCTATAACGTTATATATCATAACCTAAGGCAACCTAACATCGCGAATGTAACATTTTACAACATTTCTGGCATGTCGGAACCTACTTCTCGGTCGGAACATTGTATACGTCTATAACGTTATATATCCCAACCTAAGTTAACCTAACACCTCGGATGTAACATTTGACATCATTCCAGGTTTGTCGGACCCTACTTCTCGGTGGGAACAGTATATACGTCTATAGCGATATATATCCGAACCTAAGGCAACCTAACATCTCGGATGTAATATTTGACAACAATCCAGGCGTGTCGGACCTACTTCTCGGTGGGAACATTATATGCGTCTATAACGTCATATAAACTAACCTAAGGCAACCTAACAACTCAGATGTAACATTTGACAACATTTCTGGCGAGTCGGAACCTACTTCACGGTGGGAACATTATATTCGTCTATAACGTTATATATCCTAACCTAAGGCAACCTAACATCGCGAATGTAACATTTTACAACATTTCTGGCATGTCGGAACCTACTTCTCGGTCGGAACATTGTATACGTCTATAACGTTATATATCCCAACCTAAGTTAACCTAACACCTCGGATGTAACATTTGACATCATTCCAGGTTTGTCGGACCCTACTTCTCGGTGGGAACAGTATATACGTCTATAGCGATATATATCCGAACCTAAGGCAACCTAACATCTCGGATGTAATATTTGACAACAATCCAGGCGTGTCGGACCTACTTCTCGGTGGGAACATTATATGCGTCTATAACGTCATATAAACTAACCTAAGGCAACCTAACAACTCAGATGTAACATTTGACAACATTTCTGGCGAGTCGGAACCTACTTCACGGTGGGAACATTATATTCGTCTATAACGTTATATATCCTAACCTAAGGCAACCTAACACCTCGGATGTAACATTTGACAACAGTCCACGTGTGTCGGACCCTACTTCTCGGTCGGAACAGTATATACGTCTATAGCGTTATATATCCTAACCTAAGGCAACCTAACATCTCGGATGTAATATTTGACAACAATCCAGGCGTGTCGGACCTACTTCTCGGTGGGAACATTATATGCGTCTATAACGTCATATAACCTAACCTAAGGCAACCTAACACCTCGGATGTAACATTTGACAACATTTCTGGCGAGTCGGACCCTACTTCTCGGTGGGAACTTTATATGCATCTATAACGTTATATATCCTAACCTAAGGCAACCTAACACCTCGGATGTAACATTTGTCAACAATCCATGCGTGTCGGACCTACTTCTCGGTGGGAACATTATATGCGTCTATAACGTCATATGACCTAACCTAAGGCAACCTAACACCTCGGACGTAACATTTGACATTTCTGGCGATTCGGACCCTACTTCTCGGTGGGAACATTATATGTGTCTATAACGTTGTATATCCTAACCTAAGGCAACCTAACTCCTCGGATGTAATATTTGCCAACATTCCTGGCGAGTCGGACCCTACTTCTCTGTGGGAACATTAAATGCGTCTATAACGTTATATATCCTATCCTAAGGCAACCTAATAACTCGGACGTAACATTTGACAAGATTCTATGTGTGTCGGACCCTACTTCTCGGTGGGAACATTATATGCGTCTATAACGTTTTATATCCTAACCTAAGGCAACATAGCACCTCGGATGTAACATTTGCAAACATTCCTGGCGAGTCGGAACCTACTTCTCAGTGGGAACATCATATGCGTCTATAACGTTATATATCCTAACCTAAGGCAACCTAACACCTCGAATGTAACATTTGACAACATTGCAGGTGTGTCGGACCCTACTTCTTGGTGGGAACATTACATGAGTCTATAACGTTGTATACCCTAACCTAAGGCAACCTAACTCCACGGATTTAATATTTGTCAACATTCCAAGCCTGTCGGACCCCACATCTCGGTGGGAACATTGTATGCGTCTATAACGCTGTATATCGGAAAATAAGGCAAATTAACAACTCGGATGTAATAATTGTGAATATTCCTGGTGTGTCGGACCCTACTTCACGATGGGAACAGTATATACGTCTATAACGTTATATATCCTAACCTAAGGCAACCTAGCATCTCGGATGTTATGTTTGACAACAATCCAGGCGTGTCGGACCTACTTCTCAGTGGGAACCTTATATGCGTCTATAACGTCATATAACCTAACCTAAGGCAACCTAACACCTCGGACGTAGCATTTGACATTTCTGGCGATTCGGACCCTACTTCTCGGTGGGAACATTATATGCGTCTATAACGTCATATAACCTAACCTAAGGCAACCTAACAACTCGGATGTAATATTTGACAACAATCCTGGCGTGTCGGACCTACTTCTCGGTGGGAACATTAAATGCGTCTATAACGTTATATATCATAACCTAAGGCAACATAACATCGCGAATGTAACATTTTACAACATTCCTGGCTTGTCGGAACCTACTTCACGGTCGGAACATTGTATACGTCTATAACGTTATATATCCCAACCTAAGTTAACCTAACACCTCGGATGTAACATTTGACAACATTCCAGGTGTGTCGGACCCTACTTCTCGGTGGGTACAGTATATATGTCTATAACGATATATATCCTAAACTAAGGCAAGCTAACATCTCGGATGTAATATTTGACAACAATCCAGGCGTGTCGGACCTACTCGGTGGGAAGATTATATGCGTCTATAACGTTATGTAACCTAACCTAAGGCAACCTAACAACTCGGATGTAACATTTGACAACATTCCTGGCGAGTCGGACCCTACTTCTCGGTGGGAACATTAAATGCGTCTATAACGTTATATATCGTATCCTAAGGCAACCTAATAACTAGGATGTAATATTGGACCATATTCCTGGCGTGTCGGAACCTACTTATCGGTGGGAACATTATATGCGTCTATAACGTTATATATCCTAACCTAAGACAACCTAACATCTCGGATGTAATATTTGACAACAATCCAGGCGTGTCGGACCTACTTCTCGGTGGGAACATTATATGCGTCTATAACGTCATATAACCTAACCTAAGGCAACCTAACACCTCGGATGTAACATTTGACAACATTCCACGTGTGTCGGGCCCAACTTCTCGGTGGGAACAGTATACACGTCTATAACGTTATATATCCAAACCTAAGGCAACCTAACATCTCGGAAGAAATATTTGACAACAATCCAGGCGTGTCGGACCTACTTCTCGGTGGGAACATTATATGCGTCTATAAAGTCATATAACCTAACCTAAGGCAACATAACATCGCGAATGTAACATTTTACAACATTCCTGGCTTCTCGGACCCTACTTCTCGGTGGGAACATTATATGCGTCTATAACGTTATATATCCTAACATAAGGCAACCTAACACCTCAGATGTAACATTTGACAACATTCCTGTCGAGTCGGACCCTACTTCTCTGTGGGAACATTAAATGCGTCTATAACGTTATATATCCTATCCTAAGGCAACCTAATAACTCGGACGTAACATTTGACAAGATTCTATGTGTGTCGGACCCTACTTCTCGGTGGGAACATTATATGCGTCTATAACGTTTTATATCCTAACCTAAGGCAACATAGTACCTCGGATGTAACATTTGCAAACATTCCTGGCGAGTCGGAACCTACTTCTCCGTGGGAACATCATATGCGTCTATAACGTTATATATCCTAACCTAAGGCAACCTAACATCTCGAATGTAACATTTGACAACATTGCAGGTGTGTCGGACCCTACTTCACGGTGGGAACAGTATATACGTCTATAACGTTATATATCCTAACCTAAGGCAACCTAACATCTCGGATGTAATATTTGACAACAATCCAGGCGCGTCGGACCTACTTCTCGGTGGGAACAGTATATACGTCTATAACGTTATATATCCTAACCTAAGGCAACCTAACATCTCGGATGTAATATTTGACAACAATCCAGGCGTGTCGGACCTACTTCTCGGTTGGAACATTATATGCGTCTATAACGTCATATAACCTAACCTAAGGCAACCTAACACCTCGGACGTAACCTTTGACAGGATTCTATGTGTGTCGGACCCTACTTCTCGGTGGGAACATTATATGCGTCTATAACGTTTTATATCCTAACCTAAGGCAACCTAACACCTCGGATGTAACATTTGACAACATTGCAGGTGTGTCGGACCCTACTTCTCGGTGGGAAAATCATATGCGTCTATAACGTTATATATCCTAACCTAAGGCAACCTAACACCTCGGATGTAACATTTGACAACATTGCAGGTGTGTCGGACCCTACTTCTCGGTGGGAAAATCATATGCGTCTATAACGTTATATATCCTAACCTAAGGCAACCTAACACCTCGGATGTAACATTTGACAACATTGCAGGTGTGTCGGACCCTACTTCTCGGTGGGAACATTATATGAGTCTATAACGTTGTATATCCTATCCTAAGGCAACCTAACTCCACGGATTTAATATTTGCCAACATTCCAAGCCTGTCGGACCCTACATCTCGGTGGGAACATTGTATGCGTCTATAACGCTGTATATCGGAAAATAAGGCAAATTAACAACTCGGATGTAATATTTGTCAATATTCCTGGTGTGTCGGACCCTACTTCACGGTGGGAACAGTATATACGTCTATAACGTTATATATCCTAACCTAAGGCAACCTAGCACCTCGGATGTAACATTTGACAACATTCCTGGCGAGTCGGAACCTACTTCTCGGTGGGAACATTATATGCGTCTATAACGTCATATAACCTAACCTAAGGCAACCTAACATCTCGGACGTAATATTTGACAACAATCCAGGCGTGTCGGACCTACTTCTCGGTGGGAACATTATATGCGTCTATAACGTCATATAACCTAACCTAAGGCAACCTAACACCTCGGATGTAACATTTGATAACATTCCAAGCGTGTCGGGCCCTACTTATCGGTGGGAACATTATATGCGTCTATAACGTTATATATCCTAACCTAAGGCAACCTAACAACTTGAATGTAACATTTTACAACATTCCTGACTTGTCGGAACCTACTTCTCGGTCGGAAAATTGTATACGTCTAAACGTTATATATCCCAACCTAAGTTAACCTAACACCTCGGATGTAACATTTGACAACATTCCAGGTGTGTCGGACCCTACTTCACGATGGGAACAGTATATACGTCTATAACGTTATATATCCTGACCTAAGGCAACCTAGCATCTCGGATGTAATGTTTGACAACAATACAGGCGTGTCGGACCTACTTCTCGGTGGGAACCTTATATGCGTCTATAACGTCATATAACCTAACCTAAGGCAACCTAACACCTCGGACGTAACATTTGACATTTCTGGCGATTCGGACCCTACTTCTCGGTGGGAACATTATATGCGTCTATAACGTTATATATCCTAACCTAAGGCAACCTAACACCTCGGACGTAACATTTGACAAGATTCTATGTATGTCGGACCTACTTCTCGGTGGGAACATTATATGCGTCTATAACGTTATATATCATAACCTAAGGCAACATAACATCGAGAATGTAACATTTTACAACATTCCTGGCTTGTCGGAACCTACTTCACGGTCGGAACATTGTATACGTCTATAACGTTATATATCCCAACCTAAGTTAACCTAACACCTCGGATGTAACATTTGACAACATTCCAGGTGTGTCGGACCCTACTTCTCGGTGGGTACAGTATATATGTCTATAACGATATATATCCTAAACTAAGGCAAGCTAACATCTCGGATGTAATATTTGACAACAATCCAGGCGTGTCGGACCTACTCGGTGGGAAGATTATATGCGTCTATAACGTTATGTAACCTAACCTAAGGCAACCTAACAACTCGGATGTAACATTTGACAACATTCCTGGCGAGTCGGACCCTACTTCTCGGTGGGAACATTAAATGCGTCTATAACGTTATATATCGTATCCTAAGGCAACCTAATAACTAGGATGTAATATTGGACAATATTCCTGGCGTGTCGGAACCTACTTATCGGTGGGAACATTATATGCGTCTATAACGTTATATATCCTAACCTAAGGCAACCTAACATCTCGGATGTAATATTTGACAACAATCCAGGCGTGTCGGACCTACTTCTCGGTGGGAACATTATATGCGTCTATAACGTCATATAACCTAACCTAAGGCAACCTAACACCTCGGATGTAACATTTGACAACATTCCACGTGTGTCGGGCCCAACTTCTCGGTGGGAACAGTATACACGTCTATAACGTTATATATCCAAACCTAAGGCAACCTAACATCTCGGAAGAAATATTTGACAACAATCCAGGCGTGTCGGACCTACTTCTCGGTGGGAACATTATATGCGTCTATAAAGTCATATAACCTAACCTAAGGCAACATAACATCGCGAATGTAACATTTTACAACATTCCTGGCTTCTCGGACCCTACTTCTCGGTGGGAACATTATATGCGTCTATAACGTTATATATCCTAACATAAGGCAACCTAACACCTCAGATGTAACATTTGACAACATTCCTGTCGAGTCGGACCCTACTTCTCTGTGGGAACATTAAATGCGTCTATAACGTTATATATCCTATCCTAAGGCAACCTAATAACTCGGACGTAACATTTGACAAGATTCTATGTGTGTCGGACCCTACTTCTCGGTGGGAACATTATATGCGTCTATAACGTTTTATATCCTAACCTAAGGCAACATAGCACCTCGGACGTAACCTTTGACAGGATTCTATGTGTGTCGGACCCTACTTCTCGGTGGGAACATTATATGCGTCTATAACGTTTTATATCCTAACCTAAGGCAACCTAACACCTCGGATGTAACATTTGACAACATTGCAGGTGTGTCGGACCCTACTTCTCGGTGGGAAAATCATATGCGTCTATAACGTTATATATCCTAACCTAAGGCAACCTAACACCTCGGATGTAACATTTGACAACATTGCAGGTGTGTCGGACCCTACTTCTCGGTGGGAAAATCATATGCGTCTATAACGTTATATATCCTAACCTAAGGCAACCTAACACCTCGGATGTAACATTTGACAACATTGCAGGTGTGTCGGACCCTACTTCTCGGTGGGAACATTATATGAGTCTATAACGTTGTATATCCTATCCTAAGGCAACCTAACTCCACGGATTTAATATTTGCCAACATTCCAAGCCTGTCGGACCCTACATCTCGGTGGGAACATTGTATGCGTCTATAACGCTGTATATCGGAAAATAAGGCAAATTAACAACTCGGATGTAATATTTGTCAATATTCCTGGTGTGTCGGACCCTACTTCACGGTGGGAACAGTATATACGTCTATAACGTTATATATCCTAACCTAAGGCAACCTAGCACCTCGGATGTAACATTTGACAACATTCCTGGCGAGTCGGAACCTACTTCTCGGTGGGAACATTATATGCGTCTATAACGTCATATAACCTAACCTAAGGCAACCTAACATCTCGGACGTAATATTTGACAACAATCCAGGCGTGTCGGACCTACTTCTCGGTGGGAACATTATATGCGTCTATAACGTCATATAACCTAACCTAAGGCAACCTAACACCTCGGATGTAACATTTGATAACATTCCAAGCGTGTCGGGCCCTACTTATCGGTGGGAACATTATATGCGTCTATAACGTTATATATCCTAACCTAAGGCAACCTAACAACTTGAATGTAACATTTTACAACATTCCTGACTTGTCGGAACCTACTTCTCGGTCGGAACATTGTATACGTCTAAACGTTATATATCCCAACCTAAGTTAACCTAACACCTCGGATGTAACATTTGACAACATTCCAGGTGTGTCGGACCCTACTTCTCGGTGGGAACAGTATATACGTCTATAACGTTATATATCCTAACCTAGGGGAACCTAACATCTCGGATGTAATATTTGACAACAATCCAGGCGTGTCGAACCTTCTTCTCGGAGGGAACATAATATGCGTCTATAACGTTATATATCCTTACCTAAGGCAACCTAATAACTCGGATGTAATATTTGACAACAATCCAGGCGTGTCGGACCTACTTCTCGGTGGGAACATTATATGCGTCTATAACGTTGTATATCCTAACCTAAGGCAACCTAACTCCTCGGATGTAATATTTGCCAACATTCCTGGCGAGTCGGACCCTACTTCTCTGTGGGAACATTAAATGCGTCTATAACGTTATATATCCTATCCTAAGGCAACCTAATAACTCGGACGTAACATTTGACAAGATTCTATGTGTGTCGGACCCTACTTCTCGGTGGGAACATTATATGCGTCTATAACGTTTTATATCCTAACCTAAGGCAACATAGCACCTCGGATGTAACATTTGCAAACATTCCTGGCGAGTCGGAACCTACTTCTCGGTCAGAACATTGTATATGTCTATAACGTTATATATCCCAACCTAAGTTAACCTAACACCACGGATGTAACATTTGACAACATTCCAGGCGCGTCGGACCTACTTCTCGGTTGGAACATTATATGCGTCTATAACGTCATATAACCTAACCTAAGGCAACCTAACACCTCGGATGTAACATTTGACAACATTCCAGGTGTGTCGGACCCTACTTCTCGGTGGGAACATTATATGCGTCTATAACGTTTTATATCCTAACCTAAGGCAACCTAGCACCTCGGATGTAACATTTGACAACATTCCTGGCGAGTCGGAACCTACTTCTCAGTGGGAACATCATATGCGTCTATAAAGTTATATATCCTAACCTAAGGCAACCTAGCACCTCGGATGTAACATTTGACAACATTCCTGGCGAGGCTGAACCTACTTCTCAGTGGGAACATCATATGCGTCTATAACGTTATATATCCTAACCTAAGGCAACCTAACATCTCGGATGTAACATTTGACAACATTGCAGGCGTGTCGGACCTACTTCTCGGTGGGAACATTATATGCGTCTATAACGTCATATAACCTAACCTAAGGCAACCTAACATCTCGGATGTAATATTTGACAACAATCCAGGCGTGTCGGACCTACTTCTCGGTGGGAAAATTATATGCGTCTATAACGTCATATAACCTAACCTAAGGCAACCTAACACCTCGGATGTAACATTTGACAACATTCCAAGCGTGTCGGTCCCTACTTCTCGGTGGGAACATTATATGCGTCTATAACGTTATATATCCTAACCTAAGGCAACCTAACACCTCGGACGTAACATTTGACAAGATTCTATGTGTGTCGGGCCCCACATCTCGGTGGGAACATTGTATGCGTCTATAACGCTGTATAACGGAAAATAAGGCAAATTAACAACTCGGATGTAATATTTGTCAATATTCCTGGTGTGTCGGACCCTACTTCACGGTGGGAACAGTATATACGTCTATAACGTTATATATCGTAACCTAAGGTAACCTAACATCTCGGATGTAATGTATGACAACAATCCAGGCGTGTCGGACCTACTTCTCGGTGGGAACATTATATGCGTCTATAACGTCATATAACCTAACCTAAGGCAACCTAACACCTCGAATGTAACATTTTACAACATTCCTGGCTTGTCGGAACCTACTTCTCGGTCCGAACATTGTATACGTCTATAATGTTATATATCCCAACCTAAGTTAACCTAACACCTCGGATGTAACATTTGACAACATTCCAAGTGTGTCGGACCCTACTTCTCGGTGGGAACATTATATGCGTCTATAACGTTATATATCCTAACCTAAGGCAACCTGACATCTCGGATGTAATATTTGACAACAATCCAGGCGTGTCGGACCTACTTCTCGGTTGGAACATTATATGCGTCTATAACGTCATATAACCTAACCTAAGGCAACCAAACACCTCGGATGTAACATTTGACAACATTTCTGGCGAGTCGGACCCTACCTCTCGGTGGGAACATTATATGCGTCTATAACGTTATATATCCGATCCTAAGGCAACCTAACACCTCGGACGTAACACTTGACATGATTCTATGTGTGTCGGACCCTACTTCTCGGTGGGAACATTATATGCGTCTATAACGTTATATATCCTAACCTAAGGTAACCTAACATCTCGGATGTAATGTTTGACAACATTCCTGGCGAGTCGGAACCAACTTCTCGGTGGGAACATTATATGCGTCTATAACGTCATATAACCTAACCAAAGGCAACCTAACACCTCGGATGTAACATTTGACAACATTTCTGGCGATTCGGACCCTACTTCCCGGTGGAAACAGTATATGCGTCTATAACGTTGCATATCCTACAATAAGGCAACCTAACATCTCGATTGTAACATTTCACAACATTCCTCGCGTGTCGCAACCTACTTCTCGGTGGGAACATTATATGCGTCTATAAGGCTGTATATCCTAGAATAAGGCAACCTAACAGCTCGGATGTAATATTTGACAACAGTCCAGGCATATCGAGCCCTACATCTAGGTGGGAACAGTATATACGTCTATAACGTTATATATCCTAACCTAAGGCAAACTAACATCTCGGATGTAATATTTGACAACAATCCAGGCGTGTCGGACCTTCTTCTCGGAGGGAACATAATATGCGTCTATAACGTTATATATCCTTACCTAAGGCAACCTAATAACTCGGATGTAATATTTGACAACAATCCAGGCGTGTCGGACCTACTTCTCGGTGCGAACATTATATGCGTCTATAACGTTATATATCATAACCTGAGGCAACCTAACATCGCGAATGTAACATTTTACAACATTCCTGGCTTGTCGGAACCTACTTCTCGGTCGGAACATTGTATACGTCTATAACGTTATATATCCCAACCTAAGTTAACCGAACACCTCCGATGTAACATTTGACAACATTCCAGGTGTGTCGGACCCTACTTCTCGGTGGGAACAGTATATACGTCTATAACGATATATATCCTAACCTAAGGCAACCTAACACCTCCGATGTAACATTTGACAACATTCCAGGTGTGTCGGACCCTACTTCTCGGTGGGAACATTATACGCGTCTATAACGTCATATAACCTAACCTAAGGCAACCTAACATCTCGGATGTAATATTTGACAACAATCCAGGCGTGTCGGACCTACTTCTCGGTGGGAACATTATATGCGTCTATAAAGTTATATATCTTAACCTAAGGCAACCTAACATCGCGAATGTAACGTTTTACAACATTCCTGGCTTGTCGGAACCGACTTCTCGGTGGAAACATTATATGCGTCTATAACGTTGCATATCCTACAATAAGGCAACCTAACATCTCGAATGTAACATTTCACAACATTCCTCGCGTGTCGCAACCTACTTCTCGGTGGGAACATTATATGCGTCTATAAGGCTGTATATCCTAGAATAAGGCAACCTAACAGCTCGGATGTAATATTTGACAACAGTCCAGGCATATCGACCCCTACATCTAGGTGGGAACAGTATATACGTCTATAACGTTATATATCCTGACCTAAGGGAACCTAACACCTCGGATGTAACATTTGACAACATTCCAAGCGTGTCGGGCCCTACTTCTAGGTGGGAACAGTATATACGTCTATAACGTTATATATCCTAATCTAAGGCAACCTAACATCTCGGACGTAATATTTGACAACATTCCAGGCGTATCGGGCCCTACTTCTCGGTGGGAACATTATATGCGTCTATAACGTTATATATTATAAACTAAGGCAACCTAGCACCTCGAATGTAACAGTTGACAACATTCCAGGCGTGTCGGACCCTACTTCCCGGTGGAAACATTATATGCGTCTATAACGTTGCATATCCTACACTAAGGCAACCTAACATCTCGAATGTAACATTTGACAACATTCCTCGCGTGTCGGACCCTACTTCTCGGTGGGAACAGCATATACGTCTATAACGTTATATATCCTAACCTAAGGCAACCTATCATCTCGGATGTAATATTTGACAACAATCCAGGCGTGTCGTACCTACTTCTCGGTGGGAACAGTATATACGTCTATAACGTTATATATCCTAACCTAAGGCAAACTAACATCTCGGATGTAATATTTGACAACAATCCAGGCGTGTCGGACCTTCTTCTCGGAGGGAACATAATATGCGTCTATAGCGTTATATATCCTTACCTAAGGCAACCTAATAACTCGGATGTAATATTTGACAACAATCCAGGCGTGTCGGACCTACTTCTCGGTGCGAACATTATATGCGTCTATAACGTTATATATCATAACCTGAGGCAACCTAACATCGCGAATGTAACATTTTACAACATTCCTGGCTTGTCGGAACCTACTTCTCGGTCGGAACATTGTATACGTCTATAACGTTATATATCCCAACCTAAGTTAACCTAACACCTCCGAAGTAACATTTGACAACATTCCAGGTGTGTCGGACCCTACTTCTCGGTGGGAACAGTATATACGTCTATAACGATATATATCCTAACCTAAGGCAACCTAACATCTCGGATGTAATATTTGACAACAATCCAGGCGTTTCGGACCTACTTCTCGGTGGGAACAGTATATACGTCTATAACGTTATATATCCTAACCTAAGGTAACCTAACATCTCGGATGTAATGTTTGACAACAATCCAGGCGTGTCGGACCTACTTCTCGGTGGGAACATTATATGCGTCTATAACGTTATATATCATAACCTAAGGCAACCTAACATCGCGAATGTAACATTTTACAACATTCCTGGCTTGTCGGAAACTACCTCTCGTTCGGAACATTGTATACGTCTATAACGTTATATATCCCAACCTAAGTTAACCTAACACCACGGATGTAACATTTGACAACAATCCATGCGTGTCGGACCTACTTCTCGTTGGGAACATTATATGCGTCTATAACGTTGTATATCCTAACCTAAGGCAACCTAACACCTCGGATGTAACATTTGACAACATTCCTGGCTTGTCGGAACCTACTTCTCGGTGGGAACTGTATATACGTCTATAACGATATATATCCTAACCTAAGGCAACCTTACACCTCGGATGTAATATTTGACAACAATCCAGGCGTGTCGGACCTACTTCTCGGTGGGAACATTATATGCGTCTATAACGTCATATAACCTAACCTAAGGCAACCTAACACCTCGGATGTAACATTTGACAACAATCCAAGCGTGTCGGGCCCTAATTCTCGGTGGGAACATTATGTGCGTCTATAACGTTATATATCCTAACCTAAGGCAACCTAACTCCACGGATTTAATATTTGCCAAGATTCCAAGCCTGTCGGACCCCACATCTCGGTGGGAACATTATATGCGTCTATAACGTTATATATCCTAACCTAAGGTAACGTAACATCTCGGATGTAATGTTTGACAACATTCCTGGCGAGTCGGAACCAACTTCTCGGTGGGAACATTATATGCGTCTATAACGTCATACAACCTAACCAAAGGCAACCTAACACCTCGGATGTAACATTTGACAACATTTCTGGCGATTCGGACCCTACTTCGCGGTGGAACCAGTATATGCGTCTATAACGTTGCATATCCTAACCTAAGGCAACCTAACATCTCGGATGTAATATTTGACAACAATTCAGGCGTGTCGTACCTACATCTCGGTGGGAACATTATATGCGTCTATAAAGTTATGTATCTTAACCTAAGGCAACCTAACATCGCGAATGTAACGTTTTACAACATTCCTCGCTTGTCGGAACCGACTTCTCGGTGGAAACATTATATGCGTCTATAACGTTGCATATCCTACAATAAGGCAACCTAACATCTCGAATGTAACATTTCACAACATTCCTCGCGTGTCGCAACCTACTTCTCGGTGGGAACATTATATGCGTCTATAAGGCTGTATATCCTAGAATAAGGCAACCTAACAGCTCGGATGTAATATTTGACAACAGTCCAGGCATATCGAGCCCTACATCTAGGTGGGAACAGTATATACGTCTATAACGTTATATATCCTGACCTAAGGGAACCTAACACCTCGGATGTAACATTTGACAACATTCCAAGCGTGTCGGGCCCTACTTCTAGGTGGGAACAGTATATACGTCTATAACGTTATATATCCTAATCTAAGGCAACCTAACATCTCGGACGTAATATTTGACAACATTCCAGGCGTATCGGGCCCTACTTCTCGGTGGGAACATTATATGCGTCTATAACGTTATATATCCTAAACTAAGGCAACCTAGCACCTCGAATGTAACAGTTGACAACATTCCAGGCGTCTCGGACCCTACTTCCCGGTGGAAACATTATATGCGTCTATAACGTTGCATATCCTAAAATAAGGCAACCTAACATCTCGAATGTAACATTTGACAACATTCCTCGCGTGTCGGACCCTACTTCTCGATGGGAACAGCATATACGTCTATAACGTTATATATCCTAACCTAAGGCAACCTATCATCTCGGATGTAATATTTGACAACAATCCAGGCGTGTCGTACCTACTTCTCGGTGGGAACAGTATATACGCCTATAACGTTATATATCCTAACCTAAGGCAAACTAACATCTCGGATGTAATATTTGACAACAATCCAGGCGTGTCGGACCTTCTTCTCGGAGGGAACATAATATGCGTCTATAACGTTATATATCCTTACCTAAGGCAACCTAATAACTCGGATGTAATATTTGACAACAATCCAGGCGTGTCGGACCTACTTCTCGGTGCGAACATTATATGCGTCTATAACGTTATATATCATAACCTGAGGCAACCTAACATCGCGAATGTAACATTTTACAACATTCCTGGCTTGTCGGAACCTACTTCTCGGTCGGAACATTGTATACGTCTATAACGTTATATATCCCAGCCTAAGTTAACCTAACACCTCCGATGTAACATTTGACAACATTCCAGGTGTGTCGGACCCTACTTCTCGGTGGGAACAGTATATACGTCTATAACGATATATATCCTAACCTAAGGCAACCTAACATCTCGGATGTAATATTTGACAACAATCCAGGCGTGTCGGACCTACTTCTCGGTGGGAACAGTATATACGTCTATAACGTTATATATCCTAACCTAAGGTAACCTAACATCTCGGATGTAATGTTTGACAACAATCCAGGCGTGTCGGACCTACTTCTCGGTGGGAACATTATATGCGTCTATAACGTTATATATCATAACCTAAGGCAACCTAACATCGCGAATGTAACATTTTACAACATTCCTGGCTTGTAAGAAACTACTTCTCGTTCGGAACATTGTATACGTCTATAACGTTATATATCCCAACCTAAGTTAACCTAACACCACGGATGTAACATTTGACAACAATCCATGCGTGTCGGACCTACTTCTCGGTGGGAACATTATATGCGTCTATAACGTTGTATATCCAAACCTAAGGCAACCTAACACCTCGGATGTAACATTTGACAACATTCCTGGCTTGTCGGAACCTACTTCTCGGTGGGAACAGTATATACGTCTATAACGATATATATCCTAACCTAAGGCAAACTAACATCTCGGATGTAATATTTGACAACAATCCAGGCGTGTCGGACCTACTTCTCGGTGGGAACATTATATGCGTCTATAACGTCATATAACCTAACCTAAGGCAACCTAACACCTCGGATGTAACATTTGACAACATTCCACGTGTGTCGGGCCCAACTTCTCGGTGGGAACAGTATACACGTCTATAACGTTATATATCCAAACCTAAGGCAACCTAACATCTCGGAAGAAATATTTGACAACAATCCAGGCGTGTCGGACCTACTTCTCGGTGGGAACATTATATGCGTCTATAAAGTCATATAACCTAACCTAAGGCAACATAACATCGCGAATGTAACATTTTACAACATTCCTGGCTTCTCGGACCCTACTTCTCGGTGGGAACATTATATGCGTCTATAACTTTATATATCCTAACATAAGGCAACCTAACACCTCAGATGTAACATTTGACAACATTCCTGTCGAGTCGGACCCTACTTCTCTGTGGGAACATTAAATGCGTCTATAACGTTATATATCCTATCCTAAGGCAACCTAATAACTCGGACGTAACATTTGACAAGATTCTATGTGTGTCGGACCCTACTTCTCGGTGGGAACATTATATGCGTCTATAACGTTTTATATCCTAACCTAAGGCAACATAGCACCTCGGACGTAACCTTTGACAGGATTCTATGTGTGTCGGACCCTACTTCTCGGTGGGAACATTATATGCGTCTATAACGTTTTATATCCTAACCTAAGGCAACCTAACACCTCGGATGTAACATTTGACAACATTGCAGGTGTGTCGGACCCTACTTCTCGGTGGGAAAATCATATGCGTCTATAACGTTATATATCCTAAACTAAGGCAACCTAACACCTCGGATGTAACATTTGACAACATTGCAGGTGTGTCGGACCCTACTTCTCGGTGGGAAAATCATATGCGTCTATAACGTTATATATCCTAACCTAAGGCAACCTAACACCTCGGATGTAACATTTGACAACATTGCAGGTGTGTCGGACCCTACTTCTCGGTGGGAACATTATATGAGTCTATAACGTTGTATATCCTATCCTAAGGCAACCTAACTCCACGGATTTAATATTTGCCAACATTCCAAGCCTGTCGGACCCTACATCTCGGTGGGAACATTGTATGCGTCTATAACGCTGTATATCGGAAAATAAGGCAAATTAACAACTCGGATGTAATATTTGTCAATATTCCTGGTGTGTCGGACCCTACTTCACGGTGGGAACAGTATATACGTCTATAACGTTATATATCCTAACCTAAGGCAACCTAGCACCTCGGATGTAACATTTGACAACATTCCTGGCGAGTCGGAACCTACTTCTCGGTGGGAACATTATATGCGTCTATAACGTCATATAACCTAACCTAAGGCAACCTAACATCTCGGACGTAATATTTGACAACAATCCAGGCGTGTCGGACCTACTTCTCGGTGGGAACATTATATGCGTCTATAACGTCATATAACCTAACCTAAGGCAACCTAACACCTCGGATGTAACATTTGACAACATTTCTGGCGATTCGGACCCTACTTCCCGGTGGAAACAGTATATGCGTCTATAACGTTGCATATCCTACAATAAGGCAACCTAACATCTCGATTGTAACATTTCACAACATTCCTCGCGTGTCGCAACCTACTTCTCGGTGGGAACATTATATGCGTCTATAAGGCTGTATATCCTAGAATAAGGCAACCTAACAGCTCGGATGTAATATTTGACAACAGTCCAGGCATATCGAGCCCTACATCTAGGTGGGAACAGTATATACGTCTATAACGTTATATATCCTAACCTAAGGCAAACTAACATCTCGGATGTAATATTTGACAACAATCCAGGCGTGTCGGACCTTCTTCTCGGAGGGAACATAATATGCGTCTATAACGTTATATATCCTTACCTAAGGCAACCTAATAACTCGGATGTAATATTTGACAACAATCCAGGCGTGTCGGACCTACTTCTCGGTGCGAACATTATATGCGTCTATAACGTTATATATCATAACCTGAGGCAACCTAACATCGCGAATGTAACATTTTACAACATTCCTGGCTTGTCGGAACCTACTTCTCGGTCGGAACATTGTATACGTCTATAACGTTATATATCCCAACCTAAGTTAACCTAACACCTCCGATGTAACATTTGACAACATTCCAGGTGTGTCGGACCCTACTTCTCGGTGGGAACAGTATATACGTCTATAACGATATATATCCTAACCTAAGGCAACCTAACACCTCCGATGTAACATTTGACAACATTCCAGGTGTGTCGGACCCTACTTCTCGGTGGGAACATTATACGCGTCTATAACGTCATATAACCTAACCTAAGGCAACCTAACATCTCGGATGTAATATTTGACAACAATCCAGGCGTGTCGGACCTACTTCTCGGTGGGAACATTATATGCGTCTATAAAGTTATATATCTTAACCTAAGGCAACCTAACATCGCGAATGTAACGTTTTACAACATTCCTGGCTTGTCGGAACCGACTTCTCGGTGGAAACATTATATGCGTCTATAACGTTGCATATCCTACAATAAGGCAACCTAACATCTCGAATGTAACATTTCACAACATTCCTCGCGTGTCGCAACCTACTTCTCGGTGGGAACATTATATGCGTCTATAAGGCTGTATATCCTAGAATAAGGCAACCTAACAGCTCGGATGTAATATTTGACAACAGTCCAGGCATATCGACCCCTACATCTAGGTGGGAACAGTATATACGTCTATAACGTTATATATCCTGACCTAAGGGAACCTAACACCTCGGATGTAACATTTGACAACATTCCAAGCGTGTCGGGCCCTACTTCTAGGTGGGAACAGTATATACGTCTATAACGTTATATATCCTAATCTAAGGCAACCTAACATCTCGGACGTAATATTTGACAACATTCCAGGCGTATCGGGCCCTACTTCTCGGTGGGAACATTATATGCGTCTATAACGTTATATATTATAAACTAAGGCAACCTAGCACCTCGAATGTAACAGTTGACAACATTCCAGGCGTGTCGGACCCTACTTCCCGGTGGAAACATTATATGCGTCTATAACGTTGCATATCCTACACTAAGGCAACCTAACATCTCGAATGTAACATTTGACAACATTCCTCGCGTGTCGGACCCTACTTCTCGGTGGGAACAGCATATACGTCTATAACGTTATATATCCTAACCTAAGGCAACCTATCATCTCGGATTTAATATTTGACAACAATCCAGGCGTGTCGTACCTACTTCTCGGTGGGAACAGTATATACGTCTATAACGTTATATATCCTAACCTAAGGCAAACTAACATCTCGGATGTAATATTTGACAACAATCCAGGCGTGTCGGACCTTCTTCTCGGAGGGAACATAATATGCGTCTATAGCGTTATATATCCTTACCTAAGGCAACCTAATAACTCGGATGTAATATTTGACAACAATCCAGGCGTGTCGGACCTACTTCTCGGTGCGAACATTATATGCGTCTATAACGTTATATATCATAACCTGAGGCAACCTAACATCGCGAATGTAACATTTTACAACATTCCTGGCTTGTCGGAACCTACTTCTCGGTCGGAACATTGTATACGTCTATAACGTTATATATCCCAACCTAAGTTAACCTAACACCTCCGAAGTAACATTTGACAACATTCCAGGTGTGTCGGACCCTACTTCTCGGTGGGAACAGTATATACGTCTATAACGATATATATCCTAACCTAAGGCAACCTAACATCTCGGATGTAATATTTGACAACAATCCAGGCGTTTCGGACCTACTTCTCGGTGGGAACAGTATATACGTCTATAACGTTATATATCCTAACCTAAGGTAACCTAACATCTCGGATGTAATGTTTGACAACAATCCAGGCGTGTCGGACCTACTTCTCGGTGGGAACATTATATGCGTCTATAACGTTATATATCATAACCTAAGGCAACCTAACATCGCGAATGTAACATTTTACAACATTCCTGGCTTGTCGGAAACTACCTCTCGTTCGGAACATTGTATACGTCTATAACGTTATATATCCCAACCTAAGTTAACCTAACACCACGGATGTAACATTTGACAACAATCCATGCGTGTCGGACCTACTTCTCGTTGGGAACATTATATGCGTCTATAACGTTGTATATCCTAACCTAAGGCAACCTAACACCTCGGATGTAACATTTGACAACATTCCTGGCTTGTCGGAACCTACTTCTCGGTGGGAACTGTATATACGTCTATAACGATATATATCCTAACCTAAGGCAACCTTACACCTCGGATGTAATATTTGACAACAATCCAGGCGTGTCGGACCTACTTCTCGGTGGGAACATTATATGCGTCTATAACGTCATATAACCTAACCTAAGGCAACCTAACACCTCGGATGTAACATTTGACAACAATCCAAGCGTGTCGGGCCCTAATTCTCGGTGGGAACATTATGTGCGTCTATAACGTTATATATCCTAACCTAAGGCAACCTAACTCCACGGATTTAATATTTGCCAAGATTCCAAGCCTGTCGGACCCCACATCTCGGTGGGAACATTATATGCGTCTATAACGTTATATATCCTAACCTAAGGTAACGTAACATCTCGGATGTAATGTTTGACAACATTCCTGGCGAGTCGGAACCAACTTCTCGGTGGGAACATTATATGCGTCTATAACGTCATACAACCTAACCAAAGGCAACCTAACACCTCGGATGTAACATTTGACAACATTTCTGGCGATTCGGACCCTACTTCGCGGTGGAAACAGTATATGCGTCTATAACGTTGCATATCCTAACCTAAGGCAACCTAACATCTCGGATGTAATATTTGACAACAATTCAGGCGTGTCGTACCTACATCTCGGTGGGAACATTATATGCGTCTATAAAGTTATGTATCTTAACCTAAGGCAACCTAACATCGCGAATGTAACGTTTTACAACATTCCTCGCTTGTCGGAACCGACTTCTCGGTGGAAACATTATATGCGTCTATAACGTTGCATATCCTACAATAAGGCAACCTAACATCTCGAATGTAACATTTCACAACATTCCTCGCGTGTCGCAACCTACTTCTCGGTGGGAACATTATATGCGTCTATAAGGCTGTATATCCTAGAATAAGGCAACCTAACAGCTCGGATGTAATATTTGACAACAGTCCAGGCATATCGAGCCCTACATCTAGGTGGGAACAGTATATACGTCTATAACGTTATATATCCTGACCTAAGGGAACCTAACACCTCGGATGTAACATTTGACAACATTCCAAGCGTGTCGGGCCCTACTTCTAGGTGGGAACAGTATATACGTCTATAACGTTATATATCCTAATCTAAGGCAACCTAACATCTCGGACGTAATATTTGACAACATTCCAGGCGTATCGGGCCCTACTTCTCGGTGGGAACATTATATGCGTCTATAACGTTATATATCCTAAACTAAGGCAACCTAGCACCTCGAATGTAACAGTTGACAACATTCCAGGCGTCTCGGACCCTACTTCCCGGTGGAAACATTATATGCGTCTATAACGTTGCATATCCTAAAATAAGGCAACCTAACATCTCGAATGTAACATTTGACAACATTCCTCGCGTGTCGGACCCTACTTCTCGATGGGAACAGCATATACGTCTATAACGTTATATATCCTAACCTAAGGCAACCTATCATCTCGGATGTAATATTTGACAACAATCCAGGCGTGTCGTACCTACTTCTCGGTGGGAACAGTATATACGCCTATAACGTTATATATCCTAACCTAAGGCAAACTAACATCTCGGATGTAATATTTGACAACAATCCAGGCGTGTCGGACCTACTTCTCGGTGGGAACAGTATATACGTCTATAACGTTATATATCCTAACCTAAGGTAACCTAACATCTCGGATGTAATGTTTGACAACAATCCAGGCGTGTCGGACCTACTTCTCGGTGGGAACATTATATGCGTCTATAACGTTATATATCATAACCTAAGGCAACCTAACATCGCGAATGTAACATTTTACAACATTCCTGGCTTGTAAGAAACTACTTCTCGTTCGGAACATTGTATACGTCTATAACGTTATATATCCCAACCTAAGTTAACCTAACACCACGGATGTAACATTTGACAACAATCCATGCGTGTCGGACCTACTTCTCGGTGGGAACATTATATGCGTCTATAACGTTGTATATCCAAACCTAAGGCAACCTAACACCTCGGATGTAACATTTGACAACATTCCTGGCTTGTCGGAACCTACTTCTCGGTGGGAACAGTATATACGTCTATAACGATATATATCCTAACCTAAGGCAACCTAACACCTCGGATGTAATATTTGACAACAATCCAGGCGTGTCGGACCTACTTCTCGGTGGGAACATTATATGCGTCTATAACGTTATATATCCTAACCTAAGGCAACCTAACTCCACGGATTTAATATTTGCCAACATTCCAAGCCTGTCGGACCCCACATCTCGGTGGGAACATTGTATGCGTCTATAACGCTGTATATCGGAAAATAAGGCAAATTAACAACTCGGATGTAATATTTGTCAATATTCCTGGTGTGTCGGACCCTACTTCACGGTGGGAACAGTATATACGTCTCTAACGTTATATATCCTAACCTAAGGTAACCTAACATCTAGGATGTAATGTTTGACAACAATCCAGGCGTGTCGGACCTACTTCTCGGTGGGAACATTATATGCGTCTATAACGTCATATAACCTATCCTAAGGCAACCTAACACCTCGGATGTAACATTTGACAACATTCCACGTGTGTCGGACCCTACTTCTCGGTGGGAACAGTATATACGTCTATAACGTTATATATCCTAACCTAAGGCAACCTAACACCTCGGATGTAATATTTGACAACAATCCAGGCGTGTCGGACCTACTTCTCGGTGTGAACAGTATATACGTCTATAACGATATATATCCTAACCTAAAGCAACCTAACATCTCGGATGTAATATTTGACAACAATCCAGGCGTGTCGGACCTACTCGGTGGGAACATTATATGCACTTATAACGTCATATAACCTAACCTAAGGCAACCTAACAACTCGGATGTAACATTTGACAACATTTCTGGCGAGTCGGACCCTACTTCTCGGTGGGAACATTATATGCGTCTATAACGTTATATATCCTAAACTAAGGCAACCTAGCACCTCGAATTTAACAGTTGACAACATTCCAGGCGTGTCGGACCCTACTTCCCGGTGGAAACATTATATGCGTCTATAACGTTGCATATCCTACAATAAGGCAACCTAACATCTCGAATGTAACATTTGACAACATTCCTCGCGTGTCGGACCCTACTTCTCGGTGGGAACAGCATATACGTCTATAACGTTATATATCCTAACCTAAGGCAACCTATCATCTCGGATGTAATATTTGACAACAATCCAGGCGTGTCGTACCTACTTCTCGGTGGGAACAGTATATACGTCTATAACGTTATATATCCTAACCTAAGGCAAACTAACATCTCGGATGTAATATTTGACAACAATCCAGGCGTGTCGGACCTTCTTCTCGGAGGGAACATAATATGCGTCTATAGCGTTATATATCCTTACCTAAGGCAACCTAATAACTCGGATGTAATATTTGACAACAATCCAGGCGTGTCGGACCTACTTCTCGGTGCGAACATTATATGCGTCTATAACGTTATATATCATAACCTGAGGCAACCTAACATCGCGAATGTAACATTTTACAACATTTCTGGCTTGTCGGAACCTACTTCTCGGTCGGAACATTGTATACGTCTATAACGTTATATATCCCAACCGAAGTTAACCTAACACCTCCGATGTAACATTTGACAACATTCCAGGTGTGTCGGACCCTACTTCTCGGTGGGAACAGTATATACGTCTATAACGATATATATCCTAACCTAAGGCAACCTAACATCTCGGATGTAATATTTGACAACATTCCAGGCGTGTCGGACCTACTTCTCGGTGGGAACATTATATGCGTCTATAACGTTATATATCATAACCTAAGGCAACCTAACATCGCGAATGTAACATTTTACAACATTCCTGGCTTGTCGGAAACTACTTCTCGTTCGGAACATTGTATACGTCTATAACGTTATATATCCCAACCTAAGTTAACCTAACACCACGGATGTAACATTTGACAACAATCCATGCGTGTCGGACTTACTTCTCGGTGGGAACATTATATGCGTCTATAACGTTGTATATCCTAACCTAAGGCAACCTAACACCTCGGATGTAACATTTGACAACATTTCTGGCTTGTCGGAACCTACTTCTCGGTGGGAACAGTATATACGTCTATAACGATATATATCCTAACCTAAGGCAACCTAACACCTCGGATGTAATATTTGACAACAATCCGGGCGTGTCGGACCTACTTCTCGGTGGGAACATTATATGCGTCTATAACGTCATATAACCTAACCAATGGCAACCTAACACCTCGGATGTAACATTTGACAACAATCCAAGCCATGTCGGGCCCTAATTCTCGGTGGGAACATTGTATGCGTCTATAACGCTGTATATCGGAAAATAAGGCAAATTAACAACTCGGATGTAATATTTGTCAATATTCCTGGTGTGTCGGACCCTACTTCACGGTGGGAACAGTATATACGTCTCTAACGTTATATATCCTAACCTAAGGTAACCTAACATCTAGGATGTAATGTTTGACAACAATCCAGGCGTGTCGGACCTTCTTCTCGGTGGGAACATTGTATGCGTCTATAACGCTGTATATCGGAAAATAAGGCAAATTAACAACTCGGATGTAATATTTGTCAATATTCCTGGTGTGTCGGACCCTACTTCACGGTGGGAACAGTATATACGTCTCTAACGTTATATATCCTAACCTAAGGTAACCTAACATCTAGGATGTAATGTTTGACAACAATCCAGGCGTGTCGGACCTACTTCTCGGTGGGAACATTATATGCGTCTATAACGTCATATAACCTAACCTAAGGCAACCTAACACCTCGAATGTAACATTTTACAACATTCCTGGCTTGTCGGAACCTACTTCTCGGTGGGGACATTATATGCGTCTATAAAGTTATATATACTAAACTAAGGCATCCTAGCACCTCGAATGTAACAGTTGACAACATTCCAGGCGTGTCGGACCTACTTCTCGGTGGGAACATTATATGCGTCTATAACGTTATATATCATAACCTAAGGCAACCTAACATCGCGAATGTAACATTTTACAACATTCCTGGCTTGTCGGAAACTACTTCTCGTTCGGAACATTGTATACGTCTATAACGTTATATATCCCAACCTAAGTTAACCTAACACCACGGATGTAACATTTGACAACAATCCATGCGTGTCGGACCTACTTCTCGGTGGGAACATTATATGCGTCTATAACGTTGTATATCCTAACCTAAGGCAACCTAACACCTCGGATGTAACATTTGACAACATTCCTGGCTGGTCGGAACCTACTTCTCGGTGGGAACAGTATATACGTCTATAACGATATATATCCTAACCTAAGGCAACCTAACACCTCGGATGTAATATTTGACAACAATCCAGGCGTGTCGGACCTACTTCTCGGTGAGAACATTATATGCGTCTATAACGTCATATAACCTAACCTATGGCAATCTAACACCTCGGATGTAACATTTGACAACAATCCAAGCGTGTCGGGCCCTAATTCTCGGTGGGAACATTATATGCGTCTATAACGTTATATATCCTAACCTAAGGCAACCTAACTCCACGGATTTAATATTTGCCAACATTCCAAGCCTGTCGGACCCCACATCTCGGTGGGAACATTGTATGCGTCTATAACGCTGTATATCGGAAAATAAGGCAAATTAACAACTCGGATGTAATATTTGTCAATATTCCTGGTGTGTCGGAACCTACTTCACGGTGGGAACAGTATATACGTCTCTAACGTTATATATCCTAACCTAAGGTAACCTAACATCTAGGATGTAATGTTTGACAACAATCCAGGCGTGTCGGACCTTCTTCTCGGTGGGAACATTATATGCGTCTATAACGTCATATAACCTAACCTAAGGCAACCTAACACCTCGAATGTAACATTTTACAACATTCCTGGCTTGTCGGAACCTACTTCTCGGTGGGAACATTATATGCGTCTATAAAGTTATATATACTAAACTAAGGCATCCTAGCACCTCGAATGTAACAGTTGACAACATTCCAGGCGTGTCGGACCTACTTCTCGGTGGGAACATTATATGCGTCTATAACGTCATATAACCTATCCTAAGGCAACCTAACACCTCGGATGTAACATTTGAAAACATTCCACGTGTGTCGGACCCTACTTCTCGGTGGGAACAGTATATACGTCTATAACGATATATATCCTAACCTAAGGCAACCTAACACCTCGGATGTAATATTTGACAACAATCCAGGCGTGTCGGACCTACTTCTCGGTGAGAACATTATATGCGTCTATAACGTCATATAACCTAACCTATGGCAACCTAACACCTCGGATGTAACATTTGACATCAATCCAAGCGTGTCGGGCCCTAATTCTCGGTGGGAACATTATATGCGTCTATAACGTTATATATCCTAACCTAAGGCAACCTAACATCGCGAATGTAACATTTTACAACATTCCTGGCTTGTAAGAAACTACTTCTCGTTCGGAACATTGTATACGTCTATAACGTTATATATCCCAACCTAAGTTAACCTAACACCACGGATGTAATATTTGACAACAATCCAGGCGTGTCGGACCCTACTTCTCGGTGGGAACAGTATATACGTCTATAACGTTATATATCCTAACCTAAGGCAACCTAACATCTCGGATGTAATATTTGACAACAATCCAGGCGTGTCGGACCTACTTCTCGGTGTGAACAGTATATACGTCTATAACGATATATATCCTAACCTAAGGCAACCTAACATCTCGGATGTAATATTTGACAACAATCCAGGCGTGTCGGACCTACTCGGTGGGAACATTATATGCGTCTATAACGTTATATATCCTAAACTAAGGCAACCTAGCACCTCGAATTTAACAGTTGACAACATACCAGGCGTGTCGGACCCTACTTCCCGGTGGAAACATTATATGCGTCTATAACGTTATATATCCTAACCTAAGGCAACCTAACACCTCGGATGTAACATTTGACAACATTTCTGGCGAGTCGGACCCAACTTCTCGGTGGGAACATTATATGCGTCTATAACGTTATATATCCTAAACTAAGGCAACCTAGCACCTCGAATTTAACAGTTGACAACATTCCAGGCTTGTCGGACCCTACTTCCCGGTGGAAACATTATATGCGTCTATAACGTTGCATATCCTACAATAAGGCAACCTAACATCTCGAATGTAACATTTGACAACATTCCTCGCGTGTTGGACCCTACTTCTCGGTGGGAACAGCATATACGTCTATAACGTTATATATCCTAACCTAAGGCAACCTATCATCTCGGATGTAATATTTGACAACAATCCAGGCGTGTCGTACCTACTTCTCGGTGGGAACAGTATATACGTCTATAACGTTATATATCCTAACCTAAGGCAAACTAACATCTCGGATGTAATATTTGACAACAATGCAGGCGTGTCGGACCTACTTCTCGGTGTGAACAGTATATACGTCTATAACGATATATATCCTAACCTAAGGCAACCTAACATCTCGGATGTAATATTTGACAACAATCCAGGCGTGTCGGACCTACTCGGTGGGAACATTATATGCATCTATAACGTCATATAACCTAACCTAAGGCAACCTAACAACTCGAATGTAACATTTGACAACATTTCTGGCGAGTCGGACCCTACTTCTCGGTGGGAACATTATATGCGTCTATAACGTTATATATCCTAAACTAAGGCAACCTAGCACCTCGAATTTAACAGTTGACAACATACCAGGCGTGTCGGACCCTACTTCCCGGTGGAAACATTATATGCGTCTATAACGTTGCATATCCTACAATAAGGCAACCTAACATCTCGAATGTAACATTTGACAACATTCCTCGCGTGTCGGACCCTACTTCTCGGTGGGAACAGCATATACGTCTATAACGTTATATATCCTAACCTAAGGCAACCTATCATCTCGGATGTAATGTTTGACAACAATCCAGGCGTGTCGGACCTACTTCTCGGTGGGAACATTATATGCGTCTATAACGTTATATATCCCAACGTAAGTTAACCTAACACCTCCGATGTAACATTTGACAACATTCCATGTGTGTCGGACCCTACTTCTCGGTGGGAACAGTATATACGTCTATAACGTTATATATCCTAACCTAAGGCAACCTAACATCTCGGATGTAATATTTGACAACAATCCAGCCGTTTCGGACCTACTTCTCGGTGGGAACATTATATGCGTCTATAACGCCATATAACCTAACCTAAGGCAACCTAACATCTCGGATGTAACATTTGACAACATTTCTGGCGAGTCGGATTCTACTTCTCGGTGGGAACATTATATGCGTCTATAACGTTATATATCCTAACCTAAGGCAACCTAACACCTCGGATGTAACATTTGACAACATTTCTGGCGAGTCGGACCCTACTTCTCGGTGGGAACATTATATGCGTCTATAACGTTATATATCCTAACCTAAGGCAACCTAACACCTCGGATGTAACATTTGACAACATTTCTGGCGAGTCGGACCCAACTTCTCGGTGGGAACATTATATGCGTCTATAACGTTATATATCCTAAACTAAGGCAACCTAGCACCTCGAATTTAACAGTTGACAACATTCAAGGCGTGTCGGACCCTACTTCCCGGTGGAAACATTATATGCGTCTATAACGTTGCATATCCTACAATAAGGCAACCTAACATCTCGAATGTAACATTTGACAACATTCCTCGCGTGTCGGACCCTACTTCTCGGTGGGAACAGCATATACGTCTATAACGTTATATATCCTAACCTAAGGCAACCTATCATCTCGGATGTAATATTTGACAACAATCCAGGCGTGTCGTACCTACTTCTCGGTGGGAACAGTATATACGTCTATAACGTTATATATCCTAACCTAAGGCAAACTAACATCTCGGATGTAATATTTGACAACAATCCAGGCGTGTCGGACCTTCTTCTCGGAGGGAACATAATATGCGTCTATAACCTTATATATCCTTACCTAAGGCAACCTAATAACTCGGATGTAATATTTGACAACAATGCAGGCGTGTCGGACCTACTTCTCGGTGTGAACAGTATATACGTCTATAACGATATATATCCTAACCTAAGGCAACCTAACATCTCGGATGTAATATTTGACAACAATCCAGGCGTGTCGGACCTACTCGGTGGGAACATTATATGCATCTATAACGTCATATAACCTAACCTAAGGCAACCTAACAACTCGGATGTAATATTTGACAACAATCCAGGCGTGTCGGACCCTACTTCTCGGTGGGAACAGTATATACGTCTATAACGTTATATATCCTAACCTAAGGCAACCTAACATCTCGGATGTAATATTTGACAACAATCCAGGCGTGTCGGACCTACTTCTCGGTGTGAACAGTATATACGTCTATAACGATATATATCCTAACCTAAGGCAACCTAACATCTCGGATGTAATATTTGACAACAATCCAGGCGTGTCGGACCTACTCGGTGGGAACATTATATGCGTCTATAACGTTATATATCCTAAACTAAGGCAACCTAGCACCTCGAATTTAACAGTTGACAACATACCAGGCGTGTCGGACCCTACTTCCCGGTGGAAACATTATATGCGTCTATAACGTTATATATCCTAACCTAAGGCAACCTAACACCTCGGATGTAACATTTGACAACATTTCTGGCGAGTCGGACCCAACTTCTCGGTGGGAACATTATATGCGTCTATAACGTTATATATCCTAAACTAAGGCAACCTAGCACCTCGAATTTAACAGTTGACAACATTCCAGGCTTGTCGGACCTTACTTCCCGGTGGAAACATTATATGCGTCTATAACGTTGCATATCCTACAATAAGGCAACCTAACATCTCGAATGTAACATTTGACAACATTCCTCGCGTGTTGGACCCTACTTCTCGGTGGGAACAGCATATACGTCTATAACGTTATATATCCTAACCTAAGGCAACCTATCATCTCGGATGTAATATTTGACAACAATCCAGGCGTGTCGTACCTACTTCTCGGTGGGAACAGTATATACGTCTATAACGTTATATATCCTAACCTAAGGCAAACTAACATCTCGGATGTAATATTTGACAACAATGCAGGCGTGTCGGACCTACTTCTCGGTGTGAACAGTATATACGTCTATAACGATATATATCCTAACCTAAGGCAACCTAACATCTCGGATGTAATATTTGACAACAATCCAGGCGTGTCGGACCTACTCGGTGGGAACATTATATGCATCTATAACGTCATATAACCTAACCTAAGGCAACCTAACAACTCGAATGTAAGATTTGACAACATTTCTGGCGAGTCGGACCCTACTTCTCGGTGGGAACATTATATGCGTCTATAACGTTATATATCCTAAACTAAGGCAACCTAACATCTCGAATGTAACATTTGACAACATTCCTCGCGTGTCGGACCCTACTTCTCGGTGGGAACAGCATATACGTCTATAACGTTATATATCCTAACCTAAGGCAACCTATCATCTCGGATGTAATGTTTGACAACAATCCAGGCGTGTCGGACCTACTTCTCGGTGGGAACATTATATGCGTCTATAACGTTATATATCCCAACGTAAGTTAACCTAACACCTCCGATGTAACATTTGACAACATTCCATGTGTGTCGGACCCTACTTCTCGGTGGGAACAGTATATACGTCTATAACGTTATATATCCTAACCTAAGGCAACCTAACATCTCGGATGTAATATTTGACAACAATCCAGCCGTTTCGGACCTACTTCTCGGTGGGAACATTATATGCGTCTATAACGCCATATAACCTAACCTAAGGCAACCTAACATCTCGGATGTAACATTTGACAACATTTCTGGCGAGTCGGACTCTACTTCTCGGTGGGAACATTATATGCGTCTATAACGTTATATATCCTAACCTAAGGCAACCTAACACCTCGGATGTAACATTTGACAACATTTCTGGCGAGTCGGACCCTACTTCTCGGTGGGAACATTATATGCGTCTATAACGTTATATATCCTAACCTAAGGCAACCTAACACCTCGGATGTAACATTTGACAACATTTCTGGCGAGTCGGACCCAACTTCTCGGTGGGAACATTATATGCGTCTATAACGTTATATATCCTAAACTAAGGCAACCTAGCACCTCGAATTTAACAGTTGACAACATTCAAGGCGTGTCGGACCCTACTTCCCGGTGGAAACATTATATGCGTCTATAACGTTGCATATCCTACAATAAGGCAACCTAACATCTCGAATGTAACATTTGACAACATTCCTCGCGTGCCGGACCCTACTTCTCGGTGGGAACAGCATATACGTCTATAACGTTATATATCCTAACCTAAGGCAACCTATCATCTCGGATGTAATATTTGACAACAATCCAGGCGTGTCGTACCTACTTCTCGGTGGGAACAGTATATACGTCTATAACGTTATATATCCTAACCTAAGGCAAACTAACATCTCGGATGTAATATTTGACAACAATCCAGGCGTGTCGGACCTACTCGGTGGGAACATTATATGCATCTATAACGTCATATAACCTAACCTAAGGCAACCTAACAACTCGGATGTAAGATTTGACAACAATCCAGGCGTGTCGGACCCTACTTCTCGGTGGGAACAGTATATACGTCTATAACGTTATATATCCTAACCTAAGGCAACCTAACATCTCGGATGTAATATTTGACAACAATCCAGGCGTGTCGGACCTACTTCTCGGTGTGAACAGTATATACGTCTATAACGATATATATCCTAACCTAAGGCAACCTAACATCTCGGATGTAATATTTGACAACAATCCAGGCGTGTCGGACCTACTCGGTGGGAACATTATATGCATCTATAACGTCATATAACCTAACCTAAGGCAACCTAACAACTCGGATGTAACATTTGACAACATTTCTGGCGAGTCGGACCCTACTTCTCGGTGGGAACATTATATGCGTCTATAACGTTATATATCCTAAACTAAGGCAACCTAGCACATCGAATTTAACAGTTGACAACATACCAGGCGTGTCGGACCCTACTTCCCGGTGGAAACATTATATGCGTCTATAACGTTGCATATCCTACAATAAGGCAACCTAACATCTCGAATGTAACATTTGACAACATTCCTCGCGTGTCGGACCCTACTTCTCGGTGGGAACAGCATATACGTCTATAACGTTATATATCCTAACCTAAGGCAACCTATCATCTCGGATGTAATATTTGACAACAATCCAGGCGTGTCGTACCTACTTCTCGGTGGGAACAGTATATACGTCTATAACGATATATATCCTAACCTAAGGCAACCTAACGTCTCGGATGTAATATTTGACAACAATCCAGGCGTTTCGGACCTACTTCTCAGTGGGAACATTATATGCGTCTATAACGTCATATAACCTAACCTAAGGCAACCTAACATCTCGGATGTAATATTTGACAACAATCCAGGCGTGTCGGACCTACTTCTCGGTGGGAACAGTATATACGTCTATAACGTTATATATCCTAACCTAAGGTAACCTAACATCTCGGATGTAATGTTTGACAACAATCCAGGCGTGTCGGACCTACTTCTCGGTGGGAACATTATATGCGTCTATAACGTTATATATCATAACCTAAGGCAACCTAACATCGCGAATGTAACATTTTACAACATTCCTGGCTTGTCGGAAACTACTTCTCGTTCGGAACATTGTATACGTCTATAACGTTATATATCCCAACCTAAGTTAACCTAACACCACGGATGTAACATTTGACAACAATCCATGCGTGTCGGACCTACTTCTCGGTGGGAACATTATATGCGCCTATAACGTTGTATATCCTAACCTAAGGCAACCTAACACCTCGGATGTAACATTTGACAACATTCCTGGCTGGTCGGAACCTACTTCTCGGTGGGAACAGTATATACGTCTATAACGATATATATCCTAACCTAAGGCAACCTAACACCTCGGATGTAATATTTGACAACAATCCAGGCGTGTCGGACCTACTTCTCGGTGAGAACATTATATGCGTCTATAACGTCATATAACCTAACCTATGGCAATCTAACACCTCGGATGTAACATTTGACAACAATCCAAGCGTGTCGGGCCCTAATTCTCGGTGGGAACATTATATGCGTCTATAACGTTATATATCCTAACCTAAGGCAACCTAACTCCACGGATTTAATATTTGCCAACATTCCAAGCCTGTCGGACCCCACATCTCGGTGGGAACATTGTATGCGTCTATAACGCTGTATATCGGAAAATAAGGCAAATTAACAACTCGGATGTAATATTTGTCAATATTCCTGGTGTGTCGGATCCTACTTCACGGTGGGAACAGTATATACGTCTCTAACGTTATATATCCTAACCTAAGGTAACCTAACATCTAGGATGTAATGTTTGACAACAATCCAGGCGTGTCGGACCTACTTCTCGGTGGGAACATTATATGCGTCTATAACGTCATATAACCTAACCTAAGGCAACCTAACACCTCGAATGTAACATTTTACAACATTCCTGGCTTGTCGGAACCTACTTCTCGGTGGGAACATTATATGCGTCTATAAAGTTATATATACTAAACTAAGGCATCCTAGCACCTCGAATGTAACAGTTGACAACATTCCAGTCGTGTCGGACCTTCTTCTCGGTGGGAACATTATATGCGTCTATAACGTCATATAACCTATCCTAAGGCAACCTAACACCTCGGATGTAACATTTGACAACATTCCACGTGTGTCGGACCCTACTTCTCGGTGGGAACAGTATATACGTCTATAACGTTATATATCCCAACCTAAGGCAACCTAACACCTCGGATGTAATATTTGACAACAATCCAGGCGTGTCGGACCTACTCGGTAGGAACATTATATGCATTTATAACGTCATATAACCTAACCTAAGGCAACCTAACAACTCGGATGTAACATTTGACAACATTTCTGGCGAGTCGGACCCTACTTCTCGGTGGGCACATTATATGCGTCTATAACGTTATATATCCTAAACTAAGGCAACCTAGCACCTCGAATTTAACAGTTGACAACATTCCAGGCGTGTCGGACCCTACTTCCCGGTGGAAACATTATATGCGTCTATAACGTTGCATATCCTACAATAAGGCAACCTAACATCTCGAATGTAACATTTGACAACATTCCTCGCGTGTCGGACCCTACTTCTCGGTGGGAATAGCATATACGTCTATAATGTTATATATCCTAACCTAAGGCAACCTATCATCTCGGATGTAATATTTGACAACAATCCAGGCGTGTCGTACCTACTTCTCGGTGGGAACAGTATATACGTCTATAACGTTATATATCCTAACCTAAGGCAAACTAACATCTCGGATGTAATATTTGACAACAATCCAGGCGTGTCGGACCTTCTTCTCGGAGGGAACATAATATGCGTCTATAACGTTATATATCATAACCTAAGGCAACCTAACATCGCGAATGTAACATTTTACAACATTCCTGGCTTATCGGAACCTACTTCTCGGTCGGAACATTGTATACGTCTATAACGTTATATATCCCAACCTAAGTTAACCTAACACCTCGGATGTAACATTTGACAACATTCCAGGTGTGTCGGACCCTACTTCTCGGTGGGAACAGTATATACGTCTATAACGATATATATCCTAACCTAAGGCAACCTACCATCTCGGATGTAATATTTGACAACAATCCAGGCGTGTCGGACCTACTTCTCGGTGGGAACAATATATGCATCTATAACTTTATATATCCTAACCTAAGGCAACCTAACAGCTCGGATGTAACATTTGACAACATTCCTGGCGAGTCGGACCCTACTTCTCGGTGGGAACATTATATGCGTCTATAACGTTATATATCCTAACCTAAGGTAACCTAACATCTCGGATGTAATGTTTGACAACAATCCAGGCGTGTCGGACCTACTTCTCGGTGGGAACATTATATGCGTCTATAACGTTATATATCCCTACCTAAATTAACCTATCATCTAGGACGTAATATTTTACAAAATTCCTGTCGTGTCCGACCCTACTTCTAGGTGGGAACAGTATATACGTCTATAACGTTATATATCCTGACCAAAGGCAAACTAACATCTCGGATGTAACATTTAACAACATTCCAGTCGTGTCGGACCCTACTTCTGGGTGGGAACGTTATATGCGTGTATAACGCTGTATATCCTGACCTAAGGCAACATAACATCTCGAATGTAACATTTGACAGCATTCCTGGCGTGTCGGACCCTACTTCTCGGTGGGAACATTATATGCGTCTATAACGTTATATATCCCAACCTAAGTTAACCTTTCATCTAGGACGTAATATTTTACAACATTCATGGCGTGTCGGACCATACTTCTTGGTGGGAACGGTATATAACTCTATAACGTTATATATCCTGACCTAAGGCAAACTAACATCTCGGATGTAATATTTGACAACATTCCAGGCGTGTCGGACCTACTCGGTAGGAACATTATATGCATTTATAACGTCATATAACCTAACCTAAGGCAACCTAACAACTCGGATGTAACATTTGACAACATTTCTGGCGAGTCGGACCCTACTTCTCGGTGGGCACATTATATGCGTCTATAACGTTATATATCCTAAACTAAGGCAACCTAGCACCTCGAATTTAACAGTTGACAACATTCCAGGCGTGTCGGACCCTACTTCCCGGTGGAAACATTATATGCGTCTATAACGTTGCATATCCTACAATAAGGCAACCTAACATCTCGAATGTAACATTTGACAACATTCCTCGCGTGTCGGACCCTACTTCTCGGTGGGAACAGCATATACGTCTATAATGTTATATATCCTAACCTAAGGCAACCTATCATCTCGGATGTAATATTTGACAACAATCCAGGCGTGTCGTACCTACTTCTCGGTGGGAACAGTATATACGTCTATAACGTTATATATCCTAACCTAAGGCAAACTAACATCTCGGATGTAATATTTGACAACAATCCAGGCGTGTCGGACCTTCTTCTCGGAGGGAACATAATATGCGTCTATAACGTTATATATCATAACCTAAGGCAACCTAACATCGCGAATGTAACATTTTACAACATTCCTGGCCTATCGGAACCTACTTCTCGGTCGGAACATTGTATACGTCTATAACGTTATATATCCCAACCTAAGTTAACCTAACACCTCGGATGTAACATTTGACAACATTCCAGGTGTGTCGGACCCTACTTCTCGGTGGGAACAGTATATACGTCTATAACGATATATATCCTAACCTAAGGCAACCTACCATCTCGGATGTAATATTTGACAACAATCCAGGCGTGTCGGACCTACTTCTCGGTGGGAACAATATATGCATCTATAACTTTATATATCCTAACCTAAGGCAACCTAACAGCTCGGATGTAACATTTGACAACATTCCTGGCGAGTCGGACCCTACTTCTCGGTGGGAACATTATATGCGTCTATAACGTTATATATCCTTTTTTTTTTTTTTTTTTTCGCAGGGAAATCCTCATGGATACCGTGGATTTTTTGGGAAATCCGCGGTTATGTCGGACTCTTACCGACTAAAACCCTGCGGTGGTCTTCCTACACTTGTAGCGGGTAGCCGGGAACTCTTTCGAACGCGTCCAGCATCCCGCCTCGTGTCTGTGTTCTTTGAACTCTCTGTTCATAGCTGGCGTGCGAGTTCATACTTTAGATTGGCAACGACTGCAACCACCACAGTCGTTTGCCTCTCCTCGGTCGAGCGCGTGCCGGATAGACTTGACCCAAATCCTGTCTAGCCGGCGCTCGGCTGCTCTTTCTGTTTTTTCTCATTTACTTTTTCTTTGCGCAATCTTTTCTATTACGCCTGTGTGCGAATGCATGCATTCCTCACGCGTACCTCTTTGTCGAGTTTCTTGCGCCTGTCTTCAATCTTCGATGTCGTCTTCCTCTTCTCCCGCTTGCGGCGTTTGAGATGGACGGCGGCGGCGAAGCTCCGCTCCCCGGTGGGTACTTTGGAGCGACTCTCGCGCCCTGACGGACGAGAGTCCCCTACCTTGGAGTGGAACGTGGCAAACGTCTACAACGCCGACCACGTAAGGCTCGTCGAGCAGAAAGCGTGCGCTCTCTTTCGCGCTCGGCGGCTTCCTTCGCAGCCATCACTTTGTCGCAAAACAAGGTAACGGCTCGCCAGTATCTCTCCCCTTCCAGCATCTTCGGCAGGATGCTGGTCGGCGAGAGATCCCGTCCGATCTCTGCCACGAGAGCGTGGCGCAGCGTTTGCCACGCTGGACAGCGTTCCAACGTGTGCTGCGCAGAGTCGTCTCCGTCTCCGCAATGGTGACATTCAGCCGTGGCCTCTTTTCCGATCTTGCAGAGGTACTGACCGAAGCATCCATGTCCAGTCAGCACCTGCGTCACTCTGAAGGTGAGCTGCCCTCTCCTGTTTTCTACCCAGTTTTCCAAGATGGGTAGAATCGCTCCCACGATCCTGTGATTGGTCGCAGGTGCGAGTTTCTCCTTCCATTTAGAGAAAGTGAAGCGTCTCGCTTCTCTTCTAATCTCGTCCCTTGTCGGAGCAGGTGCACCTTCTTTTTCTACCTGGCGCGTAGTGCGAAGGGTTTCGTACACTATGAGGTCTTCCTGCGCCAGGTAAACGTTATATATCCTAACCTAAGGCAACCTAACACCTCGGATGTAACATTTGACAACATTTCTGGCGAGTCGGACCCTACTTCTCGGTGGGAACATTATATGCATCTATAACGTTATATATCCTAACCTAAGGCAACCTAACATCTAGGATGTAATGTTTGACAACAATCCAGGCGTGTCGGACCTACTTCTCGGTGGGAACATTATATGCGTCTATAACGTCATATAACCTAACCTAAGGCAACCTAACACCTCGAATGTAACATTTTACAACATTCCTGGCTTGTCGGAACCTACTTCTCGGTGGGAACATTATATGCGTCTATAAAGTTATATATCCTAAACTAAGGCAACCTAGCACCTCGAATGTAACAGTTGACAACATTCCAGGCGTGTCGGACCTACTTCTCGGTGGGAACATTATATGCGTCTATAACGTCATATAACCTATCCTAACGCAACCTAACACCTCGGATGTAACATTTGACAACATTCCACGTGTGTCGGACCCTACTTCTCGGTGGGAACAGTATATACGTCTATAACGTTATATATCCTAACCTAAGGCAAACTAACATCTCGGATGTAATATTTGACAACAATACAGGCGTGTCGGACCTACTTCTCGGTGTGAACAGTATATACGTCTATAACGATATATATCCTAACCTAAGGCAACCTAACATCTCGGATGTAATACTCGACAACAATCCAGGCGTGTCGGACCTACTCGGTGGGAACATTATATGCATCTATAACGTCATATAACCTAACCTAAGGCAACCTAACAACTCGGATGTAACATTTGACAACATTTCTGGCGAGTCGGACCCTACTTCTCGGTGGGAACATTATATGCGTCTATAACGTTACATATCCTAACCTAAGGCAACCTAACACCTCGGATGTAACATTTGACAACAATCCATGCGTGTCGGACCTACTTCTCGGTGGGAACATTATATGCGTCTATAACGTCATATATCCTAACCTAAGGCAACCTAACATCTCGGATGTAATATTTGACAACAATCCAGGCGTGTCGGTCCTACTTCTCGGTGGGAACATTATATGCGTCTATAACGTCATATAACCTAACCTAAGGCAACCTAACACCTCGGATGTAACATTTGACAACATTCCAAGCGTGTCGGGCCCTACTTCTCGGTGGGAACATTATATGCGTCTATAACGTCATATATCCTAAACTAAGGCAACCTAGCACCTCGAATGTAACAGTTGACAACATTCCAGGCGTCTCGGACCCTACTTCCCGGTGGAAACATTATATGCGTCTATAACGTTGCATATCCTAAAATAAGGCAACCTAACATCTCGAATGTAACATTTGACAACATTCCTGGCGTGTCGGACCCTACTTCTCGGTGGGAACAGCATATACGTCTATAACGTTATATATCCTAACCTAAGGCAACCTATCATCTCGGATGTAATATTTGACAACAATCCAGGCGTGTCGTACCTACTTCTCGGTGGGAACAGTATATACGTCTATAACGTTATATATCCTAACCTAAGGCAACCTAACATCGCGAATGTAACGTTTTACAACATTCCTGGCTTGTCGGAACCGACTTCTCGGTGGGAACATTGTATACGTCTATAACGTTATATATCCCTACCTAAGTTAACCTATCATCTAGGACGTAATATTTTACAAAATTCCTGTCGTGTCCGACCCTACTTCTAGGTGGGAACAGTATATACGTCTATAACGTTATATATCCTGACCAAAGGCAAACTAACATCTCGGATGTAACATTTAACAATATTCCAGGCGTGTCGGACCCTACTTCTGGGTGGGAACGTTATATGCGTGTATAACGCTGTATATCCTAGAATAGGGCGACCTAACAACTCGAATGTAACATTTGACAACATTCCAGGTGTGTCGGAACCTACTTCACGGTGGGAACAGTATATACGTCTATAACGTTATATATCCTAACCTAAGGTAACCTAACATCTCGGATGTAATGTTTGACAACAATCCAGGCGTGTCGGACCTACTTCTCGGTGGGAACATTATATGCGTCTATAACGTTATATATCCCTACCTAAATTAACCTATCATCTAGGACGTAATATTTTACAAAATTCCTGTCGTGTCCGACCCTACTTCTAGGTGGGAACAGTATATACGTCTATAACGTTATATATCCTGACCAAAGGCAAACTAACATCTCGGATGTAACATTTAACAACATTCCAGTCGTGTCGGACCCTACTTCTGGGTGGGAACGTTATATGCGTGTATAACGCTGTATATCCTGACCTAAGGCAACATAACATCTCGAATGTAACATTTGACAGCATTCCTGGCGTGTCGGACCCTACTTCTCGGTGGGAACATTATATGCGTCTATAACGTTATATATCCCAACCTAAGTTAACCTTTCATCTAGGACGTAATATTTTACAACATTCATGGCGTGTCGGACCATACTTCTTGGTGGGAACGGTATATAACTCTATAACGTTATATATCCTGACCTAAGGCAAACTAACATCTCGGATGTAATATTTGACAACATTCCAGGCGTGTCGGACCTACTTCTCGGTGGGAACATTATATGCGTCTATGACGTTGTATATCCTAACCTAAGGCAACCCAAAACTCGGATGTAATATTTGACAACAATCCAGGCGTATCGGGACCTACTTCTCGGTGGGAACATTATATGCATCTATAACGTTATATATCCTAATCTAAGGCAACCTAGCACCTCGAATTTAACAGTTGACAACATTCCAGGCGTGTCGGACCCTACTTCCCGGTGGAAACATTATATGCGTCTATAACGTTATATATCCTAACCTAAGGCAACCTAACATCGCGAATGTAACGTTTTACAACATTCCTGGCTTGTCGGAACCGACTTCTCGGTGGGAACATTATATGCGTCCATAACGCTGTATATCCTAGAATAAGGCAACCTAACATCTCGAATGTAACATTTGACAACATTCCTGGCGTGTCGGACCCTACTTCTCGGTGGGAACAGCATATACGTCTATAACGTTATATATCCTAACCTAAGGCAACCTAACATCTCGGATGTAATATTTGACAACATTCCAGGCGTATCGGGCCCTACTTCTCGCTGAGAACATTATATGCGTCTATAACGTTATATATCCTAAACTAAGGCAACCTAGCACCTCGAATGTAACAGTTGACAACATTCCAGGCGTGTCGGACCCTACTTCTCGGTGGAAACATTATAAGCGTCTATAAAGTTATATATCTTAACCTAAGGCAACCTAACATCGCGAATGTAACGTTTTACAACATTCCTGGCTTGTCGGAACCGACTTCTCGGTGGGAACATTATATGCGTCTATAACGTTATATATCCTAACCCAAGGCAACCTAACACCTCGTATGTAACATTTGACAACATTCCAGGTGTGTCGGACCCTACTTCTCGGTGGGAACATTATATGCCTCTATAACGATGTATATCCTAACCTAAGGCAACCCAACAACTCGGATGTAATATTTTACAACATTACAGGCGTGTCGGACCTACTTCTCGGTAGGAACATTATATGCTTCTATAACGCTGTATATCCTATAATAAGGGAACCTAACAACTCGGATGTAACATTTTTCAACATTCCTGGCGTGTCGGATCCTACTTCTCGGTGGGAACAGTATATACGTCTATAACGTTGTATACCCTAACCTAAGGCAACCTAACAACTCGCATGTAACATTTGACAACATTCCAGGTGTGTCGGAACCTACTTCTCGGTGGGAACATTATATGCGTTTATACCGTTGTATATCAAAACCTAAGGCAACCCTACAACTCGGATGTAATGTTTGACAACATTCCAGGCGTGTCGGACCCTACTTCTCGGTGGAAACATTATAAGCGTCTATAAAGTTATATATCTTAACCTAAGGCAACCTAACATCGCGAATGTAACGTTTTACAACATTCCTGGCTTGTCGGAACCGACTTCTCGGTGGGAACATTATATGCGTCTATAACGTTATATATCCTAACCCAAGGCAACCTAACACCTCGTATGTAACATTTGACAACATTCCAGGTGTGTCGGACCCTACTTCTCGGTGGGAACATTATATGCGTGTATAACGCTGTATATCCTGACCTAAGGCAACATAACATCTCGAATGTTACATTTGACAGCATTCCTGGCGTGTCGGACCCTACTTCTCGGTGGGAACATTATATGCGTCTATAACGTTATATATCCCAACCTAAGTTAACCTTTCATCTAGGACGTAATATTTTACAACATTCCTGGCGTGTCGGACCCTACTTCTCGGTGGGAACAGCATATACGTCTATAACGTTATATATCCTAACCTAAGGCAACCTAACATCTCGGATGTAATATTTGACAACATTCCAGGCGAATCGGGCCCTACTTCTCGCTGAGAACATTATATGCGTCTATAACGTTATATATCCTAAACTAAGGCAACCTAGCACCTCGAATGTAACAGTTGACAACATTCCAGGCGTGTCGGACCCTACTTCTCGGTGGAAACATTATAAGCGTCTATAAAGTTATATATCTTAACCTAAGGCAACCTAACATCGCGAATGTAACGTTTTACAACATTCCTGGCTTGTCGGAACCGACTTCTCGGTGGGAACATTATATGCGTCTATAACGTTATATATCCTAACCCAAGGCAACCTAACACCTCGTATGTAACATTTGACAACATTCCAGGTGTGTCGGACCCTACTTCTCGGTGGGAACATTATATGCCTCTATAACGATGTATATCCTAACCTAAGGCAACCCAACAACTCGGATGTAATATTTTACAACATTACAGGCGTGTCGGACCTACTTCTCGGTAGGAACATTATATGCTTCTATAACGCTGTATATCCTATAATAAGGGAACCTAACAACTCGGATGTAACATTTTTCAACATTCCTGGCGTGTCGGATCCTACTTCTCGGTGGGAACAGTATATACGTCTATAACGTTGTATATCCTAACCTAAGGCAACCTAACAACTCGCATGTAACATTTGACAACATTCCAGGTGTGTCGGAACCTACTTCTCGGTGGGAACATTATATGCGTTTATAACGTTGTATATCAAAACCTAAGGCAACCCTACAACTCGGATGTAATGTTTGACAACATTCCAGGCGTGTCGGACCCTACTTCCCGGTGGAAACATTATATGCGTCTATAACGTTGCATATCCTAAAATAAGGCAACCTAATATCTCGAATGTAACATTTGACAACATTCCTGGCGTGTCGGACCCTACTTCACGGTGGGAAGAGTATATACGTCTATAACGTTATATATCCCAACCTAAGGCCACCTAACATCTCGGATGTAATATTTGACAACATTCCAAGCGTATCGGGCCCTACTTCTCGCTGGGAACATTATATGCGTCTATAACGTTATATATCGAAAACTAAGGCAACCTAGCACCTCGAAATTAACAGTTGACAACATTCCAGGCGTGTCGGACCCTACTTCCCTGTGGAAACATTATATGCGTCTATAACGTTGCATATCCTAAAATAAGGCAACCTAACATCTCGAATGTAACATTTGACATCATTCCTGGCGTGTCGGAACCTACTTCTCGGTGGGAACATTGTATACGTCTATAGCGTTATATATCCCAACCTAAGTTAACCGATCATCTAGGACGTAATATTTTGCAACATTCCTGGCGTGTCGGACCCTACTTCTAGGTGGGAACATTATATGCGTCTATAACTTTATATATCATAACCTAAGGCAACCTAACACCTCGGATGTAACATTTGACAACATTCCTGGCGTGTCGGAACCTACTTCTCGGTGGGAACATTGTATACGTCTATAGCGTTATATATCCCAACCTAAGTTAACCGATCATCTAGGACGTAATATTTTGCAACATTCCTGGCGTGTCGGACCCTACTTCTAGGTGGGAACATTATATGCGTCTATAACTTTATATATCATAACCTAAGGCAACCTAACACCTCGGATGTAACATTTGACAACATTCCTGGCGTGTCGGAACCTACTTCTCGGTGGGAACATTGTATATGTCTATAGCGCTATATATCCCAACCTAAGTTAACCTATCATCTAGGACGTAATATTTTGCAACATTCCTGGCGTGTCGGACACTACTTCTAGGTGGGAACATTATATGCGTCTATAACTTTATATATCCTAACCTAAGGCAACCTAACACCTCGGATGTAACATTTGACAACATTCCAGGTGTGTCAGACCCTACTTCTCGGTGGGAACATTATATGCGTCGATAACGTTGTATATCCTAACGTAAGGCAACCCAACAACTCGGATGTAATATTTGACAACATTCCAGGCGTGTCGGATCCTACTTCTCGGTGGGAACATTATATGCGTCAATAACGTTATATATCCTAACCTAAGGCAACCTAATAACTCGGATGTAAAATTTGACAACATTCCAGGCGTGTCGGAACTACTCCTCGGTGGGAACATTATATGCGTCTATAACGTTATATATCCCTACCTAAATTAACCTATCATCTAGGACGTAATATTTTACAAAATTCCTGTCGTGTCCGACCCTACTTCTAGGTGGGAACAGTATATACGTCTATAACGTTATATATCCTGACCAAAGGCAAACTAACATCTCGGATGTAACATTTAACAACATTCCAGTCGTGTCGGACCCTACTTCTGGGTGGGAACGTTATATGCGTGTATAACGCTGTATATCCTGACCTAAGGCAACATAACATCTCGAATGTAACATTTGACAGCATTCCTGGCGTGTCGGACCCTACTTCTCGGAGGGAACATAATATGCGTCTATAACGTTATATATCATAACCTAAGGCAACCTAACATCGCGAATGTAACATTTTACAACATTCCTGGCTTATCGGAACCTACTTCTCGGTCGGAACATTGTATACGTCTATAACGTTATATATCCCAACCTAAGTTAACCTAACACCTCGGATGTAACATTTGACAACATTCCAGGTGTGTCGGACCCTACTTCTCGGTGGGAACAGTATATACGTCTATAACGATATATATCCTAACCTAAGGCAACCTACCATCTCGGATGTAATATTTGACAACAATCCAGGCGTGTCGGACCTACTTCTCGGTGGGAACAATATATGCATCTATAACTTTATATATCCTAACCTAAGGCAACCTAACAGCTCGGATGTAACATTTGACAACATTCCTGGCGAGTCGGACCCTACTTCTCGGTGGGAACATTATATGCGTCTATAACGTTATATATCCTAACCTAAGGTAACCTAACATCTCGGATGTAATGTTTGACAACAATCCAGGCGTGTCGGACCTACTTCTCGGTGGGAACATTATATGCGTCTATAACGTTATATATCCCTACCTAAATTAACCTATCATCTAGGACGTAATATTTTACAAAATTCCTGTCGTGTCCGACCCTACTTCTAGGTGGGAACAGTATATACGTCTATAACGTTATATATCCTGACCAAAGGCAAACTAACATCTCGGATGTAACATTTAACAACATTCCAGTCGTGTCGGACCCTACTTCTGGGTGGGAACGTTATATGCGTGTATAACGCTGTATATCCTGACCTAAGGCAACATAACATCTCGAATGTAACATTTGACAGCATTCCTGGCGTGTCGGACCCTACTTCTCGGTGGGAACATTATATGCGTCTATAACGTTATATATCCCAACCTAAGTTAACCTTTCATCTAGGACGTAATATTTTACAACATTCATGGCGTGTCGGACCATACTTCTTGGTGGGAACGGTATATAACTCTATAACGTTATATATCCTGACCTAAGGCAAACTAACATCTCGGATGTAATATTTGACAACATTCCAGGCGTGTCGGACCTACTCGGTAGGAACATTATATGCATTTATAACGTCATATAACCTAACCTAAGGCAACCTAACAACTCGGATGTAACATTTGACAACATTTCTGGCGAGTCGGACCCTACTTCTCGGTGGGCACATTATATGCGTCTATAACGTTATATATCCTAAACTAAGGCAACCTAGCACCTCGAATTTAACAGTTGACAACATTCCAGGCGTGTCGGACCCTACTTCCCGGTGGAAACATTATATGCGTCTATAACGTTGTATATCCTACAATAAGGCAACCTAACATCTCGAATGTAACATTTGACAACATTCCTCGCGTGTCGGACCCTACTTCTCGGTGGGAACAGCATATACGTCTATAATGTTATATATCCTAACCTAAGGCAACCTATCATCTCGGATGTAATATTTGACAACAATCCAGGCGTGTCGTACCTACTTCTCGGTGGGAACAGTATATACGTCTATAACGTTATATATCCTAACCTAAGGCAAACTAACATCTCGGATGTAATATTTGACAACAATCCAGGCGTGTCGGAGCTTCTTCTCGGAGGGAACATAATATGCGTCTATAACGTTATATATCATAACCTAAGGCAACCTAACATCGCGAATGTAACATTTTACAACATTCCTGGCCTATCGGAACCTACTTCTCGGTCGGAACATTGTATACGTCTATAACGTTATATATCCCAACCTAAGTTAACCTAACACCTCGGATGTAACATTTGACAACATTCCAGGTGTGTCGGACCCTACTTCTCGGTGGGAACAGTATATACGTCTATAACGATATATATCCTAACCTAAGGCAACCTACCATCTCGGATGTAATATTTGACAACAATCCAGGCGTGTCGGACCTACTTCTCGGTGGGAACAATATATGCATCTATAACTTTATATATCCTAACCTAAGGCAACCTAACAGCTCGGATGTAACATTTGACAACATTCCTGGCGAGTCGGACCCTACTTCTCGGTGGGAACATTATATGCGTCTATAACGTTATATATCCTTTTTTTTTTTTTTTTTTTCGCAGGGAAATCCTCATGGATACCGTGGATTTTTTGGGAAATCCGCGGTTATGTCGGACTCTTACCGACTAAAACCCTGCGGTGGTCTTCCTACACTTGTAGCGGGTAGCCGGGAACTCTTTCGAACGCGTCCAGCATCCCGCCTCGTGTCTGTGTTCTTTGAACTCTCTGTTCATAGCTGGCGTGCGAGTTCATACTTTAGATTGGCAACGACTGCAACCACCACAGTCGTTTGCCTCTCCTCGGTCGAGCGCGTGCCGGATAGACTTGACCCAAATCCTGTCTAGCCGGCGCTCGGCTGCTCTTTCTGTTTTTTCTCATTTACTTTTTCTTTGCGCAATCTTTTCTATTACGCCTGTGTGCGAATGCATGCATTCCTCACGCGTACCTCTTTGTCGAGTTTCTTGCGCCTGTCTTCAATCTTCGATGTCGTCTTCCTCTTCTCCCGCTTGCGGCGTTTGAGATGGACGGCGGCGGCGAAGCTCCGCTCCCCGGTGGGTACTTTGGAGCGACTCTCGCGCCCTGACGGACGAGAGTCCCCTACCTTGGAGTGGAACGTGGCAAACGTCTACAACGCCGACCACGTAAGGCTCGTCGAGCAGAAAGCGTGCGCTCTCTTTCGCGCTCGGCGGCTTCCTTCGCAGCCATCACTTTGTCGCAAAACAAGGTAACGGCTCGCCAGTATCTCTCCCCTTCCAGCATCTTCGGCAGGATGCTGGTCGGCGAGAGATCCCGTCCGATCTCTGCCACGAGAGCGTGGCGCAGCGTTTGCCACGCTGGACAGCGTTCCAACGTGTGCTGCGCAGAGTCGTCTCCGTCTCCGCAATGGTGACATTCAGCCGTGGCCTCTTTTCCGATCTTGCAGAGGTACTGACCGAAGCATCCATGTCCAGTCAGCACCTGCGTCACTCTGAAGGTGAGCTGCCCTCTCCTGTTTTCTACCCAGTTTTCCAAGATGGGTAGAATCGCTCCCACGATCCTGTGATTGGTCGCAGGTGCGAGTTTCTCCTTCCATTTAGAGAAAGTGAAGCGTCTCGCTTCTCTTCTAATCTCGTCCCTTGTCGGAGCAGGTGCACCTTCTTTTTCTACCTGGCGCGTAGTGCGAAGGGTTTCGTACACTATGAGGTCTTCCTGCGCCAGGTAAACGTTATATATCCTAACCTAAGGCAACCTAACACCTCGGATGTAACATTTGACAACATTTCTGGCGAGTCGGACCCTACTTCTCGGTGGGAACATTATATGCATCTATAACGTTATATATCCTAACCTAAGGCAACCTAACATCTAGGATGTAATGTTTGACAACAATCCAGGCGTGTCGGACCTACTTCTCGGTGGGAACATTATATGCGTCTATAACGTCATATAACCTAACCTAAGGCAACCTAACACCTCGAATGTAACATTTTACAACATTCCTGGCTTGTCGGAACCTACTTCTCGGTGGGAACATTATATGCGTCTATAAAGTTATATATCCTAAACTAAGGCAACCTAGCACCTCGAATGTAACAGTTGACAACATTCCAGGCGTGTCGGACCTACTTCTCGGTGGGAACATTATATGCGTCTATAACGTCATATAACCTATCCTAACGCAACCTAACACCTCGGATGTAACATTTGACAACATTCCACGTGTGTCGGACCCTACTTCTCGGTGGGAACAGTATATACGTCTATAACGTTATATATCCTAACCTAAGGCAAACTAACATCTCGGATGTAATATTTGACAACAATACAGGCGTGTCGGACCTACTTCTCGGTGTGAACAGTATATACGTCTATAACGATATATATCCTAACCTAAGGCAACCTAACATCTCGGATGTAATACTCGACAACAATCCAGGCGTGTCGGACCTACTCGGTGGGAACATTATATGCATCTATAACGTCATATAACCTAACCTAAGGCAACCTAACAACTCGGATGTAACATTTGACAACATTTCTGGCGAGTCGGACCCTACTTCTCGGTGGGAACATTATATGCGTCTATAACGTTACATATCCTAACCTAAGGCAACCTAACACCTCGGATGTAACATTTGACAACAATCCATGCGTGTCGGACCTACTTCTCGGTGGGAACATTATATGCGTCTATAACGTCATATATCCTAACCTAAGGCAACCTAACATCTCGGATGTAATATTTGACAACAATCCAGGCGTGTCGGTCCTACTTCTCGGTGGGAACATTATATGCGTCTATAACGTCATATAACCTAACCTAAGGCAACCTAACACCTCGGATGTAACATTTGACAACATTCCAAGCGTGTCGGGCCCTACTTCTCGGTGGGAACATTATATGCGTCTATAACGTCATATATCCTAAACTAAGGCAACCTAGCACCTCGAATGTAACAGTTGACAACATTCCAGGCGTCTCGGACCCTACTTCCCGGTGGAAACATTATATGCGTCTATAACGTTGCATATCCTAAAATAAGGCAACCTAACATCTCGAATGTAACATTTGACAACATTCCTGGCGTGTCGGACCCTACTTCTCGGTGGGAACAGCATATACGTCTATAACGTTATATATCCTAACCTAAGGCAACCTATCATCTCGGATGTAATATTTGACAACAATCCAGGCGTGTCGTACCTACTTCTCGGTGGGAACAGTATATACGTCTATAACGTTATATATCCTAACCTAAGGCAACCTAACATCGCGAATGTAACGTTTTACAACATTCCTGGCTTGTCGGAACCGACTTCTCGGTGGGAACATTGTATACGTCTATAACGTTATATATCCCTACCTAAGTTAACCTATCATCTAGGACGTAATATTTTACAAAATTCCTGTCGTGTCCGACCCTACTTCTAGGTGGGAACAGTATATACGTCTATAACGTTATATATCCTGACCAAAGGCAAACTAACATCTCGGATGTAACATTTAACAATATTCCAGGCGTGTCGGACCCTACTTCTGGGTGGGAACGTTATATGCGTGTATAACGCTGTATATCCTAGAATAGGGCGACCTAACAACTCGAATGTAACATTTGACAACATTCCAGGTGTGTCGGAACCTACTTCACGGTGGGAACAGTATATACGTCTATAACGTTATATATCCTAACCTAAGGTAACCTAACATCTCGGATGTAATGTTTGACAACAATCCAGGCGTGTCGGACCTACTTCTCGGTGGGAACATTATATGCGTCTATAACGTTATATATCCCTACCTAAATTAACCTATCATCTAGGACGTAATATTTTACAAAATTCCTGTCGTGTCCGACCCTACTTCTAGGTGGGAACAGTATATACGTCTATAACGTTATATATCCTGACCAAAGGCAAACTAACATCTCGGATGTAACATTTAACAACATTCCAGTCGTGTCGGACCCTACTTCTGGGTGGGAACGTTATATGCGTGTATAACGCTGTATATCCTGACCTAAGGCAACATAACATCTCGAATGTAACATTTGACAGCATTCCTGGCGTGTCGGACCCTACTTCTCGGTGGGAACATTATATGCGTCTATAACGTTATATATCCCAACCTAAGTTAACCTTTCATCTAGGACGTAATATTTTACAACATTCATGGCGTGTCGGACCATACTTCTTGGTGGGAACGGTATATAACTCTATAACGTTATATATCCTGACCTAAGGCAAACTAACATCTCGGATGTAATATTTGACAACATTCCAGGCGTGTCGGACCTACTTCTCGGTGGGAACATTATATGCGTCTATGACGTTGTATATCCTAACCTAAGGCAACCCAAAACTCGGATGTAATATTTGACAACAATCCAGGCGTATCGGGACCTACTTCTCGGTGGGAACATTATATGCATCTATAACGTTATATATCCTAATCTAAGGCAACCTAGCACCTCGAATTTAACAGTTGACAACATTCCAGGCGTGTCGGACCCTACTTCCCGGTGGAAACATTATATGCGTCTATAACGTTATATATCCTAACCTAAGGCAACCTAACATCGCGAATGTAACGTTTTACAACATTCCTGGCTTGTCGGAACCGACTTCTCGGTGGGAACATTATATGCGTCCATAACGCTGTATATCCTAGAATAAGGCAACCTAACATCTCGAATGTAACATTTGACAACATTCCTGGCGTGTCGGACCCTACTTCTCGGTGGGAACAGCATATACGTCTATAACGTTATATATCCTAACCTAAGGCAACCTAACATCTCGGATGTAATATTTGACAACATTCCAGGCGTATCGGGCCCTACTTCTCGCTGAGAACATTATATGCGTCTATAACGTTATATATCCTAAACTAAGGCAACCTAGCACCTCGAATGTAACAGTTGACAACATTCCAGGCGTGTCGGACCCTACTTCTCGGTGGAAACATTATAAGCGTCTATAAAGTTATATATCTTAACCTAAGGCAACCTAACATCGCGAATGTAACGTTTTACAACATTCCTGGCTTGTCGGAACCGACTTCTCGGTGGGAACATTATATGCGTCTATAACGTTATATATCCTAACCCAAGGCAACCTAACACCTCGTATGTAACATTTGACAACATTCCAGGTGTGTCGGACCCTACTTCTCGGTGGGAACATTATATGCCTCTATAACGATGTATATCCTAACCTAAGGCAACCCAACAACTCGGATGTAATATTTTACAACATTACAGGCGTGTCGGACCTACTTCTCGGTAGGAACATTATATGCTTCTATAACGCTGTATATCCTATAATAAGGGAACCTAACAACTCGGATGTAACATTTTTCAACATTCCTGGCGTGTCGGATCCTACTTCTCGGTGGGAACAGTATATACGTCTATAACGTTGTATACCCTAACCTAAGGCAACCTAACAACTCGCATGTAACATTTGACAACATTCCAGGTGTGTCGGAACCTACTTCTCGGTGGGAACATTATATGCGTTTATACCGTTGTATATCAAAACCTAAGGCAACCCTACAACTCGGATGTAATGTTTGACAACATTCCAGGCGTGTCGGACCCTACTTCTCGGTGGAAACATTATAAGCGTCTATAAAGTTATATATCTTAACCTAAGGCAACCTAACATCGCGAATGTAACGTTTTACAACATTCCTGGCTTGTCGGAACCGACTTCTCGGTGGGAACATTATATGCGTCTATAACGTTATATATCCTAACCCAAGGCAACCTAACACCTCGTATGTAACATTTGACAACATTCCAGGTGTGTCGGACCCTACTTCTCGGTGGGAACATTATATGCGTGTATAACGCTGTATATCCTGACCTAAGGCAACATAACATCTCGAATGTTACATTTGACAGCATTCCTGGCGTGTCGGACCCTACTTCTCGGTGGGAACATTATATGCGTCTATAACGTTATATATCCCAACCTAAGTTAACCTTTCATCTAGGACGTAATATTTTACAACATTCCTGGCGTGTCGGACCCTACTTCTCGGTGGGAACAGCATATACGTCTATAACGTTATATATCCTAACCTAAGGCAACCTAACATCTCGGATGTAATATTTGACAACATTCCAGGCGAATCGGGCCCTACTTCTCGCTGAGAACATTATATGCGTCTATAACGTTATATATCCTAAACTAAGGCAACCTAGCACCTCGAATGTAACAGTTGACAACATTCCAGGCGTGTCGGACCCTACTTCTCGGTGGAAACATTATAAGCGTCTATAAAGTTATATATCTTAACCTAAGGCAACCTAACATCGCGAATGTAACGTTTTACAACATTCCTGGCTTGTCGGAACCGACTTCTCGGTGGGAACATTATATGCGTCTATAACGTTATATATCCTAACCCAAGGCAACCTAACACCTCGTATGTAACATTTGACAACATTCCAGGTGTGTCGGACCCTACTTCTCGGTGGGAACATTATATGCCTCTATAACGATGTATATCCTAACCTAAGGCAACCCAACAACTCGGATGTAATATTTTACAACATTACAGGCGTGTCGGACCTACTTCTCGGTAGGAACATTATATGCTTCTATAACGCTGTATATCCTATAATAAGGGAACCTAACAACTCGGATGTAACATTTTTCAACATTCCTGGCGTGTCGGATCCTACTTCTCGGTGGGAACAGTATATACGTCTATAACGTTGTATATCCTAACCTAAGGCAACCTAACAACTCGCATGTAACATTTGACAACATTCCAGGTGTGTCGGAACCTACTTCTCGGTGGGAACATTATATGCGTTTATAACGTTGTATATCAAAACCTAAGGCAACCCTACAACTCGGATGTAATGTTTGACAACATTCCAGGCGTGTCGGACCCTACTTCCCGGTGGAAACATTATATGCGTCTATAACGTTGCATATCCTAAAATAAGGCAACCTAATATCTCGAATGTAACATTTGACAACATTCCTGGCGTGTCGGACCCTACTTCACGGTGGGAAGAGTATATACGTCTATAACGTTATATATCCCAACCTAAGGCCACCTAACATCTCGGATGTAATATTTGACAACATTCCAAGCGTATCGGGCCCTACTTCTCGCTGGGAACATTATATGCGTCTATAACGTTATATATCGAAAACTAAGGCAACCTAGCACCTCGAAATTAACAGTTGACAACATTCCAGGCGTGTCGGACCCTACTTCCCTGTGGAAACATTATATGCGTCTATAACGTTGCATATCCTAAAATAAGGCAACCTAACATCTCGAATGTAACATTTGACATCATTCCTGGCGTGTCGGAACCTACTTCTCGGTGGGAACATTGTATACGTCTATAGCGTTATATATCCCAACCTAAGTTAACCGATCATCTAGGACGTAATATTTTGCAACATTCCTGGCGTGTCGGACCCTACTTCTAGGTGGGAACATTATATGCGTCTATAACTTTATATATCATAACCTAAGGCAACCTAACACCTCGGATGTAACATTTGACAACATTCCTGGCGTGTCGGAACCTACTTCTCGGTGGGAACATTGTATACGTCTATAGCGTTATATATCCCAACCTAAGTTAACCGATCATCTAGGACGTAATATTTTGCAACATTCCTGGCGTGTCGGACCCTACTTCTAGGTGGGAACATTATATGCGTCTATAACTTTATATATCATAACCTAAGGCAACCTAACACCTCGGATGTAACATTTGACAACATTCCTGGCGTGTCGGAACCTACTTCTCGGTGGGAACATTGTATATGTCTATAGCGCTATATATCCCAACCTAAGTTAACCTATCATCTAGGACGTAATATTTTGCAACATTCCTGGCGTGTCGGACCCTACTTCTAGGTGGGAACATTATATGCGTCTATAACTTTATATATCCTAACCTAAGGCAACCTAACACCTCGGATGTAACATTTGACAACATTCCAGGTGTGTCAGACCCTACTTCTCGGTGGGAACATTATATGCGTCGATAACGTTGTATATCCTAACGTAAGGCAACCCAACAACTCGGATGTAATATTTGACAACATTCCAGGCGTGTCGGATCCTACTTCTCGGTGGGAACATTATATGCGTCAATAACGTTATATATCCTAACCTAAGGCAACCTAATAACTCGGATGTAAAATTTGACAACATTCCAGGCGTGTCGGAACTACTCCTCGGTGGGAACATTATATGCGTCTATAACGTTATATATCATAACCTAAGGCAACCTAACATCGCGAATGTAACGTTTTACAAAATTCCTGGCTTGTGAGAACCGACTTCTCGGTGGAAACATTGTATACGTCTATAATGTTATATATCCCAACCTAAGTTAACCTATCATCTAGGACGTAATATTTTACAACATTCCTGGCGGGTCGGACCCTACTTCTAGGTGGGAACAGTATTTACCTCTATAACGTTATATATCCTAACCTAAGGCAACCTAACATCTCAGATGTAATATTTGACAACATTCCAGGCGTGTCGGACCCTACATCTGGGTGGGAGCATTATATGCGTCTATAACTTTATATATCCTAACCTAAGGCAACCTAACACCTCGGATGTAACTTTTGACAACATTCCACGTGTGTCGGACCCTACTTCTCGGTGGGAGCACAATATGCGTCTATAACGTCATATATCCTAACCTAAGGCAACCTATCAACTCGGAAGTAACATTTGACAACATTCCAGGTGTGTCGGACCCCACTTCTCGGTGGGAACATTATATGCGTCGATAACGTTGTATATCCTAACCTAAGGCAACCCAACAACTCGGATGTAATATTTGACAACATTCCAGGCGTGTCGGACCCTAGTTCTCGGTGGGAACATTATATGCGTCAATAACGTTATATATCCTAGCCTAAGGCCACCTAACATCTCGGATGTATTATTTGACAACATTCCAGTCGTGTCGGACCTACTTATCGGTGGGAACATTATATGCGTCTATAACGTTTTATGTCCTAACCTGAGGCAACCTAACTCCTCGGATGTAATATTTGACAATATTCCAGGCGTGTCGGACCCTACTTCCCGGTGGAAACATTATATGCGTCTATAACTTTGCATATCCTAAAATAAGGCAACCGAACATCTCGAATGTAACATTTGACAACATTCCTGGCGTGTCGGACCCTACTTCTCAGTGGGAATAGTATATGCGTGTATAACGTTATATATCCTAACCTAAGGCAACCTAACATCTCGTATGTAATATTTGACAACAATCCAGGCGTGTCGGACCTACTTCTCGGTGGGAACATTATATGCGTCTATAACGTTATATATCCTAACCTAAGGCAACATAACATCGCGAAAGTAACGTTTTACAACATTCCTGGCTTGTCGGAACCGACTTCTCGGTGGGATCATTATATGCGTCTATAACGCTGTATATCCTAGAATAAAGCAACCTAACATCTTGAATGTACCATTTGACAACATTCCTCGCGTTTTGGACCCTACTTCTCGGTGGGAACAGCATATACGTCTATAACGTTATATATTCTAACCTAAGGCAACCTATCATCTCGGATGTAATATTTGACCACAATCCAGGCGTGTCGTACCTACTTCTCGGTGGGAACAGTATATACGTCTATAACGTTATACATCCTAACCTAAGGCAACCTAACATCTCGGATGTAATACTTGACAACATTCCAGGCGTGTCGGACCTACTTATCGGTGGGAACATTATATGCGTCTATAACGTTATATGTCCTAACCTAAGGCAACCTAACTCCTCGGATGTAATATCTGACAATATTCCAGGCGTGTCGGACCCTTCTTCCCGGTGGAAACATTATATGCGTCTATAACGTTGCATATCCTAAAATAAGGCAACCGAACATCTCGAATGTAACATTTGACAACATTCCTGGCGTGTCGGGCCCTACTTCCCAGAGGGAATAGTATATGCGTGTATAACTTTGTATATCCTAACCTAAGGCAACCTAACATCGCGAATGTAACGTTTTACAACATCCCTGGCTTGTCGGAACCGACTTCTCGGTGGGAACAGTATATACGTGTATAACGTTATATAAACTGACCAAAGGCAAACTACCATCTCGGATGTAACATTTGACAACATTCCTGGCGAGTCGGACCCTACTTCTCGGTGGGAACATTATATGCATCTATAACGTTATATATCCTAACCTAAGGCAACCTAACATCGCGAATGTAACGTTTTACAACATTCCTGGCTTGTTGGAACCGACTTCTCGGTAGGGAACATTGTATACGTCTATAACGTTATATATCCCAACCTAAGTTAACCTATCATCTAGGACGTAATATTTTACAACATTCCTGGCGTGTCGGACCCTACTTCTAGGTGGGAACAGTATATACGTGTATGACGTTATATATCCTGACCAAAGGCAAACTAACATCTCGGATGTAACATTTAACAACATTCCAGGCGTGTCGGACCCTACTTCTGGGTGGGAACGTTATATGCGTGTATAACGCTGTATATCCTAGAATAAGGCAACCTAACAACTCGAATGTAACATTTGACAACATTCCAGGTGTGTCGGAACCTACTTCGCGGTGGGAACAGTATATACGTCTATAACGTTATATATCCTAATCTAAGGCAACCTAACATCTCGGACGTAATATTTGACAACATTCCAGGCGTATCGGGCCATACTTCTCGGTGGGAACATTATATGCGTCTATAACGTTATATATCCTAAACTAAGGCAACCTAGCACCTCGAATTTAACAGTTGACAACATTCCAGGCGTGTCGGACCCTACTTCCCGGTGGAAACATTATATGCGTCTATAACGCTGTATATCCTAGAATAAGGCAGCCTAACATCTCGAATGTACCATTTGACAACATTCCTGGCGTGTCGGACCCTACTTCTCGGTGGGAACAGCATATACGTCTATAACGTTTTATATCCTAACCTAAGGCAACCTAACATCTCGGATGTAATATTTGACAACAATCCAGGCGTGTCGTACATACTTCTCGGTGGAAACAGTATATACGTCTATAACGTTATATATCCTAACCTAAGGCAACCAAACATCTCGGATGTAATATTTGACAACATTCCAGGCGTGTCGGACCTACTTCTCGGTGGGAACATTATATGTGTCTATAACGTTATATGTCCTATCCTAAGGCAACCTAACTCCTCGGATGTAATATCTGACAATATTCCAGGCGTGTCGGACCCTTCTTCCCGGTGGAAACATTATATGCGTCTATAACGTTGCATATCCTAAAATAAGGCAGCCGAACATCTCGAATGTAACATTTGACAACATTCCTGGCGTGTCGGGCCCTACTTCTCAGAGGGAATATTATATGCGTGTATAACGTTGTATATCCTAACCTAAGGCAACCTAACATCTCGGATCTAATATTTGACAACAATCCAGGCGTGTCGGACCTACTTCTCGGTGGGAACATTATATGCGTCTATAACGTTATATATCCTAACCTAAGGTAACCTAACATCACGAATGTAACGTTTTACAACATTCCTGGCTTGTCGGAACCGACTTCTCGGTGGGAACAGTATATACGTGTATAACGTTATATAAACTGACCAAAGGCAAACTAACATGTCGGATGTAACATTTGACAACATTCCTGGCGAGTCGGACCCTACTTCTCGGTGGGAACATTATATGCATCTATAACGTTATATATCCTAACCTAAGGCAACCTAACATCGCGAATGTAACGTTTTACAACATTCCTGGCTTGTTGGAACCGACTTCCCGGTGGGGACATTGTATACGTCTATAACGTTATATATCCCAACCTAAGTTAATCTATCATCTAGGACGTAATATTTTACAACATTCCTGGCGTGTCGGACTCTACTTCTAGGTGGGAACAGTATATACGTCTATAACGTTATATATCCTAACCTAAGGCAACCTAACATCTCGGACGTAATATTTGACAACAATCCAGGCGTGTCGTACCTACTTCTCGGGGGGAACATTATATGCGTCTATAACGTTGTATATCCGAACCTAAGGCAACCCAACAACTCGGATGTAATATTTGACAACATTCCACGCGTGTCGAACCTACTTCTCGGTGGGAACATTATATGCGTCTATAACGTTATATACCATAACCTAAGGCAACCGAACATCGCGAATGTAACGTTTTACAACATTCCTCGCTTGTCGGAACCGACTTCTCGGTAGGGAACATTGTATACGTCTATAACGTTATATATCCCAACCTAAGTTAACCTATCATCTAGGACGTAATATTTTACAACATTCCTGGCGTGTCGGGCCCTACTTCTCAGAGGGAATAGTATATGCGTGTATAACGTTATATATCCTAACCTAAGGCAACCTAGCATCTCGGATGTAACGTTTGACAACATTCCTGGCGTGTCGGACCCTACTTCTAGGTGGGAACAGTATATACGTGTATAACGTTATATAAACTGCCCAAAGGCAAACTAACATCTCGGATGTAACATTTAACAACATTCCAGGCGTGTCGGACCCTTCTTCCCGGTGGAAACATTATATGCGTCTATAACGTTGCATATCCTAAAATAAGGCAACCGAACATCTCGAATGTAACATTTGACAACATTCCTGGCGTGTCGGGCCCTACTTCTCAGAGGGAATAGTATATGCGTGTATAACGTTATATATCCTAACCTAAGGCAACCTAGCATCTCGGACGTAACGTTTGACAACATTCCTGGCGTGTCGGACCCTACTTCTAGGTGGGAACAGTATATACGTGTATAACGTTATATAAACTGACCAAGGGCAAACTAACATCTCGGATGTAGCATTTAACCACATTCCAGGCGTTTTGGACACTACTTCTCGGTGGGAACATTATATGCGTGTATAACGCTGTATATCCTAGAATAAGGCAACCTAACAACTCGGATGTATTATTTGACAACATTCCTGGCGAGTCGGTCCCTACTTCACGGTGGGAACGTTATATGCGTCTATAACTTTATATATCCTATCCCAAGGCAACCTAACACCGCGTATGTAACATTTGACAACATTCCAGGTGTGTCGGACCCTACTTCTCGGTGGGAACATTATATGCCTCTATAACGATGTATATCCTAACCTAAGGCAAGCCAACAACTCGGATGTAATATTTTACAACATTACAGGCGTGTCGGACCTACTTCACGGTAGGAACATTATATGCTTCTATAACGCTGTATATCCTAGAATAAGGGAACCTAACAACTCGGATGTAACATTTTTCAAAATTCCTGGCGTGTCGGATCCTACGTCTCGGTGGGAACAGTATATACGTCTATAACGTTATATATCCTAACCTAAGGCAACCTAACATCTCGGATGTAATATTTGACAACATTCCAGGCGTGTCGGGCCTACTTTTCGGTGGGAACATCATATATGCGTCTATAACACTGTATATCGTAAAATAAGGCAACCCAACAACTAGGATGTAGTATTTCACAACATTCCAGGCGTGTCGGTCCCTACTTCCCGGTGGAAATATTATATGCGTCTATAACGTTGCATATTCTAAAATAAGGCAACCTAACACATCGAATGTAACATTTGACAACATTCCTGGCGTGTCGGACCCTACGTCTCAGTGGGAACAGTATATACCTCTATAACGATATATATCCTAAACTAAGGCAACCTAACATCTCGGTCTTAATATTTGACAACAATCCATGCTTGTCGGACCTACTTCTCGGTGGGAACATTATATGCGTCTATGACGTTGTATATCCTAACCTAAGGCAACCCAAAACTCGGATGTAATATTTGACAACAATCCAGGCGTGTCGGACCTACTTCTCGGTGGGAACATTATATGCGTCTATGACCTTGTATATCCTAACCTAAGGCAACCCAACAACTCGGATGTAGTATTTGACAACAATCCAGGCGTATCGGGACCTACTTCTCGGTGGGAACATTATATGCATCCATAACGTTATATATCCTAAACTAAGGCAACCTAGCACCTCGAATTTAACAGTTGACAACATTCCAGGCGTGTCGGACCCTACTTCCCGGTGGAAACATTATATGCGTCTATAACGTTATATATCCTAACCTAAGGCAACCTAACATCGCGAATGTAACGTTTTACAACATTCCTGGCTTGTCGGAACCGACTTCTCGGTGGGAACATTATATGCGTCCATAACGCTGTATATCCTAGAATAAGGCAACCTAACATCTCAGATGTAATATTTGACAACATTCCAGGCGTGTCGGACCCTACATCTGGGTGGGAGCATTATATGCGTCTATAACTTTATATATCCTAACCTAAGGCAACCTAACACCTCGGATGTAACTTTTGACAACATTCCACGTGTGTCGGACCCTACTTCTCGGTGGGAGCACAATATGCGTCTATAACGTCATATATCCTAACCTAAGGCAACCTAACAACTCGGATGTAATATTTGACAACATTCCAGGCCTGTCGGACCCTAGTTCTCGGTGGGAACATTATATGCGTCAATAACGTTATATATCCTAGCCTAAGGCCACCTAACATCTCGGATGTATTATTTGACAACATTCCAGTCGTGTCGGACCTACTTATCGGTGGGAACATTATATGCGTCTATAACGTTTTATGTCCTAACCTGAGGCAACCTAACTCCTCGGATGTAATATTTGACAATATTCCAGGCGTGTCGGACCCTACTTCCCGGTGGAAACATTATATGCGTCTATAACTTTGCATATCCTAAAATAAGGCAACCGAACATCTCGAATGTAACATTTGACAACATTCCTGGCGTGTCGGGCCCTACTTCTCAGAGGGAATATTATATGCGTGTATAACGTTGTATATCCTAACCTAAGGCAACCTAACATCTCGGATCTAATATTTGACAACAATCCAGGCGTGTCGGACCTACTTCTCGGTGGGAACATTATATGCGTCTATAACGTTGTATATCCGAACCTAAGTTAATCTATCATCTAGGACGTAATATTTTACAACATTCCTGGCGTGTCGGACTCTACTTCTAGGTGGGAACAGTATATACGTCTATAACGTTATATATCCTAACCTAAGGCAACCTAACATCTCGGACGTAATATTTGACAACAATCCAGGCGTGTCGTACCTACTTCTCGGTGGGAACATTATATGCGTCTATAACGTTGTATATCCGAACCTAAGGCAACCCAACAACTCGGATGTAATATTTGACAACATTCCACGCGTGTCGAACCTACTTCTCGGTGGGAACATTATATGCGTCTATAACGTTATATACCATAACCTAAGGCAACCGAACATTGCGAATGTAACGTTTTACAACATTCCTCGCTTGTCGGAACCGACTTCTCGGTAGGGAACATTGTATACGTCTATAAAGTTATATATCCCAACCTAAGTTAACCTATCATCTAGGACGTAATATTTTACAACATTCCTGGCGTGTCGGGCCCTACTTCTCAGAGGGAATAGTATATGCGTGTATAACGTTATATATCCTAACCTAAGGCAACCTAGCATCTCGGATGTAACGTTTGACAACATTCCTGGCGTATCGGACCCTACTTCTAGGTGGGAACAGTATATACGTGTATAACGTTATATAAACTGCCCAAAGGCAACATAACATCTCGGATGTAACATTTAACAACATTCCAGGCGTGTCGGACCCTTCTTCCCGGTGGAAACATTATATGCGTCTATAACGTTGCATATCCTAAAATAAGGCAACCGAACATCTCGAATGTAACATTTGACAACATTCCTGGCGTGTCGGGCCCTACTTCTCAGAGGGAATAGTATATGCGTGTATAACGTTATATATCCTAACCTAAGGCAAACTAACATCTCGGATGTAACATTTGACAACATTCCTGGCGAGTCGGACCCTACTTGTCGGTGGGAACATTATATGCATCTATAACGTTATATATCCTAACCTAAGGCAACCTAACATCGCGAATGTAACGTTTTACAACATTCCTGGCTTGTTGGAACCGACTTCCCGGTGGGAATATTGTATACGTCTATAACGTTATATATCCCAACCTAAGTTAATCTATCATCTAGGACGTAATATTTTACAACATTCCTGGCGTGTCGGACTCTACTTCTAGGTGGGAACAGTATATACGTCTATAACGTTATATATCCTAACCTAAGGCAACCTAACATCTCGGATGTAATATTTGACAACAATCCAGGCGTGTCGTACCTACTTCTCGGTGGGAACATTATATGCGTCTATAACGTTGTATATCCGAACCTAAGGCAAACTAACATCTCGGATGTAATATTTGACAACAATCCAGGCGTGTCGGACCTTCTTCTCGGAGGGAACATAATATGCGTCTATAACGTTATATATCATAACCTAAGGCAACCTAACAACTCGGATGTAACATTTGACAACATTTCTGGCGAGTCGGACCCTACTTCTCGGTGGGCACATTATATGCGTCTATAACGTTATATATCCTAAACTAAGGCAACCTAGCACCTCGAATTTAACAGTTGACAACATTCCAGGCGTGTCGGACCCTACTTCCCGGTGGAAACATTATATGCGTCTATAACGTTGCATATCCTACAATAAGGCAACCTAACATCTCGAATGTAACATTTGACAACATTCCTCGCGTGTCGGACCCTACTTCTCGGTGGGAACAGCATATACGTCTATAATGTTATATATCCTAACCTAAGGCAACCTATCATCTCGGATGTAATATTTGACAACAATCCAGGCGTGTCGTACCTACTTCTCGGTGGGAACAGTATATACGTCTATAACGTTATATATCCTAACCTAAGGCAAACTAACATCTCGGATGTAATATTTGACAACAATCCAGGCGTGTCGGACCTTCTTCTCGGAGGGAACATAATATGCGTCTATAACGTTATATATCATAACCTAAGGCAACCTAACATCGCGAATGTAACATTTTACAACATTCCTGGCTTATCGGAACCTACTTCTCGGTCGGAACATTGTATACGTCTATAACGTTATATATCCCAACCTAAGTTAACCTAACACCTCGGATGTAACATTTGACAACATTCCAGGTGTGTCGGACCCTACTTCTCGGTGGGAACAGTATATACGTCTATAACGATATATATCCTAACCTAAGGCAACCTACCATCTCGGATGTAATATTTGACAACAATCCAGGCGTGTCGGACCTACTTCTCGGTGGGAACAATATATGCATCTATAACTTTATATATCCTAACCTAAGGCAACCTAACAGCTCGGATGTAACATTTGACAACATTCCTGGCGAGTCGGACCCTACTTCTCGGTGGGAACATTATATGCGTCTATAACGTTATATATCCTTTTTTTTTTTTTTTTTTTCGCAGGGAAATCCTCATGGATACCGTGGATTTTTTGGGAAATCCGCGGTTATGTCGGACTCTTACCGACTAAAACCCTGCGGTGGTCTTCCTACACTTGTAGCGGGTAGCCGGGAACTCTTTCGAACGCGTCCAGCATCCCGCCTCGTGTCTGTGTTCTTTGAACTCTCTGTTCATAGCTGGCGTGCGAGTTCATACTTTAGATTGGCAACGACTGCAACCACCACAGTCGTTTGCCTCTCCTCGGTCGAGCGCGTGCCGGATAGACTTGACCCAAATCCTGTCTAGCCGGCGCTCGGCTGCTCTTTCTGTTTTTTCTCATTTACTTTTTCTTTGCGCAATCTTTTCTATTACGCCTGTGTGCGAATGCATGCATTCCTCACGCGTACCTCTTTGTCGAGTTTATTGCGCCTGTCTTCAATCTTCGATGTCGTCTTCCTCTTCTCCCGCTTGCGGCGTTTGAGATGGACGGCGGCGGCGAAGCTCCGCTCCCCGGTGGGTACTTTGGAGCGACTCTCGCGCCCTGACGGACGAGAGTCCCCTACCTTGGAGTGGAACGTGGCAAACGTCTACAACGCCGACCACGTAAGGCTCGTCGAGCAGAAAGCGTGCGCTCTCTTTCGCGCTCGGCGGCTTCCTTCGCAGCCATCACTTTGTCGCAAAACAAGGTAACGGCTCGCCAGTATCTCTCCCCTTCCAGCATCTTCGGCAGGATGCTGGTCGGCGAGAGATCCCGTCCGATCTCTGCCACGAGAGCGTGGCGCAGCGTTTGCCACGCTGGACAGCGTTCCAACGTGTGCTGCGCAGAGTCGTCTCCGTCTCCGCAATGGTGACATTCAGCCGTGGCCTCTTTTCCGATCTTGCAGAGGTACTGACCGAAGCATCCATGTCCAGTCAGCACCTGCGTCACTCTGAAGGTGAGCTGCCCTCTCCTGTTTTCTACCCAGTTTTCCAAGATGGGTAGAATCGCTCCCACGATCCTGTGATTGGTCGCAGGTGCGAGTTTCTCCTTCCATTTAGAGAAAGTGAAGCGTCTCGCTTCTCTTCTAATCTCGTCCCTTGTCGGAGCAGGTGCACCTTCTTTTTCTACCTGGCGCGTAGTGCGAAGGGTTTCGTACACTATGAGGTCTTCCTGCGCCAGGTAAACGTTATATATCCTAACCTAAGGCAACCTAACACCTCGGATGTAACATTTGACAACATTTCTGGCGAGTCGGACCCTACTTCTCGGTGGGAACATTATATGCATCTATAACGTTATATATCCTAACCTAAGGCAACCTAACATCTAGGATGTAATGTTTGACAACAATCCAGGCGTGTCGGACCTACTTCTCGGTGGGAACATTATATGCGTCTATAACGTCATATAACCTAACCTAAGGCAACCTAACACCTCGAATGTAACATTTTACAACATTCCTGGCTTGTCGGAACCTACTTCTCGGTGGGAACATTATATGCGTCTATAAAGTTATATATCCTAAACTAAGGCAACCTAGCACCTCGAATGTAACAGTTGACAACATTCCAGGCGTGTCGGACCTACTTCTCGGTGGGAACATTATATGCGTCTATAACGTCATATAACCTATCCTAACGCAACCTAACACCTCGGATGTAACATTTGACAACATTCCACGTGTGTCGGACCCTACTTCTCGGTGGGAACAGTATATACGTCTATAACGTTATATATCCTAACCTAAGGCAAACTAACATCTCGGATGTAATATTTGACAACAATACAGGCGTGTCGGACCTACTTCTCGGTGTGAACAGTATATACGTCTATAACGATATATATCCTAACCTAAGGCAACCTAACATCTCGGATGTAATACTCGACAACAATCCAGGCGTGTCGGACCTACTCGGTGGGAACATTATATGCATCTATAACGTCATATAACCTAACCTAAGGCAACCTAACAACTCGGATGTAACATTTGACAACATTTCTGGCGAGTCGGACCCTACTTCTCGGTGGGAACATTATATGCGTCTATAACGTTACATATCCTAACCTAAGGCAACCTAACACCTCGGATGTAACATTTGACAACAATCCATGCGTGTCGGACCTACTTCTCGGTGGGAACATTATATGCGTCTATAACGTCATATATCCTAACCTAAGGCAACCTAACATCTCGGATGTAATATTTGACAACAATCCAGGCGTGTCGGTCCTACTTCTCGGTGGGAACATTATATGCGTCTATAACGTCATATAACCTAACCTAAGGCAACCTAACACCTCGGATGTAACATTTGACAACATTCCAAGCGTGTCGGGCCCTACTTCTCGGTGGGAACATTATATGCGTCTATAACGTCATATATCCTAAACTAAGGCAACCTAGCACCTCGAATGTAACAGTTGACAACATTCCAGGCGTCTCGGACCCTACTTCCCGGTGGAAACATTATATGCGTCTATAACGTTGCATATCCTAAAATAAGGCAACCTAACATCTCGAATGTAACATTTGACAACATTCCTGGCGTGTCGGACCCTACTTCTCGGTGGGAACAGCATATACGTCTATAACGTTATATATCCTAACCTAAGGCAACCTATCATCTCGGATGTAATATTTGACAACAATCCAGGCGTGTCGTACCTACTTCTCGGTGGGAACAGTATATACGTCTATAACGTTATATATCCTAACCTAAGGCAACCTAACATCGCGAATGTAACGTTTTACAACATTCCTGGCTTGTCGGAACCGACTTCTCGGTGGGAACATTGTATACGTCTATAACGTTATATATCCCTACCTAAGTTAACCTATCATCTAGGACGTAATATTTTACAAAATTCCTGTCGTGTCCGACCCTACTTCTAGGTGGGAACAGTATATACGTCTATAACGTTATATATCCTGACCAAAGGCAAACTAACATCTCGGATGTAACATTTAACAATATTCCAGGCGTGTCGGACCCTACTTCTGGGTGGGAACGTTATATGCGTGTATAACGCTGTATATCCTAGAATAGGGCGACCTAACAACTCGAATGTAACATTTGACAACATTCCAGGTGTGTCGGAACCTACTTCACGGTGGGAACAGTATATACGTCTATAACGTTATATATCCTAACCTAAGGTAACCTAACATCTCGGATGTAATGTTTGACAACAATCCAGGCGTGTCGGACCTACTTCTCGGTGGGAACATTATATGCGTCTATAACGTTATATATCCCTACCTAAATTAACCTATCATCTAGGACGTAATATTTTACAAAATTCCTGTCGTGTCCGACCCTACTTCTAGGTGGGAACAGTATATACGTCTATAACGTTATATATCCTGACCAAAGGCAAACTAACATCTCGGATGTAACATTTAACAACATTCCAGTCGTGTCGGACCCTACTTCTGGGTGGGAACGTTATATGCGTGTATAACGCTGTATATCCTGACCTAAGGCAACATAACATCTCGAATGTAACATTTGACAGCATTCCTGGCGTGTCGGACCCTACTTCTCGGTGGGAACATTATATGCGTCTATAACGTTATATATCCCAACCTAAGTTAACCTTTCATCTAGGACGTAATATTTTACAACATTCATGGCGTGTCGGACCATACTTCTTGGTGGGAACGGTATATAACTCTATAACGTTATATATCCTGACCTAAGGCAAACTAACATCTCGGATGTAATATTTGACAACATTCCAGGCGTGTCGGAACTACTTCTCGGTGGGAACATTATATGCGTCTATGACGTTGTATATCCTAACCTAAGGCAACCCAAAACTCGGATGTAATATTTGACAACAATCCAGGCGTATCGGGACCTACTTCTCGGTGGGAACATTATATGCATCTATAACGTTATATATCCTAATCTAAGGCAACCTAGCACCTCGAATTTAACAGTTGACAACATTCCAGGCGTGTCGGACCCTACTTCCCGGTGGAAACATTATATGCGTCTATAACGTTATATATCCTAACCTAAGGCAACCTAACATCGCGAATGTAACGTTTTACAACATTCCTGGCTTGTCGGAACCGACTTCTCGGTGGGAACATTATATGCGTCCATAACGCTGTATATCCTAGAATAAGGCAACCTAACATCTCGAATGTAACATTTGACAACATTCCTGGCGTGTCGGACCCTACTTCTCGGTGGGAACAGCATATACGTCTATAACGTTATATATCCTAACCTAAGGCAACCTAACATCTCGGATGTAATATTTGACAACATTCCAGGCGTATCGGGCCCTACTTCTCGCTGAGAACATTATATGCGTCTATAACGTTATATATCCTAAACTAAGGCAACCTAGCACCTCGAATGTAACAGTTGACAACATTCCAGGCGTGTCGGACCCTACTTCTCGGTGGAAACATTATAAGCGTCTATAAAGTTATATATCTTAACCTAAGGCAACCTAACATCGCGAATGTAACGTTTTACAACATTCCTGGCTTGTCGGAACCGACTTCTCGGTGGGAACATTATATGCGTCTATAACGTTATATATCCTAACCCAAGGCAACCTAACACCTCGTATGTAACATTTGACAACATTCCAGGTGTGTCGGACCCTACTTCTCGGTGGGAACATTATATGCCTCTATAACGATGTATATCCTAACCTAAGGCAACCCAACAACTCGGATGTAATATTTTACAACATTACAGGCGTGTCGGACCTACTTCTCGGTAGGAACATTATATGCTTCTATAACGCTGTATATCCTATAATAAGGGAACCTAACAACTCGGATGTAACATTTTTCAACATTCCTGGCGTGTCGGATCCTACTTCTCGGTGGGAACAGTATATACGTCTATAACGTTGTATACCCTAACCTAAGGCAACCTAACAACTCGCATGTAACATTTGACAACATTCCAGGTGTGTCGGAACCTACTTCTCGGTGGGAACATTATATGCGTTTATACCGTTGTATATCAAAACCTAAGGCAACCCTACAACTCGGATGTAATGTTTGACAACATTCCAGGCGTGTCGGACCCTACTTCCCGGTGGAAACATTATATGCGTCTATAACGTTGCATATCCTAAAATAAGGCAACCTAATATCTCGAATGTAACATTTGACAACATTCCTGGCGTGTCGGACCCTACTTCACGGTGGGAAGAGTATATACGTCTATAACGTTATATATCCCAACCTAAGGCCACCTAACATCTCGGATGTAATATTTGACAACATTCCAAGCGTATCGGGCCCTACTTCCCTGTGGAAACATTATATGCGTCTATAACGTTGCATATCCTAAAATAAGGCAACCTAACATCTCGAATGTAACATTTGACATCATTCCTGGCGTGTCGGAACCTACTTGTCGGTGGGAACATTGTATACGTCTATAGCGTTATATATCCCAACCTAAGTTAACCGATCATCTAGGACGTAATATTTTGCAACATTCCTGGCGTGTCGGACCCTACTTCTAGGTGGGAACATTATATGCGTCTATAACTTTATATATCATAACCTAAGGCAACCTAACACCTCGGATGTAACATTTGACAACATTCCTGGCGTGTCGGAACCTACTTCTCGGTGGGAACATTGTATACGTCTATAGCGTTATATATCCCAACCTAAGTTAACCGATCATCTAGGACGTAATATTTTGCAACATTCCTGGCGTGTCGGACCCTACTTCTAGGTGGGAACATTATATGCGTCTATAACTTTATATATCATAACCTAAGGCAACCTAACACCTCGGATGTAACATTTGACAACATTCCTGGCGTGTCGGAACCTACTTCTCGGTGGGAACATTGTATATGTCTATAGCGCTATATATCCCAACCTAAGTTAACCTATCATCTAGGACGTAATATTTTGCAACATTCCTGGCGTGTCGGACCCTACTTCTAGGTGGGAACATTATATGCGTCTATAACTTTATATATCCTAACCTAAGGCAACCTAACACCTCGGATGTAACATTTGACAACATTCCAGGTGTGTCAGACCCTACTTCTCGGTGGGAACATTATATGCGTCGATAACGTTGTATATCCTAACGTAAGGCAACCCAACAACTCGGATGTAATATTTGACAACATTCCAGGCGTGTCGGATCCTACTTCTCGGTGGGAACATTATATGCGTCAATAACGTTATATATCCTAACCTAAGGCAACCTAATAACTCGGATGTAAAATTTGACAACATTCCAGGCGTGTCGGAACTACTCCTCGGTGGGAACATTATATGCGTCTATAACGTTATATATCATAACCTAAGGCAACCTAACATCGCGAATGTAACGTTTTACAAAATTCCTGGCTTGTGAGAACCGACTTCTCGGTGGAAACATTGTATACGTCTATAATGTTATATATCCCAACCTAAGTTAACCTATCATCTAGGACGTAATATTTTACAACATTCCTGGCGGGTCGGACCCTACTTCTAGGTGGGAACAGTATTTACCTCTATAACGTTATATATCCTAACCTAAGGCAACCTAACATCTCAGATGTAATATTTGACAACATTCCAGGCGTGTCGGACCCTACATCTGGGTGGGAGCATTATATGCGTCTATAACTTTATATATCCTAACCTAAGGCAACCTAACACCTCGGATGTAACTTTTGACAACATTCCACGTGTGTCGGACCCTACTTCTCGGTGGGAGCACAATATGCGTCTATAACGTCATATATCCTAACCTAAGGCAACCTATCAACTCGGAAGTAACATTTGACAACATTCCAGGTGTGTCGGACCCCACTTCTCGGTGGGAACATTATATGCGTCGATAACGTTGTATATCCTAACCTAAGGCAACCCAACAACTCGGATGTAATATTTGACAACATTCCAGGCGTGTCGGACCCTAGTTCTCGGTGGGAACATTATATGCGTCAATAACGTTATATATCCTAGCCTAAGGCCACCTAACATCTCGGATGTATTATTTGACAACATTCCAGTCGTGTCGGACCTACTTATCGGTGGGAACATTATATGCGTCTATAACGTTTTATGTCCTAACCTGAGGCAACCTAACTCCTCGGATGTAATATTTGACAATATTCCAGGCGTGTCGGACCCTACTTCCCGGTGGAAACATTATATGCGTCTATAACTTTGCATATCCTAAAATAAGGCAACCGAACATCTCGAATGTAACATTTGACAACATTCCTGGCGTGTCGGACCCTACTTCTCAGTGGGAATAGTATATGCGTGTATAACGTTATATATCCTAACCTAAGGCAACCTAACATCTCGTATGTAATATTTGACAACAATCCAGGCGTGTCGGACCTACTTCTCGGTGGGAACATTATATGCGTCTATAACGTTATATATCCTAACCTAAGGCAACATAACATCGCGAAAGTAACGTTTTACAACATTCCTGGCTTGTCGGAACCGACTTCTCGGTGGGATCATTATATGCGTCTATAACGCTGTATATCCTAGAATAAAGCAACCTAACATCTTGAATGTACCATTTGACAACATTCCTCGCGTTTTGGACCCTACTTCTCGGTGGGAACAGCATATACGTCTATAACGTTATATATTCTAACCTAAGGCAACCTATCATCTCGGATGTAATATTTGACCACAATCCAGGCGTGTCGTACCTACTTCTCGGTGGGAACAGTATATACGTCTATAACGTTATACATCCTAACCTAAGGCAACCTAACATCTCGGATGTAATACTTGACAACATTCCAGGCGTGTCGGACCTACTTCTCGGTGGGAACATTATATGCATCTATAACGTTATATATCCTAACCTAAGGCAACCTAACATCGCGAATGTAACGTTTTACAACATTCCTGGCTTGTTGGAACCGACTTCTCGGTAGGGAACATTGTATACGTCTATAACGTTATATATCCCAACCTAAGTTAACCTATCATCTAGGACGTAATATTTTACAACATTCCTGGCGTGTCGGACCCTACTTCTAGGTGGGAACAGTATATACGTGTATGACGTTATATATCCTGACCAAAGGCAAACTAACATCTTGGATGTAACATTTAACAACATTCCAGGCGTGTCGGACCCTACTTCTGGGTGGGAACGTTATATGCGTGTATAACGCTGTATATCCTAGAATAAGGCAACCTAACAACTCGAATGTAACATTTGACAACATTCCAGGTGTGTCGGAACCTACTTCGCGGTGGGAACAGTATATACGTCTATAACGTTATATATCCTAATCTAAGGCAACCTAACATCTCGGACGTAATATTTGACAACATTCCAGGCGTATCGGGCCATACTTCTCGGTGGGAACATTATATGCGTCTATAACGTTATATATCCTAAACTAAGGCAACCTAGCACCTCGAATTTAACAGTTGACAACATTCCAGGCGTGTCGGACCCTACTTCCCGGTGGAAACATTATATGCGTCTATAACGCTGTATATCCTAGAATAAGGCAGCCTAACATCTCGAATGTACCATTTGACAACATTCCTGGCGTGTCGGACCCTACTTCTCGGTGGGAACAGCATATACGTCTATAACGTTTTATATCCTAACCTAAGGCAACCTAACATCTCGGATGTAATATTTGACAACAATCCAGGCGTGTCGTACATACTTCTCGGTGGAAACAGTATATACGTCTATAACGTTATATATCCTAACCTAAGGCAACCAAACATCTCGGATGTAATATTTGACAACATTCCAGGCGTGTCGGACCTACTTCTCGGTGGGAACATTATATGTGTCTATAACGTTATATGTCCTATCCTAAGGCAACCTAACTCCTCGGATGTAATATCTGACAATATTCCAGGCGTGTCGGACCCTTCTTCCCGGTGGAAACATTAGATGCGTCTATAACGTTGCATATCCTAAAATAAGGCAGCCGAACATCTCGAATGTAACATTTGACAACATTCCTGGCGTGTCGGGCCCTACTTCTCAGAGGGAATATTATATGCGTGTATAACGTTGTATATCCTAACCTAAGGCAACCTAACATCTCGGATCTAATATTTGACAACAATCCAGGCGTGTCGGACCTACTTCTCGGTGGGAACATTATATGCGTCTATAACGTTATATATCCTAACCTAAGGCAACCTAACATCACGAATGTAACGTTTTACAACATTCCTGGCTTGTCGGAACCGACTTCTCGGTGGGAACAGTATATACGTGTATAACGTTATATAAACTGACCAAAGGCAAACTAACATGTCGGATGTAACATTTGACAACATTCCTGGCGAGTCGGACCCTACTTCTCGGTGGGAACATTATATGCATCTATAACGTTATATATCCTAACCTAAGGCAACCTAACATCGCGAATGTAACGTTTTACAACATTCCTGGCTTGTTGGAACCGACTTCCCGGTGGGGACATTGTATACGTCTATAACGTTATATATCCCAACCTAAGTTAATCTATCATCTAGGACGTAATATTTTACAACATTCCTGGCGTGTCGGACTCTACTTCTAGGTGGGAACAGTATATACGTCTATAACGTTATATATCCTAACCTAAGGCAACCTAACATCTCGGACGTAATATTTGACAACAATCCAGGCGTGTCGTACCTACTTCTCGGGGGGAACATTATATGCGTCTATAACGTTGTATATCCGAACCTAAGGCAACCCAACAACTCGGATGTAATATTTGACAACATTCCACGCGTGTCGAACCTACTTCTCGGTGGGAACATTATATGCGTCTATAACGTTATATACCATAACCTAAGGCAACCGAACATCGCGAATGTAACGTTTTACAACATTCCTCGCTTGTCGGAACCGACTTCTCGGTAGGGAACATTGTATACGTCTATAACGTTATATATCCCAACCTAAGTTAACCTATCATCTAGGACGTAATATTTTACAACATTCCTGGCGTGTCGGGCCCTACTTCTCAGAGGGAATAGTATATGCGTGTATAACGTTATATATCCTAACCTAAGGCAACCTAGCATCTCGGATGTAACGTTTGACAACATTCCTGGCGTGTCGGACCCTACTTCTAGGTGGGAACAGTATATACGTGTATAACGTTATATAAACTGCCCAAAGGCAAACTAACATCTCGGATGTAACATTTAACAACATTCCAGGCGTGTCGGACCCTTCTTCCCGGTGGAAACATTATATGCGTCTATAACGTTGCATATCCTAAAATAAGGCAACCGAACATCTCGAATGTAACATTTGACAACATTCCTGGCGTGTCGGGCCCTACTTCTCAGAGGGAATAGTATATGCGTGTATAACGTTATATATCCTAACCTAAGGCAACCTAGCATCTCGGACGTAACGTTTGACAACATTCCTGGCGTGTCGGACCCTACTTCTAGGTGGGAACAGTATATACGTGTATAACGTTATATAAACTGACCAAGGGCAAACTAACATCTCGGATGTAGCATTTAACCACATTCCAGGCGTTTTGGACACTACTTCTCGGTGGGAACATTATATGCGTGTATAACGCTGTATATCCTAGAATAAGGCAACCTAACAACTCGGATGTATTATTTGACAACATTCCTGGCGAGTCGGTCCCTACTTCACGGTGGGAACGTTATATGCGTCTATAACTTTATATATCCTATCCCAAGGCAACCTAACACCTCGTATGTAACATTTGACAACATTCCAGGTGTGTCGGACCCTACTTCTCGGTGGGAACATTATATGCCTCTATAACGATGTATATCCTAACCTAAGGCAAGCCAACAACTCGGATGTAATATTTTACAACATTACAGGCGTGTCGGACCTACTTCACGGTAGGAACATTATATGCTTCTATAACGCTGTATATCCTAGAATAAGGGAACCTAACAACTCGGATGTAACATTTTTCAAAATTCCTGGCGTGTCGGATCCTACGTCTCGGTGGGAACAGTATATACGTCTATAACGTTATATATCCTAACCTAAGGCAACCTAACATCTCGGATGTAATATTTGACAACATTCCAGGCGTGTCGGGCCTACTTTTCGGTGGGAACATCATATATGCGTCTATAACACTGTATATCGTAAAATAAGGCAACCCAACAACTAGGATGTAGTATTTCACAACATTCCAGGCGTGTCGGACCCTACTTCCCGGTGGAAATATTATATGCGTCTATAACGTTGCATATTCTAAAATAAGGCAACCTAACACATCGAATGTAACATTTGACAACATTCCTGGCGTGTCGGACCCTACGTCTCAGTGGGAACAGTATATACCTCTATAACGATATATATCCTAAACTAAGGCAACCTAACATCTCGGTCTTAATATTTGACAACAATCCATGCTTGTCGGACCTACTTCTCGGTGGGAACATTATATGCGTCTATGACGTTGTATATCCTAACCTAAGGCAACCCAAAACTCGGATGTAATATTTGACAACAATCCAGGCGTGTCGGACCTACTTCTCGGTGGGAACATTATATGCGTCTATGACCTTGTATATCCTAACCTAAGGCAACCCAACAACTCGGATGTAGTATTTGACAACAATCCAGGCGTATCGGGACCTACTTCTCGGTGGGAACATTATATGCATCCATAACGTTATATATCCTAAACTAAGGCAACCTAGCACCTCGAATTTAACAGTTGACAACATTCCAGGCGTGTCGGACCCTACTTCCCGGTGGAAACATTATATGCGTCTATAACGTTATATATCCTAACCTAAGGCAACCTAACATCGCGAATGTAACGTTTTACAACATTCCTGGCTTGTCGGAACCGACTTCTCGGTGGGAACATTATATGCGTCCATAACGCTGTATATCCTAGAATAAGGCAACCTAACATCTCAGATGTAATATTTGACAACATTCCAGGCGTGTCGGACCCTACATCTGGGTGGGAGCATTATATGCGTCTATAACTTTATATATCCTAACCTAAGGCAACCTAACACCTCGGATGTAACTTTTGACAACATTCCACGTGTGTCGGACCCTACTTCTCGGTGGGAGCACAATATGCGTCTATAACGTCATATATCCTAACCTAAGGCAACCTAACAACTCGGATGTAATATTTGACAACATTCCAGGCGTGTCGGACCCTAGTTCTCGGTGGGAACATTATATGCGTCAATAACGTTATATATCCTAGCCTAAGGCCACCTAACATCTCGGATGTATTATTTGACAACATTCCAGTCGTGTCGGACCTACTTATCGGTGGGAACATTATATGCGTCTATAACGTTTTATGTCCTAACCTGAGGCAACCTAACTCCTCGGATGTAATATTTGACAATATTCCAGGCGTGTCGGACCCTACTTCCCGGTGGAAACATTATATGCGTCTATAACTTTGCATATCCTAAAATAAGGCAACCGAACATCTCGAATGTAACATTTGACAACATTCCTGGCGTGTCGGGCCCTACTTCTCAGAGGGAATATTATATGCGTGTATAACGTTGTATATCCTAACCTAAGGCAACCTAACATCTCGGATCTAATATTTGACAACAATCCAGGCGTGTCGGACCTACTTCTCGGTGGGAACATTATATGCGTCTATAACGTTGTATATCCGAACCTAAGTTAATCTATCATCTAGGACGTAATATTTTACAACATTCCTGGCGTGTCGGACTCTACTTCTAGGTGGGAACAGTATATACGTCTATAACGTTATATATCCTAACCTAAGGCAACCTAACATCTCGGATGTAATATTTGACAACAATCCAGGCGTGTCGTACATACTTCTCGGTGGAAACAGTATATACGTCTATAACGTTATATATCCTAACCTAAGGCAACCAAACATCTCGGATGTAATATTTGACAACATTCCAGGCGTGTCGGACCTACTTCTCGGTGGGAACATTATATGTGTCTATAACGTTATATGTCCTATCCTAAGGCAACCTAACTCCTCGGATGTAATATCTGACAATATTCCAGGCGTGTCGGACCCTTCTTCCCGGTGGAAACATTATATGCGTCTATAACGTTGCATATCCTAAAATAAGGCAGCCGAACATCTCGAATGTAACATTTGACAACATTCCTGGCGTGTCGGGCCCTACTTCTCAGAGGGAATATTATATGCGTGTATAACGTTGTATATCCTAACCTAAGGCAACCTAACATCTCGGATCTAATATTTGACAACAATCCAGGCGTGTCGGACCTACTTCTCGGTGGGAACATTATATGCGTCTATAACGTTATATATCCTAACCTAAGGCAACCTAACATCACGAATGTAACGTTTTACAACATTCCTGGCTTGTCGGAACCGACTTCTCGGTGGGAACAGTATATACGTGTATAACGTTATATAAACTGACCAAAGGCAAACTAACATGTCGGATGTAACATTTGACAACATTCCTGGCGAGTCGGACCCTACTTCTCGGTGGGAACATTATATGCATCTATAACGTTATATATCCTAACCTAAGGCAACCTAACATCGCGAATGTAACGTTTTACAACATTCCTGGCTTGTTGGAACCGACTTCCCGGTGGGGACATTGTATACGTCTATAACGTTATATATCCCAACCTAAGTTAATCTATCATCTAGGACGTAATATTTTACAACATTCCTGGCGTGTCGGACTCTACTTCTAGGTGGGAACAGTATATACGTCTATAACGTTATATATCCTAACCTAAGGCAACCTAACATCTCGGACGTAATATTTGACAACAATCCAGGCGTGTCGTACCTACTTCTCGGGGGGAACATTATATGCGTCTATAACGTTGTATATCCGAACCTAAGGCAACCCAACAACTCGGATGTAATATTTGACAACATTCCACGCGTGTCGAACCTACTTCTCGGTGGGAACATTATATGCGTCTATAACGTTATATACCATAACCTAAGGCAACCGAACATCGCGAATGTAACGTTTTACAACATTCCTCGCTTGTCGGAACCGACTTCTCGGTAGGGAACATTGTATACGTCTATAACGTTATATATCCCAACCTAAGTTAACCTATCATCTAGGACGTAATATTTTACAACATTCCTGGCGTGTCGGGCCCTACTTCTCAGAGGGAATAGTATATGCGTGTATAACGTTATATATCCTAACCTAAGGCAACCTAGCATCTCGGATGTAACGTTTGACAACATTCCTGGCGTGTCGGACCCTACTTCTAGGTGGGAACAGTATATACGTGTATAACGTTATATAAACTGCCCAAAGGCAAACTAACATCTCGGATGTAACATTTAACAACATTCCAGGCGTGTCGGACCCTTCTTCCCGGTGGAAACATTATATGCGTCTATAACGTTGCATATCCTAAAATAAGGCAACCGAACATCTCGAATGTAACATTTGACAACATTCCTGGCGTGTCGGGCCCTACTTCTCAGAGGGAATAGTATATGCGTGTATAACGTTATATATCCTAACCTAAGGCAACCTAGCATCTCGGACGTAACGTTTGACAACATTCCTGGCGTGTCGGACCCTACTTCTAGGTGGGAACAGTATATACGTGTATAACGTTATATAAACTGACCAAGGGCAAACTAACATCTCGGATGTAGCATTTAACCACATTCCAGGCGTTTTGGACACTACTTCTCGGTGGGAACATTATATGCGTGTATAACGCTGTATATCCTAGAATAAGGCAACCTAACAACTCGGATGTATTATTTGACAACATTCCTGGCGAGTCGGTCCCTACTTCACGGTGGGAACGTTATATGCGTCTATAACTTTATATATCCTATCCCAAGGCAACCTAACACCTCGTATGTAACATTTGACAACATTCCAGGTGTGTCGGACCCTACTTCTCGGTGGGAACATTATATGCCTCTATAACGATGTATATCCTAACCTAAGGCAAGCCAACAACTCGGATGTAATATTTTACAACATTACAGGCGTGTCGGACCTACTTCACGGTAGGAACATTATATGCTTCTATAACGCTGTATATCCTAGAATAAGGGAACCTAACAACTCGGATGTAACATTTTTCAAAATTCCTGGCGTGTCGGATCCTACGTCTCGGTGGGAACAGTATATACGTCTATAACGTTATATATCCTAACCTAAGGCAACCTAACATCTCGGATGTAATATTTGACAACATTCCAGGCGTGTCGGGCCTACTTTTCGGTGGGAACATCATATATGCGTCTATAACACTGTATATCGTAAAATAAGGCAACCCAACAACTAGGATGTAGTATTTCACAACATTCCAGGCGTGTCGGACCCTACTTCCCGGTGGAAATATTATATGCGTCTATAACGTTGCATATTCTAAAATAAGGCAACCTAACACATCGAATGTAACATTTGACAACATTCCTGGCGTGTCGGACCCTACGTCTCAGTGGGAACAGTATATACCTCTATAACGATATATATCCTAAACTAAGGCAACCTAACATCTCGGTCTTAATATTTGACAACAATCCATGCTTGTCGGACCTACTTCTCGGTGGGAACATTATATGCGTCTATGACGTTGTATATCCTAACCTAAGGCAACCCAAAACTCGGATGTAATATTTGACAACAATCCAGGCGTGTCGGACCTACTTCTCGGTGGGAACATTATATGCGTCTATGACCTTGTATATCCTAACCTAAGGCAACCCAACAACTCGGATGTAGTATTTGACAACAATCCAGGCGTATCGGGACCTACTTCTCGGTGGGAACATTATATGCATCCATAACGTTATATATCCTAAACTAAGGCAACCTAGCACCTCGAATTTAACAGTTGACAACATTCCAGGCGTGTCGGACCCTACTTCCCGGTGGAAACATTATATGCGTCTATAACGTTATATATCCTAACCTAAGGCAACCTAACATCGCGAATGTAACGTTTTACAACATTCCTGGCTTGTCGGAACCGACTTCTCGGTGGGAACATTATATGCGTCCATAACGCTGTATATCCTAGAATAAGGCAACCTAACATCTCAGATGTAATATTTGACAACATTCCAGGCGTGTCGGACCCTACATCTGGGTGGGAGCATTATATGCGTCTATAACTTTATATATCCTAACCTAAGGCAACCTAACACCTCGGATGTAACTTTTGACAACATTCCACGTGTGTCGGACCCTACTTCTCGGTGGGAGCACAATATGCGTCTATAACGTCATATATCCTAACCTAAGGCAACCTAACAACTCGGATGTAATATTTGACAACATTCCAGGCGTGTCGGACCCTAGTTCTCGGTGGGAACATTATATGCGTCAATAACGTTATATATCCTAGCCTAAGGCCACCTAACATCTCGGATGTATTATTTGACAACATTCCAGTCGTGTCGGACCTACTTATCGGTGGGAACATTATATGCGTCTATAACGTTTTATGTCCTAACCTGAGGCAACCTAACTCCTCGGATGTAATATTTGACAATATTCCAGGCGTGTCGGACCCTACTTCCCGGTGGAAACATTATATGCGTCTATAACTTTGCATATCCTAAAATAAGGCAACCGAACATCTCGAATGTAACATTTGACAACATTCCTGGCGTGTCGGGCCCTACTTCTCAGAGGGAATATTATATGCGTGTATAACGTTGTATATCCTAACCTAAGGCAACCTAACATCTCGGATCTAATATTTGACAACAATCCAGGCGTGTCGGACCTACTTCTCGGTGGGAACATTATATGCGTCTATAACGTTGTATATCCGAACCTAAGTTAATCTATCATCTAGGACGTAATATTTTACAACATTCCTGGCGTGTCGGACTCTACTTCTAGGTGGGAACAGTATATACGTCTATAACGTTATATATCCTAACCTAAGGCAACCTAACATCTCGGACGTAATATTTGACAACAATCCAGGCGTGTCGTACCTACTTCTCGGTGGGAACATTATATGCGTCTATAACGTTGTATATCCGAACCTAAGGCAACCCAACAACTCGGATGTAATATTTGACAACATTCCACGCGTGTCGAACCTACTTCTCGGTGGGAACATTATATGCGTCTATAACGTTATATACCATAACCTAAGGCAACCGAACATTGCGAATGTAACGTTTTACAACATTCCTCGCTTGTCGGAACCGACTTCTCGGTAGGGAACATTGTATACGTCTATAACGTTATATATCCCAACCTAAGTTAACCTATCATCTAGGACGTAATATTTTACAACATTCCTGGCGTGTCGGGCCCTACTTCTCAGAGGGAATAGTATATGCGTGTATAACGTTATATATCCTAACCTAAGGCAACCTAGCATCTCGGATGTAACGTTTGACAACATTCCTGGCGTATCGGACCCTACTTCTAGGTGGGAACAGTATATACGTGTATAACGTTATATAAACTGCCCAAAGGCAAACTAACATCTCGGATGTAACATTTAACAACATTCCAGGCGTGTCGGACCCTTCTTCCCGGTGGAAACATTATATGCGTCTATAACGTTGCATATCCTAAAATAAGGCAACCGAACATCTCGAATGTAACATTTGACAACATTCCTGGCGTGTCGGGCCCTACTTCTCAGAGGGAATAGTATATGCGTGTATAACGTTATATATCCTAACCTAAGGCAAACTAACATCTCGGATGTAACATTTGACAACATTCCTGGCGAGTCGGACCCTACTTGTCGGTGGGAACATTATATGCATCTATAACGTTATATATCCTAACCTAAGGCAACCTAACATCGCGAATGTAACGTTTTACAACATTCCTGGCTTGTTGGAACCGACTTCCCGGTGGGAATATTGTATACGTCTATAACGTTATATATCCCAACCTAAGTTAATCTATCATCTAGGACGTAATATTTTACAACATTCCTGGCGTGTCGGACTCTACTTCTAGGTGGGAACAGTATATACGTCTATAACGTTATATATCCTAACCTAAGGCAACCTAACATCTCGGATGTAATATTTGACAACAATCCAGGCGTGTCGTACCTACTTCTCGGTGGGAACATTATATGCGTCTATAACGTTGTATATCCGAACCTAAGGCAACCCAATAACTCGGATGTAATATTTGACAACATTCCACGCGTGTCGAACCTACTTCTCGGTGGGAACATTATATGCGTCTATAACGTTATATACCATAACCTAAGGCAACCGAACATCGCGAATGTAACGTTTTACAACATTCCTCGCTTGTCGGAACCGACTTCTCGGTAGGGAACATTGTATACGTCTATAACGTTATATATCCCAACCTAAGTTAACCTATCATCTAGGACGTAATATTTTACAACATTCCTGGCGTGTCGGACCCTACTTCTAGGTGGGAACAGTATATACGTGTATAACGTTATATATCCTGACCAAAGGCAAACTAACATCTCGGATGTAACATTTAACAACATTCCATGCGTGTCGGACCCTACTTCTCGGTGGGAACATTATATGCGTCTATGACGTTGTATATCCTAAGCTAAGGAAACCCAACAATTAGGATGTAGTATTTGACAACATTCCAGGCGTGTCGAACCTACTTCTCGGTGGGAACATTGTATACGTCTATAACGTTATATATACCAACCTAAGTTAACGTATCATCTAGGACGTAATATTTTACAACATTCCTGGCCTGTCGGACCCTACTTCTAGGTGGGAACAGTATATACGTGTATAACGTTATATATCCTGACCAAAGGCAAACTAACATCTCGGATGTAACATTTAACAACATTCCAGGCGTGTCGGACCCTACTTCTCGGTGGGAACATTATATGCGTGTATAATGCTGTATATCCTAGAATAAGACAACCTAACAACTCGGATGTATTATTTGACAACATTCCTGGTGAGTCGGACCCTACTTCCCGGGTGGGAATAGTATATACCTCTATAACGTTATATGTCCTAACCTAAGGCAACCTAACATGTCGGATGTAATATTTGACAACATTCCAGGCGTGTCGGACCTACTTCTCGGTGGGAACATTATATGCGTCTATAACGTTATATATCCTAACCTAAGGCAACCTAACACCTCGGATGTAACATTTGACAACATTCCTGGCGAGTTGGTCCCTACTTCACGGTGGGAACATTATATGCGTCTATAACGTTATATATCCTAACCTAACGCAACCTAACACCTCGCATGTAACGTTTGACTACATTCCTGGCGTGTCGGACCCTACTTCTCGGTGGGAACATTATATGCGTCTATAACGTTATATATCCTAACCTAAGGCAACCTAACACCTCGGATGTAACGTTTGACAACATTCCTGGCGTGTCGGACCCTACTTCTAGGTGGGAACAGTATATACGTGTATAACGTTATATAAACTGACCAAAGGCAAACTAACATCTCGGATGTAACATTTAACAACATTCCAGGCGTGTCGGACCCTACTTCTCGGTGGGAACATTATATGCGTGTATAACGCTGTATATCCTAGAATAAGACAACCTAACAACTCGGATGTATTATTTGACAACATTCCTGGTGAATCGGACCCTACTTCTCGGGTGGGAATAGTATATACCACTATAACGTTATATGTCCTAACCTAAGGCAACCTAACATGTCGGATGTAATATTTGACAACATTCCAGGCGTGTCGGACCTACTTCTCGGTGGGAACATTATATGCGTCTATAACGTTATATATCCTAACCTAAGGCAGCCTAACACCTCGGATGTAACGTTTGACAACATTCCTGGCGTGTCGGACCCTACTTCTAGGTGGGAACAGTATATACGTGTATAACGTTATATAAACTGACCAAAGGCAAACTAACATCTCGGATGTAACATTTAACAACATTCCAGGCGTGTCGGACACTACTTCTCGGTGGGAACATTATATGCGTGTATAACGCTGTATATCCTAGAATAAGGCAACCTAACAACTCGGATGTAACATTTTTCAACATTCCTGGCGTGTCGGATCCTACTTCGCGGTGGGAACATTATATGCGTCTATAACGTTGTATATCCGAACCTAAGGCAACCCAATAACTCGGATGTAATATTTGACAACATTCCACGCGTGTCGAACCTACTTCTCGGTGGGAACATTATATGCGTCTATAACGTTATATACCATAACCTAAGGCAACCGAACATCGCGAATGTAACGTTTTACAACATTCCTCGCTTGTCGGAACCGACTTCTCGGTAGGGAACATTGTATACGTCTATAACGTTATATATCCCAACCTAAGTTAACCTATCATCTAGGACGTAATATTTTACAACATTCCTGGCGTGTCGGATTCTACTTCTAGGTGGGAACAGTATATACGTCTATAACGTTATATATCCTGACCAAAGGCAAACTAACATCTCGGATGTAACATTTAACAACATTCCATGCGTGTCGGACCCTACTTCTCGTTGGGAACATTATATGCGTCTATGACGTTGTATATCCTAACCTAAGGAAACCCAACAACTAGGATGTAGTATTTGACAACATTCCAGGCGTGTCGAACCTACTTCTCGGTGGGAACATTGTATACGTCTATAACGTTATATATACCAACCTAAGTTAACCTATCATCTAGGACGTAATATTTTACAACATTCCTGGCGTGTCGGACCCTACTTCTAGGTGGGAACAGTATATACGTGTATAACGTTATATATCCTGACCAAAGGCAAACTAACATCTCGGATGTAACATTTAACAACATTCCAGGCGTGTCGGACCCTACTTCTCGGTGGGAACATTATATGCGTGTATAACGCTGTATATCCTAGAATAAGACAACCTAACTACTCGGACGTATCATTTGACAACATTCCTGGTGAGTCGGACCCTACTTCTCGGGTGGGAATAGTATATACCTCTATAACGTTATATGTCCTAACCTAAGGCAACCTAACATGTCGGATGTAATATTTGACAACATTCCAGGCGTGTCGGACCTACTTCGCGGTGGGAACATTATATGCGTCTATAACGTTATATATCCTAACCTAAGGCAACCTAACTCCTCGGATGTAACGTTTGACTACATTCCTGGCGTGTCGAACCCTACGTCTCAGTGGGAACAGTATATACATCTATAACGATATATATCCTAACCTAAGGCAACCTAACATCTCGGTCTTAATATTTGACAACAATCCATGCGTGTCGGACCTACTTCTCGGTGGGAACATTATATGCATCTATAACTTTATATATCCTAACCTAAGGCAACCTAACAGCTCGGATGTAACATTTGACAACATTCCTGGCGAGTCGGACCCTACTTCTCGGTGGGAACATTATATGCGTCTATAACGTTATATATCCTATCCTAAGGCAACCTAATATCGCGAATGTAACGTTTTACAACATTCCTGGCTTGTTGAAACCGACTTCCCGGTGGGTACATTGTATACGTCTATAACGTTATATATCCCAACCTAAGTTAACCTATCATCTAGGACGTAATATTTTACAACATTCCTGGCGTGTCGGATTCTACTTCTACGTGGGAACAGTATATACGTCTATAACGTTATATATCCTAACCTAAGGCAACCGAACATCGCGAATGTAACGTTTTACAACATTCCTCGCTTGTCGGAACCGACATCTCGGTAGGGATATTGTATACGTCTATAACGTTATATATCCCAACCTAAGTTAACCTATCATCTAGGACGTAATATTTTACAACATTCCTGGCGTGTCGGACCCTACTTCTAGGTCGGAACAGTATATACGTGTATAACGTTATATATCCTGACCAAAGGCAAACTAACATCTCGGATGTAACATTTAACAACATTCCATGCGTGTCGGACTCTACTTCTCGGTGGGAACATTATACGCGTCTATGACGTTGTATATCCTAACCTAAGGAAACCCAACAACTAGGATGTAGTATTTGACAACATTCTAGGCGTGTCGAACCTACTTCTCGGTGGGAACATTGTATACGTCTATAACGTTATATATACCAACCTAAGTTAACGTATCATCTAGGACGTAATATTTTACAACATTCCTGGCGTGTCGGACCCTACTTCTAGGTGGGAACATTATATGCGTCTATAACGTTGTATATCCTAACCTAAGGCAACCCAACAACTCGGATGTAATATTTGACAACATTCCACGCGTGTCGAACCTACTTCTCGGTGGGAACATTATATGCGTCTATAACGTTATATGCCATAACCTAAGGCAACCGAACATCGCGAATGTAACGTTTTACAACATTCCTCGCTTGTCGGAACCGACTTCTCGGTAGGGATATTGTATACGTCTATAACGTTATATATCCCAACCTAAGTTAACCTATCATCTAGGACGTAATATTTTACAACATTCCTGGCGTGTCGGACCCTACTTCTAGGTGGGAACAGTATATACGTGTATAACGTTATATATCCTGACCAAAGGCAGACTAACATCTCGGACGTAACATTTAACAACATTCCATGCGTGTTGGACCCTACTTCTCGGTGGGAACATTATACGCGTCTATGGCGTTGTATATCCTAACCTAAGGAAACCCAACAACTAGGATGTAGTATTTGACAACATTCCAGGCGTGTCGAACCTACTTCTCGGTGGGAACATTGTATACGTCTATAACGTTATATATACCAACCTAAGTTAACGTATCATCTAGGACGTAATATTTTACAACATTCCTGGCGTGTCGGACCCTACTTCTAGGTGGGAACAGTATATACGTGTATAACGTTACATATCCTGACCAAAGGCAAACTAACATCTCGGATGTAACGTTTAACAACATTCCAGGCGTGTCGGACCCTACTTCTAGGTGGGAACATTATATGCGTCTATAACGTTGTATATCCTAACCTAAGGCAACCCAACAACTCGGATGTAATATTTGACAACATTCCACGCGTGTCGAACCTACTTCTCGGTGGGAACATTATATGCGTCTATAACGTTATATGCCATAACCTAAGGCAACCGAACATCGCGAATGTAACGTTTTACAACATTCCTCGCTTGTCGGAACCGACTTCTCGGTAGGGATATTGTATACGTCTATAACGTTATATATCCCAACCTAAGTTAACCTATCATCTAGGACGTAATATTTTACAACATTCCTGGCGTGTCGGACCTTACTTCTAGGTGGGAACAGTATATACGTGTATAACGTTATATATCCTGACCAAAGGCAGACTAACATCTCGGACGTAACATTTAACAACATTCCATGCGTGTTGGACCCTACTTCTCGGAGGGAACATTATACGCGTCTATGACGTTGTATATCCTAACCTAAGGAAACCCAACAACTAGGATGTAGTATTTGACAACATTCCAGGCGTGTCGAACCTACTTCTCGGTGGGAACATTGTATACGTCTATAACGTTATATATACCAACCTAAGTTAACGTATCATCTAGGACGTAATATTTTACAACATTCCTGGCGTGTCGGACCCTACTTCTAGGTGGGAACAGTATATACGTGTATAACGTTACATATCCTGACCAAAGGCAAACTAACATCTCGGATGTAACGTTTAACAACATTCCAGGCGTGTCGAACCCTACTTCTCGGTGGGAACATAATATGTGTGTATAATGCTGTATATCCTAGAATAAGACAACCTAACAACTCGGATGTATTATTTGACAACATTCCTGGCGTGTCGAACCCTACGTCTCAGTGGGAACAGTATATACATCTATAACGATATATATCCTAACCTAAGGCAACCTAACATCTCGGTCTTAATATTTGACAACATTCCTGGCGAGTCGGACCCTACTTCTCGGTGGGAACATTATATGCGTCTATAACGTTATATATCCTATCCTAAGGCAACCTAACACCTCGTATGTAACATTTGACAACATTCCTGGCGAGTCGGACCCTACTTCTCGGTGGGAACATTATATGCATCTATAACGTTATATATCCTAACCTAAGGCAACCTAACATCGCGAATGTAACGCTTTACAACATTCCTGGCTTGTTGGAACCGACTTCCCGGTGGGAACATTGTATACGTCTATAAAGATATATATCCCAACCTAAGTTAACCTATCATCTAGGACGTAATATTTTACAACATTCCTGGCGTGTCGGATTCTACTTCTACGTGGGAACAGTATATACGTCTATAACGTTATATATCCTAACCTAAGGCAACCTAACATCTCGGATGTAACGTTTGACAACATTCCTGGCGTGTCGGACCCTACTTCTAGGTGGGAACAGTATATACGTGTATAACGTTATATAAACTGACCAAAGGCAAACTAACATCTCGGATGTAACATTTAACAACATTCCAGGCGTGTCGGACACTACTTCTCGGTGGGAACATTATATGCGTGTATAACGCTGTATATACTAGAATAAGGCAACCTAACAACTCGGATGTAACATTTTTCAACATTCCTGGCGTGTCGGATCCTACTTCGCGGTGGGAACAGTATATACGCCTATAACGTTATATATCCTAACCCAAGGCAACCTAACATCTCGGATGTAATATTTGACAACATTCCAGGCGTGTCGGACCTACTTTTCGGTGGGAACATCATATATGCGTCTATAACACTGTATATCGTTAAATAAGGCAACCCAACATATCGAATGTAACATTTGACAACATTCCTAGCGTGTCTAACCCTACGTCTCAGTGGGAACAGTATATACATCTATAACGATATATATCCTAACCTAAGGCAACCTAACATCTCGGTCTTAATATTTGACAACAATCCATGCGTGTCGGACCTACTTCTCGGTGGGAACATTATATGCATCTATAACTTTATATATCCTAACCTAAGGCAACCTAACAGCTCGGATGTAACATTTGACAACATTTCTGGCGAGTCGGACCCTACTTCTCGGTGGGAACATTATATGCGTCTATAACGTTATATGTCCTAACCTAAGGCAACCTAACACCTCGGATGTAACATTTGACAACATTCCTGGCGAGTTGGTCCCTACTTCACGGTGGGAACATTATATGCGTCTATAACGTTATATATCCTAACCTAACGCAACCTAACACCTCGCATGTAACGTTTGACTACATTCCTGGCGTGTCGGACCCTACTTCTCGGTGGGAACATTATATGCGTCTATAACGTTATATATCCAAACCTAACGCAACCTAACACCTCGCATGTAACGTTTGACTACATTCCTGGCGTGTCGGACCCTACTTCTCGGTGGGAACATTATATGCGTCTATAACGTTATATATCCTAACCTAAGGCAACCTAACACCTCGGATGTAACGTTTGACAACATTCCTGGCGTGTCGGACCCTACTTCTAGGTGGGAACAGTATATACGTGCATAACGTTATATAAACTGACCAAAGGCAAACTAACATCTCGGATGTAGCATTTAACAACATTCCACGCGTGTCGAACCTACTTCTCGGTGGGAACATTATATGCGTCTATAACGTTATATGCCATAACCTAAGGCAACCGAACATCGCGAATGTAACGTTTTACAACATTCCTCGCTTGTCGGAACCGACTTCTCGGTAGGGATATTGTATACGTCTATAACGTTATATATCCCAACCTAAGTTAACCTATCATCTAGGACGTAATATTTTACAACATTCCTGGCGTGTCGGACCCTACTTCTAGGTGGGAACAGTATATACGTGTATAACGTTATATATCCTGACCAAAGGCAAACTAACATCTCGGGTGTAACATTTAACAACATTCCATGCGTGTCGGACCCTACTTCTCGGTGGGAACATTATACGCGTCTATGACGTTGTATATCCTAACCTAAGGAAACCCAACAACTAGGATGTAGTATTTGACAACATTCCAGGCGTGTCGAACCTACTTCTCGGTGGGAACATTGTATACTTCTATAACGTTATATATACCAACCTAAGTTAACGTATCATCTAGGACGTAATATTTTACAACATTCCTGGCGTGTCGGACCCTACTTCTAGGTGGGAACAGTATATACGTGTATAACGTTATATATCCTGACCAAAGGCAAACTAACATCTCGGATGTAACGTTTAACAACATTCCAGGCGTGTCGAACCCTACTTCTCGGTGGGAACATAATATGTGTGTATAATGCTGTATATCCTAGAATAAGACAACCTAACAACTCGGATGTATTATTTGACAACATTCCTGGCGTGTCGAACCCTACGTCTCAGTGGGAACAGTATATACATCTATAACGATATATATCCTAACCTAAGGCAACCTAACATCTCGGTCTTAATATTTGACAACATTCCTGGCGAGTCGGACCCTACTTCTCGGTGGGAACATTATATGCGTCTATAACGTTATATATCCTATCCTAAGGCAACCTAACACCTCGTATGTAACATTTGACAACATTCCTGGCGAGTCGGACCCTACTTCTCGGTGGGAACATTATATGCATCTATAACGTTATATATCCTAACCTAAGGCAACCTAACATCGCGAATGTAACGTTTTACAACATTCCTGGCTTGTTGGAACCGACTTCCCGGTGGGAACATTGTATACGTCTATAAAGATATATATCCCAACCTAAGTTAACCTATCATCTAGGACGTAATATTTTACAACATTCCTGGCGTGTCGGATTCTACTTCTACGTGGGAACAGTATATACGTCTATAACGTTATATATCCTAACCTAAGGCAACCTAACATCTCGGATGTAACGTTTGACAACCTTCCTGGCGTGTCGGACCCTACTTCTAGGTGGGAACAGTATATACGTGTATAACGTTATATAAACTGACCAAAGGCAAACTAACATCTCGGATGTAACATTTAACAACATTCCAGGCGTGTCGGACACTACTTCTCGGTGGGAACATTATATGCGTGTATAACGCTGTATATACTAGAATAAGGCAACCTAACAACTCGGATGTAACATTTTTCAACATTCCTGGCGTGTCGGATCCTACTTCGCGGTGGGAACAGTATATACGCCTATAACGTTATATATCCTAACCCAAGGCAACCTAACATCTCGGATGTAATATTTGACAACATTCCAGGCGTGTCGGACCTACTTTTCGGTGGGAACATCATATATGCGTCTATAACACTGTATATCGTTAAATAAGGCAACCCAACATATCGAATGTAACATTTGACAACATTCCTAGCGTGTCGAACCCTACGTCTCAGTGGGAACACTATATACATCTATAACGATATATATCCTAACCTAAGGCAACCTAACATCTCGGTCTTAATATTTGACAACAATCCATGCGGGTCGGACCTACTTCTCGGTGGGAACATTATATGCATCTATAACTTTATATATCCTAACCTAAGGCAACATAACAGCTCGGATGTAACATTTGACAACATTTCTGGCGAGTCGGACCCTACTTCTCGGTGGGAACATTATATGCGTCTATAACGTTATATGTCCTAACCTAAGGCAACCTAACACCTCGGATCTAACATTTGACAACATTCCTGGCGAGTTGGTCCCTACTTCACGGTGGGAACATTATATGCGTCTATAACGTTATATATCCTAACCTAACGCAACCTAACACCTCGCATGTAACGTTTGACTACATTCCTGGTGTGTCGGACCCTACTTCTCGGTGGGAACATTATATGCGTCTATAACGTTATATATCCAAACCTAACGCAACCTAACACCTCGCATGTAACGTTTGACTACATTCCTGGCGTGTCGGACCCTACTTCTCGGTGGGAACATTATATGCGTCTATAACGTTGTATATCCGAACCAAAGGCAACCCAACAACTCGGATGTAATATTTGACAACATTCCACGCGTGTCGAACCTACTTCTCGGTGGGAACATTATATGCGTCTATAACGTTATATACCATAACCTAAGGCAGCCGAACATCGCGAATGTAACGCTTTACAACATTCCTCGCTTGTCGGAACCGACTTCTCGGTAGGGAACATTGTATACGTCTATAACGTTATATATCCCAACCTAAGTTAACCTATCATCTAGGACGTAATATTTTACAACATTCCTGGCGTGTCGGACCCTACTTCTAGGTGGGAACAGTATATACGTGTATAACGTTATATATCCTGACCAAAGGCAAACTAACATCTCGGATGTAACATTTAACAACATTCCATGCGTGTCGGACCCTACTTCTCGGTGGGAACATTATATGCGTCTATGACGTTGTATATCCTAACCTAAGGAAACCCAACAACTAGGATGTAGTATTTGACAACATTCCAGGCGTGTCGAACCTACTTCTCGGTGGGAACATTGTATACGTCTATAACGTTATATATACCAACCTAAGTTAACGTATCATCTAGGACGTAATATTTTACAACATTCCTGGCCTGTCGGACCCTACTTCTAGGTGGGAACAGTATATACGTGTATAACGTTATATAAACTGACCAAAGGCAAACTAACATCTCGGATGTAACATTTAACAACATTCCAGGCGTGTCGGACACTACTTCTCGGTGGGAACATTATATGCGTGTATAACGCTGTATATACTAGAATAAGGCAACCTAACAACTCGGATGTATTATTTGACAACATTCCTGGTGAGTCGGACCATACTTCTCGGGTGGGAATAGTATATACCTCTATAACGTTATATGTCCTAACCTAAGGCAACCTAACATGTCGGATGTAATATTTGACAACATTCCAGGCGTGTCGGACCTACTTCTCGGTGGGAACATTATATGCGTCTATAACGTTATATATCCTTACCTAAGGCAACCTAACACATCGTATGTAACATTTGACAACATTCCAGGCGTGTCGGACCTGCTTCTCGGTAGGAACATTATATGCGTCTATAACGTTATATATCCTAACCTAAAGCAACCTAACACCTCGCATGTAACGTTTGACTACATTCCTGGCGTGTCGGACCCTACTTCTCGGTGGGAACATTATATGCGTCTATAACGTTGTATATCCTAACCTAAGGCAACCCTACAACTCGGATGTAATATTTGACAAAATTCCACGCGTGTCGAACCTACTTCTCGGTGGGAACATTATATGCGTCTATAACGTTATATGCCATAACCTAAGGCAACCGAACATCGCGAATGTAACGTTTTACAACATTCCTCGCTTGTCGGAACCGACTTCTCGGTAGGGATATTGTATACGTCTATAACGTTATATATCCCAACCTAAGTTAACCTATCATCTAGGACGTAATATTTTACAACATTCCTGGCGTGTCGGACCCTACTTCTAGGTGGGAACAGTATATACGTGTATAACGTTATATATCCTGACCAAAGGCAAACTAACATCTCGGATGTAACATTTAACAACATTCCATGCGTGTCGGACCCTACTTCTCGGTGGGAACATTATACGCGTCTATGACGTTGTATATCCTAACCTAAGCAAACCCAACAACTAGGATTTAGTATTTGACAACATTCCAGGCGTGTCGAACCTACTTCTCGGTGGGAACATTGTATACGTCTATAACGTTATATATACCAACCTAAGTTAACGTATCATCTAGGACGTAATATTTTACAACATTCCTGGCGTGTCGGACCCTACTTCTAGGTGGGAACAGTATATACGTGTATAACGTTATATATCCTGACCAAAGGCAAACTAACATCTCGGATGTAACATTTAACAACATTCCATGCGTGTCGGACCCTACTTCTCGGTGGGAACATTATACGCGTCTATGACGTTGTATATCCTAACCTAAGCAAACCCAACAACTAGGATTTAGTATTTGACAACATTCCAGGCGTGTCGAACCTACTTCTCGGTGGGAACATTGTATACGTCTATAACGTTATATATACCAACCTAAGTTAACGTATCATCTAGGACGTAATATTTTACAACATTCCTGGCGTGTCGGACCCTACTTCTAGGTGGGAACAGTATATACGTATATAACGTTATATATCCTGACCAAAGGCAAACTAACATCTCGGATGTAACATTTAACAACATTCCAGGCGTGTCGGACCCTACTTCTCGGTGGGAACATTATATGTGTGTATAATGCTGTATATCCTAGAATAAGACAACCTAACAACTCGGATGTATTATTTAACAACATTCCTGGCGTGTCGGACCCTACTTCTAGGTGGGAACAGTATATACGTGTATAACGTTATATATCCTGACCAAAGGCAAACTAACATCTCGGATGTAACATTTAACAACATTCCATGCGTGTCGGACCCTACTTCTCGGTGGGAACATTATACGCGTCTATGACGTTGTATATCCTAACCTAAGCAAACCCAACAACTAGGATTTAGTATTTGACAACATTCCAGGCGTGTCGAACCTACTTCTCGGTGGGAACATTGTATACGTCTATAACGTTATATATACCAACCTAAGTTAACGTATCATCTAGGACGTAATATTTTACAACATTCCTGGCGTGTCGGACCCTACTTCTAGGTGGGAACAGTATATACGTATATAACGTTATATATCCTGACCAAAGGCAAACTAACATCTCGGATGTAACATTTAACAACATTCCAGGCGTGTCGGACCCTACTTCTCGGTGGGAACATTATATGTGTGTATAATGCTGTATATCCTAGAATAAGACAACCTAACAACTCGGATGTATTATTTAACAACATTCCTGGCGTGTCGAACCCTACGTCTCAGTGGGAACAGTATATACATCTATAACGATACATATCCTAACCTAAGGCAACCTAACATCTCGGTCTTAATATTTGACAACAATCCATGCGTGTCGGACCTACTTCTCGGTGGGAACAATATATGCATCTATAACTTTATATATCCTAACCTAAGGCAACCTAACAGCTCGGATGTAACATTTGACAACATTCCTGGCGAGTCGGACCCTACTTCTCGGTGGGAACATTATATGCGTCTATAACGTTATATATCCTATCCTAAGGCAACCTAACACCTCGTATGTAACATTTGACAACATTCCTGGCGGGTCGGACCCTACTTCTCGGTGGGAACATTATATGCGTCTATAACGTTATATATCCTAACCTAAGGCAACCTAACACCTCGGATGTAACGTTTGACAACATTCCTGGCGTGTCGGACCCTACTTCTAGGTGGGAACAGTATATACGTGTATAACGTTATATAAACTGACCAAAGGCAAACTAACATCTCGGATGTAACATTTAACAACATTCCAGGCGTGTCGGACACTACTTCTCGGTGGGAACATTATATTCGTGTATAACGCTGTATATACTAGAATAAGGCAACCTAACAACTCGGATGTAACATTTTTCAACATTCCTGGCGTGTCGGATCCTACTTCGCGGTGGGAACAGTATATACGCCTATAACGTTATATATCCTAACCCAAGGCAACCTAACATCTCGGATGTAATATTTGACAACATTCCAGGCGTGTCGGACCTACTTTTCGGTGGGAACATCATATATGTGTCTATAACACTGTATATCGTTAAATAAGGCAACCCAACATATCGAATGTAACATTTGACAACATTCCTAGCGTGTCGAACCCTACGTCTCAGTGGGGACAGTATATACAGCTATAACGATATATATCCTAACCTAAGGCAACCTAACATCTCGGTCTTAATATTTGACAACAATCCATGCGTGTCGGACCTACTTCTCGGTGGGAACATTATATGCATCTATAACTTTATATATCCTAACCTAAGGCAACCTAACAGCTCGGATGTAACATTTGACAACATTTCTGGCGAGTCGGACCCTACTTCTCGGTGGGAACATTATATGCGTCTATAACGTTATATATCCTAACCTAAGGCAACCTAACACCTCGGATGTAACATTTGACAACATTCCTGGCGAGTTGGTCCCTACTTCACGGTGGGAACATTATATGCGTGTATAACGCTGTATATCCTAGAATAAGACAACCTAACAACTCGGATGTATTATTTGACAACATTCCTGGCGAGTCGGACCCTACTTCTCGGTGGGAACATTATATGCGTCTATAACGTTATATATCCTAACCTAAGGCAACCTAACACCTCGGATGTAACATTTGACAACATTCCTGGCGAGTTGGTCCCTACTTCACGGTGGGAACATTATATGCGTCTATAACGTTATATATCCAAACCTAACGCAACCTAACACCTCGCATGTAACGTTTGACTACATTCCTGGCGTGTCGGACCCTACTTCTCGGTGGGAACATTATATGCGTCTATAACGTTATATATCCTAACCTAAGGCAACCTAACACCTCGGATGTAACGTTTGACAACATTCCTGGCGTGTCGGACCCTACTTCTAGGTGGGAACAGTATATACGTGTATAACGTTATATAAACTGACCAAAGGCAAACTAACATCTCGGATGTAGCATTTAACAACATTCCAGGCGTGTCGGACCCTACTTCTCGGTGGGAACATTATATGCGTGTATAACGCTGTATATCCTAGAATAAGACAACCTAACAACTCGGATGTATTATTTGACAACATTCCTGGTGAGTCGGACCCTACTTCTCGGGTGGGAATAGTATATACCTCTATAACGTTATATGTCCTAACCTAAGGCAACCTAACATCTCGGTCTTAATATTTGACAACAATCCATGCGTGTCGGACCTACTTCTCGGTGGGAACATTATATGCATCTATAACTTTATATATCCTAACCTAAGGCAACCTAACAGCTCGGATGTAACATTTGACAACATTCCTGGCGAATCGGACCCTACTTCTCGGTGGGAACATTATATGCGTCTATAACGTTATATATCCTATCCTAAGGCAACCTAACACATCGTATGTAACATTTGACAACATTCCTGGCGAGTCGGACCCTACTTCTCGGTGGGAACATTATATGCATCTATAACGTTATATATCCTAACCTAAGGCAACCTAACATCGCGAATGTAACGTTTTACAACATTCCTGGCTTGTTGGAACCGACTTCCCGGTGGGAACATTGTATACGTCTATAACGTTATACATCCCAACCTAAGTTAACCTATCATCTAGGACGTAATATTTTACAACATTCCTGGCGTGTCGGATTCTACTTCTACGTGGGAACAGTATATACGTCTATAACGTTATATATCCTAACCTAAGGCAACCTAACATCTCGGATGTAATATTTGACAACAATCCAGGCGTGTCGTACCTACTTCTCGGTGGGAACATTATATGCGTCTATAACGTTGTATATCCGAACCAAAGGCAACCCAACAACTCGGATGTAATATTTGACAACATTCCACGCGTGTCGAACCTACTTCTCGGTGGGAACATTATATGCGTCTATAACGTTATATACCATAACCTAAGGCAACCGAACATCGCGAATGTAACGTTTTACAACATTCCTCGCTTGTCGGAACCGACATCTCGGTAGGGATATTGTATACGTCTATAACGTTATATATCCCAACCTAAGTTAACCTATCATCTAGGACGTAATATTTTACAACATTCCTGGCGTGTCGGACCCTACTTCTAGGTGGGAACAGTATATACGTGTATAACGTTATATATCCTGACCAAAGGCAAACTAACATCTCGGATGTAACATTTAACAACATTCCATGCGTGTCGGACCCTACTTCTCGGTGGGAACATTATACGCGTCTATGACGTTGTATATCCTAACCTAAGGAAACCCAACAACTAGGATGTAGTATTTGACAACATTCCAGGCGTGTCGAACCTACTTCTCGGTGGGAACATTGTATACGTCTATAACGTTATATATACCAACCTAAGTTAACGTATCATCTAGGACGTAATATTTTACAACATTCCTGGCGTGTCGGACCCTACTTCTAGGTCGGAACAGTATATACGTGTATAACGTTATATATCCTGACCAAAGGCAAACTAACATCTCGGATGTAACATTTAACAACATTCCAGGCGTGTCGGACCCTACTTCTCGGTGGGAACATTATATGCGTGTATAACGCTGTATATCCTAGAATAAGACAACCTAACAACTCGGATGTATTATTTGACAACATTCCTGGTGAGTCGGACCCTATTTCTCGGGTGGGAATAGTATATACCTCTATAACGTTATATGTCCTAACCTAAGGCAACCTAACATGTCGGATGTAATATTTGACAACATTCCAGGCGTGTCGGACCTACTTCTCGGTGGGAACATTATATGCGTCTATAACGTTATATATCCTTACCTAAGGCAACCTAACACATCGTATGTAACATTTGACAACATTCCAGGCGTGTCGGACCTACTTCTCGGTAGGAACATTATATGCGTCTATAACGTTATATATCCTAACCTAAGGCAACCTAACACCTCGGATGTAACATTAGACAACATTCCTGGCGAGTTGGTCCCTACTTCACGGTGGGAATATTATATGCGTCTATAACGTTATATATCCTAACCTAAAGCAACCTAACACCTCGCATGTAACGTTTGACTACATTCCTGGCGTGTCGGACCCTACTTCGCGGTGGGAACATTATATGCGTCTATAACGTTGTATATCCTAACCTAAGGCAACCCAACAACTCGGATGTAATATTTGACAACATTCCACGCGTGTCGAACCTACTTCTCGGTGGGAACATTATATGCGTCTATAACGTTATATGCCATAACCTAATGCAACCGAACATCGCGAATGTAACGTTTTACAACATTCCTCGCTTGTCGGAACCGACTTCTCGGTAGGGATATTGTATACGTCTATAACGTTATATATCCCAACCTAAGTTAACCTATCATCTAGGACGTAATATTTTACAACATTCCTGGCGTGTCGGACCCTACTTCTAGGTGGGAACAGTATATACGTGTATAACGTTATATATCCTGACCAAAGGCAAACTAACATCTCGGATGTAACATTTAACAACATTCCATGCGTGTCGGACCCTACTTCTCGGTGGGAACATTATACGCGTCTATGACGTTGTATATCCTAACCTAAGCAAACCCAACAACTAGGATGTAGTATTTGACAACATTCCAGGCGTGTCGAACCTACTTCTCGGTGGGAACATTGTATACGTCTATAACGTTATATATACCAACCTAAGTTAACGTATCATCTAGGACGTAATATTTTACAACATTCCTGGCGTGTCGGACCCTACTTCTAGGTGGGAACAGTATATACGTGTATAACGTTATATATCCTGACCAAAGGCAAACTAACATCTCGGATGTAACATTTAACAACATTCCAGGCGTGTCGGACCCTACTTCTCGGTGGGAACATTATATGTGTGTATAATGCTGTATATCCTAGAATAAGACAACCTAACAACTCGGATGTATTATTTGACAACATTCCTGGCGTGTCGAACCCTACGTCTCAGTGGGAACAGTATATACATCTATAACGATACATATCCTAACCTAAGGCAACCTAACATCTCGGTCTTAATATTTGACAACAATCCATGCGTGTCGGACCTACTTCTCGGTGGGAACAATATATGCATCTATAACTTTATATATCCTAACCTAAGGCAGCGTAACAGCTCGGATGTAACATTTGACAACATTCCTGGCGTGTCGGACCCTACCTCTCGGTGGGAACATTATATGCGTCTATAACGTTATATATCCTAACCTAAGGCAACCTAACCGCTCGGATGTAACATTTGACAACATTCCTGGCGAATCGGACCCTACTTCTCGGTGGGAACATTATATGCGTCTATAACGTTATATATCCTATCCTAAGGCAACCTAACACATCGTATGTAACATTTGACAACATTCCTGGCGAGTCGGACCCTACTTCTCGGTGGGAACATTATATGCATCTATAACGTTATATATCCTAACCTAAGGCAACCTAACATCGCGAATGTAACGTTTTACAACATTCCTGGCTTGTTGGAACCGACTTCCCGGTGGGAACATTGTATACGTCTATAACGTTATATATACCAACCTAAGTTAACGTATCATCTAGGACGTAATATTTTACAACATTCCTGGCGTGTCGGACCCTACTTCTAGGTGGGAACAGTATATACGTGTATAACGTTATATATCCTGACCAAAGGCAAACTAACATCTCGGATGTAACATTTAACAACATTCCAGGCGTGTCGGACCCTACTTCTCGGTGGGAACATTATATGTGTGTATAATGCTGTATATCCTAGAATAAGACAACCTAACAACTCGGATGTATTATTTGACAACATTCCTGGCGTGTCGAACCCTACGTCTCAGTGGGAACAGTATATACATCTATAACGATACATATCCTAACCTAAGGCAACCTAACATCTCGGTCTTAATATTTGACAACAATCCATGCGTGTCGGACCTACTTCTCGGTGGGAACAATATATGCATCTATAACTTTATATATCCTAACCTAAGGCAACGTAACAGCTCGGATGTAACATTTGACAACATTCCTGGCGTGTCGGACCCTACCTCTCGGTGGGAACATTATATGCGTCTATAACGTTATATATCCTAACCTAAGGCAACCTAACAGCTCGGATGTAACATTTGACAACATTCCTGGCGAATCGGACCCTACTTCTCGGTGGGAACATTATATGCGTCTATAACGTTATATATCCTATCCTAAGGCAACCTAACACATCGTATGTAACATTTGACAACATTCCTGGCGAGTCGGACCCTACTTCTCGGTGGGAACATTATATGCATCTATAACGTTATATATCCTAACCTAAGGCAACCTAACATCGCGAATGTAACGTTTTACAACATTCCTGGCTTGTTGGAACCGACTTCCCGGTGGGAACATTGTATACGTCTATAACGTTATATATCCCAACCTAAGTTAACCTATCATCTAGGACGTAATATTTTACAACATTCCTGGCGTGTCGGATTCTACTTCTACGTGGGAACAGTATATACGTCTATAACGTTATATATCCTAACCTAAGGCAACCTAACATCTCGGATGTAATATTTGACAACAATCCAGGCGTGTCGTACCTACTTCTCGGTGGGAACATTATATGCGTCTATAACGTTGTATATCCGAACCAAAGGCAACCCACCAACTCGGATGTAATATTTGACAACATTCCACGCGTGTCGAACCTACTTCTCGGTGGGAACATTATATGCGTCTATAACGTTATATACCATAACCTAAGGCAACCGAACATCGCGAATGTAACGTTTTACAACATTCCTCGCTTGTCGGAACCGACATCTCGGTAGGGATATTGTATACGTCTATAACGTTATATATCCCAACCTAAGTTAACCTATCATCTAGGACGTAATATTTTACAACATTCCTGGCGTGTCGGACCCTACTTCTAGGTGGGAACAGTATATACGTGTATAACGTTATATATCCTGACCAAAGGCAAACTAACATCTCGGATGTAACATTTAACAACATTCCATGCGTGTCGGACCCTACTTCTCGGTGGGAACATTATACGCGTCTATGACGTTGTATATCCTAACCTAAGGAAACCCAACAACTAGGATGTAGTATTTGACAACATTCCAGGCGTGTCGAACCTACTTCTCGGTGGGAACATTGTATACGTCTATAACGTTATATATACCAACCTAAGTTAACGTATCATCTAGGACGTAATATTTTACAACATTCCTGGCGTGTCGGACCCTACTTCTAGGTCGGAACAGTATATACATGTATAACGTTATATATCCTGACCAAAGGCAAACTAACATCTCGGATGTAACATTTAACAACATTCCAGGCGTGTCGGACCCTACTTCTCGGTGGGAACATTATATGCGTGTATAACGCTGTATATCCTAGAATAAGACAACCTAACAACTCGGATGTATTATTTGACAACATTCCTGGTGAGTCGGACCCTATTTCTCGGGTGGGAATAGTATATACCTCTATAACGTTATATGTCCTAACCTAAGGCAACCTAACATGTCGGATGTAATATTTGACAACATTCCAGGCGTGTCGGACCTACTTCTCGGTGGGAACATTATATGCGTCTATAACGTTATATATCCTTACCTAAGGCAACCTAACACATCGTATGTAACATTTGACAACATTCCAGGCGTGTCGGACCTACTTCTCGGTAGGAACATTATATGCGTCTATAACGTTATATATCCTAACCTAAGGCAACCTAACACCTCGGATGTAACATTAGACAACATTCCTGGCGAGTTGGTCCCTACTTCACGGTGGGAATATTATATGCGTCTATAACGTTATATATCCTAACCTAAAGCAACCTAACACCTCGCATGTAACGTTTGACTACATTCCTGGCGTGTCGGACCCTACTTCGCGGTGGGAACATTATATGCGTCTATAACGTTGTATATCCTAACCTAAGGCAACCCAACAACTCGGATGTAATATTTGACAACATTCCACGCGTGTCGAACCTACTTCTCGGTGGGAACATTATATGCGTCTATAACGTTATATGCCATAACCTAAGGCAACCGAACATCGCGAATGTAACGTTTTACAACATTCCTCGCTTGTCGGAACCGACTTCTCGGTAGGGATATTGTATACGTCTATAACGTTATATATCCCAACCTAAGTTAACCTATCATCTAGGACGTAATATTTTACAACATTCCTGGCGTGTCGGACCCTACTTCTAGGTCGGAACAGTATATACGTGTATAACGTTATATATCCTGACCAAAGGCAAACTAACATCTCGGATGTAACATTTAACAACATTCCAGGCGTGTCGGACCCTACTTCTCGGTGGGAACATTATATGCGTGTATAACGCTGTATATCCTAGAATAAGACAACCTAACAACTCGGATGTATTATTTGACAACATTCCTGGTGAGTCGGACCCTATTTCTCGGGTGGGAATAGTATATACCTCTATAACGTTATATGTCCTAACCTAAGGCAACCTAACATGTCGGATGTAATATTTGACAACATTCCAGGCGTGTCGGACCTACTTCTCGGTGGGAACATTATATGCGTCTATAACGTTATATATCCTTACCTAAGGCAACCTAACACATCGTATGTAACATTTGACAACATTCCAGGCGTGTCGGACCTACTTCTCGGTAGGAACATTATATGCGTCTATAACGTTATATATCCTAACCTAAGGCAACCTAACACCTCGGATGTAACATTAGACAACATTCCTGGCGAGTTGGTCCCTACTTCACGGTGGGAATATTATATGCGTCTATAACGTTATATATCCTAACCTAAAGCAACCTAACACCTCGCATGTAACGTTTGACTACATTCCTGGCGTGTCGGACCCTACTTCGCGGTGGGAACATTATATGCGTCTATAACGTTGTATATCCTAACCTAAGGCAACCCAACAACTCGGATGTAATATTTGACAACATTCCACGCGTGTCGAACCTACTTCTCGGTGGGAACATTATATGCGTCTATAACGTTATATGCCATAACCTAAGGCAACCGAACATCGCGAATGTAACGTTTTACAACATTCCTCGCTTGTCGGAACCGACTTCTCGGTAGGGATATTGTATACGTCTATAACGTTATATATCCCAACCTAAGTTAACCTATCATCTAGGACGTAATATTTTACAACATTCCTGGCGTGTCGGACCCTACTTCTAGGTGGGAACAGTATGTACGTGTATAACGTTATATATCCTGACCAAAGGCAAACTAACATCTCGGATGTAACATTTAACAACATTCCATGCGTGTCGGACCCTACTTCTCGGTGGGAACATTATACGCGTCTATGACGTTGTATATCCTAACCTAAGGAAACCCAACAACTAGGATGTAGTATTTGACAACATTCCAGGCGTGTCGAACCTACTTCTCGGTGGGAACATTGTATACGTCTATAACGTTATATATACCAACCTAAGTTAACGTATCATCTAGGACGTAATATTTTACAACATTCCTGGCGTGTCGGACCCTACTTCTAGGTGGGAACAGTATATACGTGTATAACGTTATATATCCTGACCAAAGGCAAACTAACATCTCGGATGTAACATTTAACAACATTCCAGGCGTGTCGGACCCTACTTCTCGGTGGGAACATTATATGCGTGTATAACGCTGTATATCCTAGAATAAGACAACCTAACAACTCGGATGTATTATTTGACAACATTCCTGGTGAGTCGGACCCTACTTCTCGGGTGGGAATAGTATATACCTCTATAACGTTATATGTCCTAACCTAAGGCAACCTAACATGTCGGATGTAATATTTGACAACATTCCAGGCGTGTCGGACCTACTTCTCGGTGGGAACATTATATGCGTCTATAACGTTATATATCCTAACCTAAGGCAACCTAACACCTCGGATGTAACATTAGACAACATTCCTGGCGAGTTGGTCCCTACTTCACGGTGGGAACATTATATGCGTCTATAACGTTATATATCCTAACCTAAAGCAACCTAACACCTCGCATGTAACGTTTGACTACATTCCTGGCGTGTCGGACCCTACTTCGCGGTGGGAACATTATATGCGTCTATAACGTTGTATATCCTAACCTAAGGCAACCCAACAACTCGGATGTAATATTTGACAACATTCCACGCGTGTCGAACCTACTTCTCGGTGGGAACATTATATGCGTCTATAACGTTATATGCCATAACCTAAGGCAACCGAACATCGCGAATGTAACGTTTTACAACATTCCTCGCTCGTCGGAACCGACTTCTCGGTAGGGATATTGTATACGTCTATAACGTTATATATCCCAACCTAAGTTAACCTATCATCTAGGACGTAATATTTTACAACATTCCTGGCGTGTCGGACCCTACTTCTAGGTGGGAACAGTATATACGTGTATAACGTTATATATCCTGACCAAAGGCAAACTAATATCTCGGATGTAACATTTAACAACATTCCATGCGTGTCGGACCCTACTTCTCGGTGGGAACATTATACGCGTCTATGACGTTGTATATCCTAACCTAAGCAAACCCAACAACTAGGATGTAGTATTTGACAACATTCCAGGCGTGTCGAACCTACTTCTCGGTGGGAACATTGTATACGTCTATAACGTTATATATACCAACCTAAGTTAACGTATCATCTAGAACGTAATATTTTACAACATTCCTGGCGTGTCGGACCCTACTTCTAGGTGGGAACAGTATATACGTGTATAACGTTATATATCCTGACCAAAGGCAAACTAACATCTCGGATGTAACATTTAACAACATTCCAGGCGTGTCGGACCCTACTTCTCGGTGGGAACATTATATGTGTGTATAATGCTGTATATCCTAGAATAAGACAACCTAACAACTCGGATGTATTATTTGACAACATTCCTGGCGTGTCGAACCCTACGTCTCAGTGGGAACAGTATATACATCTATAACGATACATATCCTAACCTAAGGCAACCTAACATCTCGGTCTTAATATTTGACAACAATCCATGCGTGTCGGACCTACTTCTCGGTGGGAACAATATATGCATCTATAACTTTATATATCCTAACCTAAGGCAACCTAACAGCTCGGATGTAACATTTGACAACATTCCTGGCGTGTCGGACCCTACTTCTCGGTGGGAACATTATATGCGTCTATAACGTTATATATCCTATCCTAAGGCAAACTAACATCTCGGATGTAACATTTGACAACATTCCTGGCGAGTCGGACCCTACTTCTCGGTGGGAACATTATATGCATCTATAACGTTATATATCCTAACCTAAGGCAACCTAACATCGCGAATGTAACGTTTTACAACATTCCTGGCTTGTTGGAACCGACTTCCCGGTGGGAACATTGTATACGTCTATAAAGTTATATATCCCAACCTAAGTTAACCTATCATCTAGGACGTAATATTTTACAACATTCCTGGCGTGTCGGATTCTACTTCTACGTGGGAACAGTATATACGTCTATAACGTTATATATCCTAACCTAAGGCAACCTAACATCTCGGATGTAATATTTGACAACAATCCAGGCGTGTCGGACCCTACTTCTCGGTGGGAACATTATATGCGTCTATAACGTTATATATCCTATCCTAAGGCAACCTAACACCTCGTATGTAACATTTGACAACATTCCTGGCGAGTCGGACCCTACTTCTCGGTGGGAACATTATATGCATCTATAACGTTATATATCCTAACCTAAGGCAACCTAACATGGCGAATGTAACGTTTTACAACATTCCTGGCTTGTTGGAACCGACTTCCCGGTGGGAACATTGTATACGTCTATAAAGTTATATATCCCAACCTAAGTTAACCTATCATCTAGGACGTAATATTTTACAACATTCCTGGCGTGTCGGATTCTACTTCTACGTGGGAACAGTATATACGTCTATAACGTTATATATCCTAACCTAAGGCAACCTAACATCTCGGATGTAATATTTGACAACAATCCAGGCGTGTCGTACCTACTTCTCGGTGGGAACATTATATGCGTCTATAACGTTGTATATCCTAACCTAAGGAAACCCAACAACTAGGATGTAGTATTAGACAACATTCCAGGCGTGTCGAACCTACTTCTCGGTGGGAACATTGTATACGTCTATAACGTTATATATACCAACCTAAGTTAACGTATCATCTAGGACGTAATATTTTACAACATTCCTGGCCTGTCGGACCCTACTTCTAGGTGGGAACAGTATATACGTGTATAACGTTATATATCCTGACCAAAGGCAAACTAACATCTCGGATGTAACATTTAACAACATTCCAGGCGTGTCGGACCCTACTTCTCGGTGGGAACATTATATGTGTGTATAATGCTGTATATCCTAGAATAAGACAACCTAACAACTCGGATGTATTATTTGACAACATTCCTGGTGAGTCGGACCCTACTTCCCGGGTGGGAATAGTATATACCTCTATAACGTTATATGTCCTAACCTAAGGCAACCTAACATGTCGGATGTAATATTTGACAACATTCCAGGCGTGTCGGACCTACTTCTCGGTGGGAACATTATATGCGTCTATAACGTTATATATCCTAACCTAAGGCAACCTAACACCTCGGATGTAACATTTGACAACATTCCTGGCGAGTTGGTCCCTACTTCACGGTGGGAACATTATATGCGTCTATAACGTTATATATCCAAACCTAACGCAACCAAAACACCTCGCATGTAACGTTTGACTACATTCCTGGCGTGTCGGACCCTACTTCTCGGTGGGAACATTATATGCGTCTATAACGTTATATATCCTAACCTAAGGCAACCTAACACCTCGGATGTAACGTTTGACAACATTCCTGGCGTGTCGGACCCTACTTCTAGGTGGGAACAGTATATACGTGTATAACGTTATATAAACTGACCAAAGGCAAACTAACATCTCGGATGTAGCATTTAACAACATTCCAGGCGTGTCGGACCCTACTTCTCGGTGGGAACATTATATGCGTGTATAACGCTGTATATCCTAGAATAAGACAACCTAACAACTCGGATTTATTATTTGACAACATTCCTGGTGAGTCGGACCCTACTTCTCAGTGGGAACAGTATAGACATCTATAACGGTACATATCCTAACCTAAGGCAACCTAACATCTCGGTCTTAATATTTGACAACAATCCATGCGTGTCGGACCTACTTCTCGGTGGGAACAATATATGCATCTATAACTTTATATATCCTAACCTAAGGCAACCTAACAGCTCGGATGTAACATTTGACAACATTCCTGGCGTGTCGGACCCTACTTCTCGGTGGGAACATTATATGCGTCTATAACGTTATATATCCTATCCTAAGGCAACCTAACACCTCGTATGTAACATTTGACAACATTCCTGGCGAGTCGGACCCTACTTCTCGGTGGGAACATTATATGCATCTATAACGTTATATATCCTAACCTAAGGCAACCTAACATCGCGAATGTAACGTTTTACAACATTCCTGGCTTGTTGGAACCGACTTCCCGGTGGGAACATTGTATACGTCTATAAAGTTATATATCCCAACCTAAGTTAACCTATCATCTAGGACGTAATATTTTACAACATTCCTGGCGTGTCGGATTCTACTTCTACGTGGGAACAGTATATACGTCTATAACGTTATATATCCTAACCTAAGGCAACCTAACATCTCGGATGTAATATTTGACAACAATCCAGGCGTGTCGTACCTACTTCTCGGTGGGAACATTATATGCGTCTATAACGTTGTATATCCGAACCAAAGGCAACCCAACAACTCGGATGTAATATTTGACAACATTCCACGCGTGTCGAACCTACTTCTCGTTGGGAACATTATATGCGTCTATAACGTTATATACCATAACCTAAGGCAACCGAACATCGCGAATGTAACGTTTTACAACATTCCTCGCTTGTCGGAACCGACTTCTCGGTAGGGAACATTGTATACGTCTATAACGTTATACATCCCAACCTAAGTTAACCTATCATCTAGGACGTAATATTTTACAACATTCCTGGCGTGTCGGACCCTACTTCTAGGTGGGAACAGTATATACGTGTATAACGTTATATATCCTGACCAAAGGCAAACTAACATCTCGGATGTAACATTTAACAACATTCCATGCGTGTCGGACCCTACTTCTCGGTGGGAACATTATATGCGTCTATGACGTTGTATATCCTAACCTAAGGAAACCCAACAAATAGGATGTAGTATTTGACAACATTCCAGGCGTGTCGAACCTACTTCTCGGTGGGAACATTGAATACGTCTATAACGTTATATATACCAACCTAAGTTAACGTATCATCTAGGACGTAATATTTTACAACATTCCTGGCCTGTCGGACCCTACTTCTAGGTGGGAACAGTATATACGTGTATAACGTTATATATCCTGACCAAAGGCAAACTAACATCTCGGATGTAACATTTAACAACATTCCAGGCGTGTCGGACCCTACTTCTCGGTGGGAACATTATATGCGTGTATAATGCTGTATATCCTAGAATAAGACAACCTAACAACTCGGATGTATTATTTGACAACATTCCTGGTGAGTCGGACCCTACTTCCCGGGTGGGAATAGTATATACCTCTATAACGTTATATGTCCTAACCTAAGGCAACCTAACATGTCGGATGTAATATTTGACAACATTCCAGGCGTGTCGGACCTACTTCTCGGTGGGAACATTATATGCGTCTATAACGTTATATATCCTAACCTAAGGCAACCTAACACCTCGGATGTATCATTTGACAACATTCCTGGCGAGTTGGTCCCTACTTCACGGTGGGAACATTATATGCGTCTATAACGTTATATATCCAAACCTAACGCAACCTAACACCTCGCATGTAACGTTTGACTACATTCCTGGCGTGTCGGACCCTACTTCTCGGTGGGAACATTATATGCGTCTATAACGTTATATATCCTAACCTAAGGCAACCTAACACCTCGGATGTAACGTTTGACAACATTCCTGGCGTGTCGGACCCTACTTCTAGGTGGGAACAGTATATACGTGTATAACGTTATATAAACTGACCAAAGGCAAACTAACATCTCGGATGTAACATTTAACAACATTCCAGGCGTGTCGGACCCTACTTCTCGGTGAGAACATTATATGCGTGTATAACGCTGTATATCCTAGAATAAGACAACCTAACAACTCGGATGTATTATTTGACAACATTCCTGGTGAGTCGGACCCTACTTCTCGGGTGGGAATAGTATATACCTCTATAACGTTATATGTCCTAACGTAAGGCAACCTAACATCTCGGTTTTAATATTTGACAACAATCCATGCGTGTCGGACCTACTTCTCGGTGGAAACATTATATGCATCTATAACTTTATATATCCTAACCTAAGGCAACCTAACAGCTCGGATGTAACATTTGACAACATTCCTGGCGAATCGGACCCTACTTCTCGGTGGGAACATTATATGCGTCTATAACGTTATATATCCTATCCTAAGGCAACCCAACAACTAGGATGTAGTATTTGACAACATTCCAGGCGTGTCGAACCTACTTCTCGGTGGGAACATTGTATACGTCTATAACGTTATATACCATAACCTAAGGCAACCGAACATCGCGAATGTAACGTTTTACAACATTCCTCGCTTGTCGGAACCGACTTCTCGGTAGGGAACATTGTATACGTCTATAACGTTATATATCCCAACCTAAGTTAACCTATCATCTAGGACGTAATATTTTACAACATTCCTGGCGTGTCGGACCCTACTTCTAGGTGGGAACAGTATATACGTGTATAACGTTATATATCCTGACCAAAGGCAAACTAACATCTCGGATGTAACATTTAACAACATTCCATGCGTGTCGGACCCTACTTCTCGGTGGGAACATTATATGCGTCTATGACGTTGTATATCCTAACCTAAGGAAACCCAACAACTAGGATGTAGTATTTGACAACATTCCAGGCGTGTCGAACCTACTTCTCGGTGGGAACATTGTATACGTCTATAACGTTATATATACCAACCTAAGTTAACGTATCATCTAGGACGTAATATTTTACAACATTCCTGGCGTGTCGGACCCTACTTCTAGGTGGGAACAGTATATACGTGTATAACGTTATATATCCTGACCAAAGGCAAACTAACATCTCGGATGTAACATTTAACAACATTCCAGGCGTGTCGGACCCTACTTCTCGGTGGGAACATTATATGCGTGTATAACGCTGTATATCCTAGAATAAGGCAACCTAACAATTCGGATGTATTATTTGACAACATTCCTGGTGATTCGGACCCTACTTCTCGGGTGGGAATAGTATATACCTCTATAACGTTATATGTCCTAACCTAAGGCAACCTAACATGTCGGATGTAATATTTGACAACATTCCTGGCGTGTCGGACCATACGTCTCAGTGGGAACAGTATATACCTCTATAACGATATATATCCTAACCTAAGGCAACCTAAGATCTCGGTCTTAATATTTGACAACAATCCATGCGTGTCGGACCTACTTCTCGGTGGGAACATTATATGCATCTATAACTTTATATATCCTAACCTAAGGCAACCTAACACCTCGAATGTAACATTTGACAACATTCTTGGCGAGTCGGACCCTACTTCTCGGTGGGAACATTATATGCGTCTATAACGTTATATATACTAACCTAAGGCAACCTAACACCTCGTATGTAACATTTGACAACATTCCTGGCGAGTCGGACCCTACTTCTCCGTGGGAACATTATATGCATCTATAACGTTATATATCCTAACCTAAGGCAACATAACATCGCGAATGTAACGTTTTACAACATTCCTGGCTTGTTGGAACCGACTTCCCGGTGGGAACATTGTATACGTCTATAACGTTATATATCCCAACCTAAGTTAACCTATCATCTAGGACGTAATATTTTACAACATTCCTGGCGTGTCGGACCCTACTTCTAGGTGGGAACAGTATATACGTGTATAACGTTATATATCCTAACCTAAGGCAACCTAACACCTCGGATGTAACGTTTGACAACATTCCTGGCGTGTCGGACCCTACTTCTAGGTGGGAACAGTATATACGTGTATAACGTTATATAAACTGACCAAAGGCAAACTAACATCTCGGATGTAACATTTAACAACATTCCAGGCGTGTCGGACACTACTTCTCGGAGGGAACATTATATGCGTGTATAACGCTGTATATCCTAGAATAAGGCAACCTAACAACTCGGATGTATTATTTGACAACATTCATGGCGAGTCGGTCCCTACTTCACGGTGGGAACATTATATGCGTCAATAACGTTATATATCCTAACCTAAGGCAACCTAACACCTCGTATGTAACATTTGACAACATTCCTGGCGAGTCGGACCCTACTTCTCCGTGGGAACATTATATGCATCTATAACGTTATATATCCTAACCTAAGGCAACCTAACATCGCGAATGTAACGTTTTACTACATTCCTGGCTTGTTGGAATCGACTTCCCGATCGGAACATTGTATACGTCTATAACGTTATATATCCCAACCTAAGTTAACCTATCATCTAGGACGTAATATTTTACAACATTCCTGGCGTGTCGGACTCTACTTCTAGGTGGGAACAGTATATACGTCTATAACGTTATATATCCTAACCTAAGGCAACCTAACATCTCGGATGTAATATTTGACAACAATCCACGCGTGTCGTACCTACTTCTCGGTGGGAACATTATATGCGTCTATAACGTTGTATATCCTAACCTAACGCAACCCAACAACTCGGATGTAATATTTGACAACATTCCACGCGTGTCGAACCTACTTCTCGGTGGGAACATTATATGCGTCTATAACGTTATATACCATAACCTAAGGCAACCGAACATCGCGAATGTAACGTTTTACAACATTCCTCGCTTGTCGGAACCGACTTCTCGGTAGGGAACATTGTATACGTCTATAACGTTATATATCCCAACCTAAGTTAACCTATCATCTAGGACGTAATATTTTACAACATTCCTGGCGTGTCGGACCCTACTTCTAGGTGGGAACAGTATATACGTGTATAACGTTATATATCCTGACCAAAGGCAAACTAACATCTCGGATGTAACATTTAACAACATTCCAGGCGTGTCGGACCCTACTTCTCGGTGGGAACATTATATGCGTGTATAATGCTGTATATCCTAGAATAAGACAACCTAACAATTCGGATGTATTATTTGACAACATTCCTGGTGAGTCGGACCCTACTTCCCGGGTGGGAATAGTATATACCTCTATAACGATATATATCCTAACCTAAGGCAACCTAACATCTCGGTCTTAATATTTGACAACAATCCATGCGTGTCGGACCTACTTCTCGGTGGGAACATTGTATACGTCTATAACGTTATATATACCAACCTAAGGTAACCTATCATCTAGGACGTAATATTTTACAACATTCCTGGCGTGTCGGACCCTACTTCTAGGTGGGAACCGTATATACGTGTATAACGTTATATATCCTGACCAAAGGCAAACTAACATCTCGGATGTAACATTTAACAACATTCCATGCGTGTCGGACCCTACTTCTCGGTGGGAACATTATATGCGTCTATAACGTTATATATCCTAACCTAAGGCCACCTAACACCTCGTATGTAACATTTGACAACATTCCAGGTGTGTCGGACCCTACTTCTCGGTGGGAACATTATATGCCTCTATAACGATGTATATGCTAACCTAAGGCAACCCAACAACTCGGATGTAATAGTTTACAACATTACAGGCGTGTCGGACCTACTTCTCGGTAGGAAGATTATATGCTTGTATAACGCTGTATATCCTAGAATAAGGGAACCTAACAACTCGGATGTAACATTTTTCAACATTCCTGGCGTGTCGGATCCTACTTCTCGGTGGGAACAGTATATACGTCTATAACGTTATATATCCTAACCTAAGGCAACCTAACATCTCGGATGTAATATTTGACAACATTCCAGGCGTGTCGGACCTACTTTTCGGTGGGAACATCATATATGCGTCTATAACACTGTATATCGTAAAATAAGGCAACCCAACAACTAGGATGTAGTATTTGACAACATTCCAGGCGTGTCGGACCCTACTTCCCGGTGGAAATATTATATGCGTCTATAACGTTGCACATTCTAAAATAAGGCAACCTAACATGTCGAATGTAACATTTGACAACATTCCTGGCGTGTCGAACCCTACGTCTCAGTGGGAACAGTATATACCTCTATAACGATATATATCCTAACCTAAGGCAACCTAACATCTCGGTCTTTATATTTGACAACAATCCATGCGTGTCGGGCCTACTACTCGGTGGGAACATTATATGCATCTATAACTTTATATATCCTAACCTAAGGCAACCTAACACCTCGGATGTAACATTTGACAACATTCCTGGCGAGTCGGACCCTACTTCTCGGTGGGAACATTATGTGCGTCTATAACGTTATATATCCTAACCTAAGGTAACCTAACACCTCGTATGTAACATTTGGCAACATTCCTGGCGAGTCGGACCCTACTTCTCGGTGGGAACATTATATGCATCTATAACGTTATATATCCTAACTTAAGGCAACATAACATCGCGAATGTAACGTTTTACAACATTCCTGGCTTGTTGGAACCGACTTCCCGGTGGGAACATTGTATACGTCTATAACGTTATATATCCCAACCTAAGGCAACCTAACACCTCGTATGTAACATTTGACAACATTCCAGGTGTGTCGGACCCTACTTCTCGGTGGGAACATTGTATGCCTCTATAACGATGTATATCCTAACCTAAGGCAACCCAACAACTCGGATGTAATATTTTACAACATTACAGGCGTGTCGGACCTACTTCTCGGTAGGAACATTATATGCTTCTATAACGCTGTATATCCTAGAATAAGGGAACCTAACAACTCGGATGTAAAATTTTTCAACATTCCTGGCGTGTCGGATCCTACTTCTCGGTGGGAACAGTATTTACGTCTATAACGATATATATCCTAACTTAAGGCAACCTGACATCTCCGATGTAATATTTGACAACATTCCAGACGTGTCGGACCTACTTCTCGGTGGGAACATTATATGCGTCTATAACGTTATATACCCTAACCTAATGCAACCGAACATCGCGAATGTAACGTTTTACAACATTCCTGGCGTGTCGGACCCTACTTCTAGGTGGGAACCTGTATATACGTGTATAACGTTATATATCCTGACCAAAGGCAAACTAACATCTCGGATGTAACATTTAACAAGATTCCAGGCGTGTCGGACGCTACTTATCGGTGGGAACATTATATGCGTGTATAACGCTGTATATCCTAGAATAAGACAACCTAACAACTCGGATGTAACATTTGACAACATTCCTGGCGTGTCGGACCCTACGTCTCAGTGGGAATAGTATATACCTCTATAACGTTATATGTCCTAACCTAAGGCAACCTAACATGTCGGATGTAATATTTGACAACATTCCAGGCGTGTCGGACCTACTTCTCGGTGGGAACATTATATGCGTCTATAACGTTATATATCCTAACCTAAGGCAACCTAACACCTCGGATGTAACATTTGACAACATTCCTGGCGTGTCGGACCCTACTTCTCGGTGGGAACATTATATGCATCTATAACTTTATATATGCGAACCTAAGTTAACCTATCATCTAGGACGTAATATTTTACGACATTCCTGGCGTGTCGGACCCTACTTCTATGTGGGTGCAGTATATACGTCTATAACGTTATATATCCTAACCTAAGGCAACCTAACATCTCGGATGTAATATTTGACAACATTCCAGGCGTGTCGGACCCTACTTCCCGGTGGAAATATTATATGCGTCTATAACGTTGCATATCCTGAAATAAGGCAACCTAACATATCGAATGTAACATTTGACAAAATTCCTGGCGTGTCGGACCCTACGTCTCAGTGGGAACAGTATATACCTCTATAACGTTATATATCCTAACCTAAGGCAACCTAACATCTCGGTCTTAATATTTGACAACAATCCAGGCGTGTCGTACGTACTTCTCGGTGGGAACATTATATGCATCTATAACGTTATATATCCTAACCTAAGGCAACCTAACACCTCGGATGTAACATTTGACAACATTCCTGGCGAGTCGGACCTTACTTCTCGGTGGGAACATTATATGCGTCTATGACGTTGTATATCCTAACCTAAGGAAACCCAACAACTAGGATGTAGTATTTGACAACATTCCAGGCGTGTCGAACCTACTTCTCGGTGGGTACATTATATGCGTCTACAACGTTATATACCCTAACCTAAGGCAACCGAACATCGCGAATGTAACGTTTTACAACATTCCTCGCTTGTCGGAACCGACTTCTCGGTAGGGAACATTGTATACGTCTATAATGTTATATATTCCAACCTAAGTTAATCTATCATCTAGGACGTAATATTTTACAACATTCCTGGGGTGTCGGACCCTACTTCTAGGTGGGAACAGTATATACGTCTATAACGTTATATATCCTGACCTAAGGCAAACTAACATCTCGGATGTAACATTTAACAACATTACAGGCGTGTCGGACCTACTTCTCGGTGGCAACATTATATGCGTCTATAACATTATATATCCTAACCTAAGGCAACCCAACAACTAGGATGCAATATTTGACAAACATTCCAGGCGTGTCGGACCTACTTCTCGGTGGGAACATTATATGCGTCTATAACGTTATATATCCTAACCTAAGGCAACCTAGCACCTCGGATGAAACATTTGACAACATTCCAGGTGTGTCGGAACCTACTTCTCGGTGGGAACATTATATGCGTCTATAACGTTGTATATCCTAACCTAAGGCAACCCAACAACTCGGATGTAATATTTGACAACGTTCCAGGCGTGTCGGACCTACTTCTCGGTGGGAACATTATATGCGTCTATAACGTTATATATCCCAACCTAAGGCAACCTAGCATCTCGAATGTAGTATTTTCCAACATTCCTTTCGGGTCGGCTCCTACTTCTCGGTGGGAACATTATATACGTCTATATCGTAATATAACCTAACCTAACCCATCTTGCCCCTCGCTGGTAATGTTTTACAAAATCCCGGTCGTGTCCGCCTGTACGTCTCGGTGGGGACATTCTATACGTCTATAGCGTTATATATCCTTACGTAAGGCAGGCTTACATCTCGGATGTAGTATTTTACAACATTCCTGGCGGATCGGCCTCTACTTCTCGGTGGGAGGATTATATACGTAATATAATATAACGTAATATAACCTAACCTAATCCATCTAGCCCCTCGCTGGTAATGTTTTATAAATTCCGGTCGTGTCGGCCTGTACGTCTCGGTGGGGACATTATATACGTCCATATCGTTATATATCCCAACCTAAGGCAACATAACATCTCGGATGTAGTATTTACCAACATTCCTGCCGGGTCGGCCCCTACTTCTCGGTGGAAACATTATATACGTCTATAACATAATATAACCCAACCTAACCCATCTAGCCCCTCGCTGGTAATATTTCACAAAATCCTGGTCGTGTCCGCCTGTACGTCTCGGTGGGGACATTATATGCCTCTATAACGTTATATATCACAACCTAAGGCAACCTAACATCTCGGATGTAGTATTTACCAATATTCCTGGCGGGTCGGTACTTACTTCTCGGTGGGAACATTATATATGTCTATCACGTAATATAACCTATCCTAACCCATCTAGACCCTCGCTGGTAATGTATTACAAAATCCCGGTGGTGTCGGCCTGTACGTCTCGTTGGGGACATTATATACGTCTATACCGTTATATATCCTAACCTAAGGCAGCCTAACACCTCGGAAGTAGTGTTTTCCAACATTCCTGGCGGGTCGGCCCCTACTTCTCGGTGGGAACATTATATACTTCTATCACGTAACATAACCTAACCTAACCCATGTAGCCCCTCGCTGGTAATGTTTCACAAAATCCTGGTCGTGTCCGCCTGTACGTCTCGCTGGGGACATTATATGCGTCTATACAGTTATATATCCTAACCTGTGGCAGCCTAACACCTCGGAAGTAGTATTTTCCAACATTCCTGGCGGGTCGGCCCCTACTTCTCGGTGGGAACATTATATACTTCTATAACATAATATAACCTAAACTAACCCATCTAGCCCCTCGCTGGTAATGTTTCACAAAATCCTAGTCGCGTCCGCCTGTCCGACTCGGTGGGGACATTATATGCGTCCATAGCGTTATATATCCCAACCTAAGGCAACAAAACATCTCGGATGTAGTATTTACCAACATTCCTGGCGGGTCGGCCCCTACTTCTCGGTGGGAACATTATATACGTCTATAGCGTTATATATCCCAACTTAAGGCAACCTAACATTTCGGATGTAGTATTTACCAACATTCCTGGCGGGTCGGCTCCTACTTCTCGGTGGGAACATTATATACGTCTATAACGTAATATAACGTAACCTAACCCATCTAGCCCCTCGCTGGTAATGTTTTACAGAATCCCGTTCGTGTATTCCCGTACGTCTCGGTTGGGACATTATATACGTCTATAGCGTTATATATCCTAACCTAAGGCAGCCTAACACCTCTGATGTAGTATTTTCCTACATTCCTGGCGGATCGGCCTCTACTTCTCGGTGGGAACATTATATACGTCTATATCGTAATATAACCTAACCTAACCCATTTCGCCCCTCGGTGATAATGTTTTACAGAATACCGTTTGTGTCGGCCCGTACGTCTCAATGGGGACATTATATACGTCTATAACGTTATATATCCCAACCTAAGGCAACCTAACACCTCTGATGTAGTATTTTCCTACATTCCTGGCGGTTCGGCTCCTTCTTCTCGGTGGGAACATTATATACGTCTATAACGTAATATAACCTAACCTAACCCATCTAGCCCCTCGCTGGTAATGTTTTACAGAATCCCGTTCGTGTCTTCCCGTACGTCTCGGTTGGGACATTATATACGTCTATTGCGTTATATTACTTAAACTAACACATCTAGCCCCTCGCTGGTAATGTTTTATAGAATCCCGTTCGTGTCGTCCCGTACGTCTCAGTTGGGACATTATGTACGTCTATAACGTTATATATCCCAACCTAAGGCAACCTAACTTTTCGGGTGTAGTATTTACTAACAGTCCTGGCGGGTCGGAACCTACTTCTCGGTGGGAACATTATATACGTCCATATCGTAATATAACATAACCTAACCCATCTTGCCCCTCGGTGATAATGTTTTACATAATACCGGTTGTGTCGGCCCGTATGTCTCGATGGGGACATTATATACGTCTATAACGTTATATATCCCAACCTGAGGCAACCTAACATCTCGGATGTAGTATTTACCAACATTCCTGGCGGGTCGGACCCTACTTCTCGGCGGGAACATTATATACGTCTATAACATAATATAACCTAACCTAACCCATTTAGCACCTCGCTGGAAATGTTTTGCAGAATCCCGGTCGTGTCGGCCCGTACTTCTGCGTGGGGACATTATGTACGTCTATAACGTTATATATCCCAACCTAAGGCAACCTAACATCCCGCATGTAGTATTTACCAACATTCCTGGCGGGTCGGACCCTACTTCTCGGCGGGAACATTATATACTTCTGTAACATAATATAACCTAACCTAACCCATTTAGCACCTCGCTGGAAATGTTTTACAGAATCCCGGTCGTGTCGGCCCGTACATCTGCGTGGGGACATTATGTACGTATATAACGTTATATATCGCAACTTAAGGCAACCTAACATTTCGGATGTAGTATTTACCAACATTCCTGGCGGTTCGGCTCCTACATCTCGGTGGGAACATTATATACGTCTATAACGTAATATGACCTAACGTAACCCATCTAGCCCCTCGCTGGTAATGTTTTATGAAATCCCGTTCGTGTCGTCCCGTAAGTCTCGGTGGGGGCATTATATACTTCTATAACGTTATATATCCCAACCTGAGGCAAACTAACAGCTCGGATGTAGTATTTTACAACATTCCTGGCGGATCGGCCCCTACATCTCGGTGGGAACATTATAAGCGTCTACAACGTAATATAACCTAACCTAACCCATCTAGCCCCTCGCTGGTAATGTTTTATGAAATCCCGTTCGTGTCGTCCCGTAAGTCTCGGTGGGGACATTATATTCTTCTATAACGTTATATATCCCAACCTGAGGCAACCTAACATCTCGGATGTAGTATTTTACAACATTCCTGGCGGATCGGCCCCTACTTCTCGGTGGGAACATTATATACGTCTATAACATAATATAACCTAACCTAACCCATCTATCCCCTCGCTGGTAATGTTTTACGGAATCCCGTTCGTGGCGTCCCGTAAGTCTCGGTGGGGACATTATATTCTTCTATAACGTTATATATCCCAACCTGAGGCAACCTAACATCTCGGATGTAGTATTTTACAACATTAATGGCGGATCGGCCACTACTTCTCGGTGGGAACATTATATACGTCTATAACGTAATATAACCTAACCTAATCCAACTAGCCCCTCGGTGGTAATGTTTTATAAAATCCCGTTCGTGTCGTCCCGTACGTCTCGGTGGCTACATTATATTCTTCTATAACGATATATATCCCAACCTGAGGCAACGTAACATCTTGGATGTAGTATTTAGCAACATTCCTGGCGGGTCGGAAACTACTTCTCGGTGGGAACATTATATACGTCTATATCGTAATATAACCTAACCTAACCCATTTCGCCCCTCGGTGATAATGTTTTACAGAATACCGTTTGTGTCGGCCCGTACGTCTCGATGGGGACATTATATACGTCTATAACCTTATATATCCCAACCTAAGGCAACCTAACATCTCGGATGTAGTAGTTACCAACATTCCTGGCGGGTCGGACCCTACTTCTCGGCGGGAACATTATATACGTCTATAAAATAATATAACCTAACCTAACCCATTTAGCACCTCGCTGGATATGTTTTACAGAATCCCGGTCGTGTGGGCCCGTACTTCTGCGTGGGGACATTATGTACGTCTATAACGTTATATATCCCAACCTAAGGCAACCTAACATTTCGGGTGTAGTATTTACTAACAGTCCTGGCGGGTCGGAACCTACTTCTCGGTGGGAACATTATATACGTCCATATCGTAATATAACATAACCTAACCCATCTTGCCCCTCGGTGATAATGTTTTACATAATACCGGTTGTGTCGGCCCGTATGTCTCGATGGGGACATTATATACGTCTATAACGTTATATATCCCAACCTGAGGCAACCTAACATCTCGGATGTTGTATTTACCAACAGTCCTGGCGGGTCGGAACCTACTTCTCGGTGGGAACATTATATACGTCTATAACGTAATGTAACCTATCCTAATCCAACTAGCCCTTCGCTGGTAATGTTTTAAAAAATCCCGGTTGTGTCGTCCCGTACGTCTCGGTGGCTACATTATATTCTTCGATAACGATATATATCCCAACCTGAGGCAACGTAACATCACGGATGTAGTATTTACCAACGTTCCTGGCGGGTCGGAATCTACTTTTCGGTGGGAACATTATATACGGCTATATCGTAATATAACCTAACCTAACCCATTTCGCCCCTCGGTGATAATGTTATACAGAATACCGTTTGTGTCGGCCCGTACGTCTCGATGGGGACATTATATACGTCTATAACGTTATATATCCCAACCTAAGGCAACCTAACATCTCGGATGTAGTAGTTACCAACATTCCTGGCGGGTCGGACCCTACTTCTCGGCGGGAACATTATATACGTCTATAACGTAATATGACCTAACCTAACCCATCTAGCCCCTCGTTGGTAATGTTTTATTAAATCCCGTTCGTGTCGTCCCGTAAGTCTCGGTGGGGGCATTATATACTTCTATAACGTTATATATCCCAACCTGAGGCAACCTAACAGCTCGGATGTAGTATTTTACAACATTCCTGGCGGATCGGCCCCTACTTCTCGGCGGGAACATTATATACGTCTATAACGTGATATAACATAACCTAATCCAACTAGCCCCTCGCTGGTAATGTTTTATAAAATCCCGTTCGTGTCGTCCCGTACGTCTCGGTGGCTACATTATATTCTTCTATAACGATATATATCCCAACCTGAGGCAACGTAACATCTCGGATGTAGTATTTACCAACATTCCTGGCGGGTCGGAAACTACTTCTCGGTGGGAACATTATATACGTCTATATCGTAATATAACCTAACCTAACCCATTTCGCCCCTCGGTGATAATGTTTTACAGAATACCGTTTGTGTCGTCCCGTACGTCTCGATGGGGACATTATATACGTCTATAACGTTATATATCCCAACCTAAGGCAACCTAACTTCTCGAATGTAGTATTTTCCAACATTCCTGGCGAGTCGGCCCCTACTTCTCGGCGGGAATATTACATACGTCTATAACATAATATAACCTAACCTAACCCATCTAGCCCCTCGCTGGTAATGTTTTACAGAATACCGGTCGTGTCGGCCCGTACTTCTCCGTGGGGACATTATGTACGTCTATAACGTTATACATCCCAACTTAAGGCAACCTAACATCTCGGATGTAGTATACTCCAACATTCCTAACTGGTCGGACCCTACTTCTCTGTGGGAACATTATATACTTCTATCACGTAATATAACCTAACCTAACCCATCTAGACCCTCGCTGGTAATGTTTTCCAAAATCCCCGTCGTGTCGGCCTGTACGTCTCGGTGGGTACATTATATACGTCCATATCGTTATATATCCCAACCTAAGGCAACATAACATCTCGGATGTAGTATTTACCAACATTCCTGCCGGGTCGGCCCCTACTTCTCGGTGGAAACATTATATACGTCTATAACATAATATAACCCAACCTAACCCATCTAGCCCCTCGCTGGTAATATTTCACAAAATCCTGGTCGTGTCCGCCTGTACGTCTCGGTGGGGACATTATATGCCTCTATAACGTTATATATCACAACCTAAGGCAACCTAACATCTCGGATGTAGTATTTACCAATATTCCTGGCGGGTCGGTACTTACTTCTCGGTGGGAACATTATATATGTCTATCACGTAATATAACCTATCCTAACCCATCTAGACCCTCGCTGGTAATGTATTACAAAATCCCGGTGGTGTCGGCCTGTACGTCTCGTTGGGGACATTATATACGTCTATACCGTTATATATCCTAACCTAAGGCAGCCTAACACCTCGGAAGTAGTGTTTTCCAACATTCCTGGCGGGTCGGCCCCTACTTCTCGGTGGGAACATTATATACTTCTATCACGTAACATAACCTAACCTAACCCATGTAGCCCCTCGCTGGTAATGTTTCACAAAATCCTGGTCGTGTCCGCCTGTACGTCTCGCTGGGGACATTATATGCGTCTATACAGTTATATATCCTAACCTGTGGCAGCCTAACACCTCGGAAGTAGTATTTTCCAACATTCCTGGCGGGTCGGCCCCTACTTCTCGGTGGGAACATTATATACTTCTATAACATAATATAACCTAAACTAACCCATCTAGCCCCTCGCTGGTAATGTTTCACAAAATCCTAGTCGCGTCCGCCTGTCCGACTCGGTGGGGACATTATATGCGTCCATAGCGTTATATATCCCAACCTAAGGCAACAAAACATCTCGGATGTAGTATTTACCAACATTCCTGGCGGGTCGGCCCCTACTTCTCGGTGGGAACATTATATACGTCTATAGCGTTATATATCCCAACTTAAGGCAACCTAACATTTCGGATGTAGTATTTACCAACATTCCTGGCGGGTCGGCTCCTACTTCTCGGTGGGAACATTATATACGTCTATAACGTAATATAACGTAACCTAACCCATCTAACCCCTCGCTGGTAATGTTTTACAGAATCCCGTTCGTGTATTCCCGTACGTCTCGGTTGGGACATTATATACGTCTATAGCGTTATATATCCTAACCTAAGGCAGCCTAACACCTCTGATGTAGTATTTTCCTACATTCCTGGCGGATCGGCCTCTACTTCTCGGTGGGAACATTATATACGTCTATATCGTAATATAACCTAACCTAACCCATTTCGCCCCTCGGTGATAATGTTTTACAGAATACCGTTTGTGTCGGCCCGTACGTCTCAATGGGGACATTATATACGTCTATAACGTTATATATCCCAACCTAAGGCAACCTAACACCTCTGATGTAGTATTTTCCTACATTCCTGGCGGTTCGGCTCCTTCTTCTCGGTGGGAACATTATATACGTCTATAACGTAATATAACCTAACCTAACCCATCTAGCCCCTCGCTGGTAATGTTTTACAGAATCCCGTTCGTGTCTTCCCGTACGTCTCGGTTGGGACATTATATACGTCTATTGCGTTATATTACTTAAACTAACACATCTAGCCCCTCGCTGGTAATGTTTTATAGAATCCCGTTCGTGTCGTCCCGTACGTCTCAGTTGGGAAATTATGTACGTCTATAACGTTATATATCCCAACCTAAGGCAACCTAACTTTTCGGGTGTAGTATTTACTAACAGTCCTGGCGGGTCGGAACCTACTTCTCGGTGGGAACATTATATACGTCCATATCGTAATATAACATAACCTAACCCATCTTGCCCCTCGGTGATAATGTTTTACATAATACCGGTTGTGTCGGCCCGTATGTCTCGATGGGGACATTATATACGTCTATAACGTTATATATCCCAACCTGAGGCAACCTAACATCTCGGATGTAGTATTTACCAACATTCCTGGCGGGTCGGACCCTACTTCTCGGCGGGAACATTATATACGTCTATAACATAATATAACCTAACCTAACCCATTTAGCACCTCGCTGGAAATGTTTTGCAGAATCCCGGTCGTGTCGGCCCGTACTTCTGCGTGGGGACATTATGTACGTCTATAACGTTATATATCCCAACCTAAGGCAACCTAACATCCCGCATGTAGTATTTACCAACATTCCTGGCGGGTCGGACCCTACTTCTCGGCGGGAACATTATATACTTCTGTAACATAATATAACCTAACCTAACCCATTTAGCACCTCGCTGGAAATGTTTTACAGAATCCCGGTCGTGTCGGCCCGTACATCTGCGTGGGGACATTATGTACGTATATAACGTTATATATCGCAACTTAAGGCAACCTAACATTTCGGATGTAGTATTTACCAACATTCCTGGCGGTTCGGCTCCTACATCTCGGTGGGAACATTATATACGTCTATAACGTAATATGACCTAACGTAACCCATCTAGCCCCTCGCTGGTAATGTTTTATGAAATCCCGTTCGTGTCGTCCCGTAAGTCTCGGTGGGGGCATTATATACTTCTATAACGTTATATATCCCAACCTGAGGCAAACTAACAGCTCGGATGTAGTATTTTACAACATTCCTGGCGGATCGGCCCCTACATCTCGGTGGGAACATTATAAGCGTCTACAACGTAATATAACCTAACCTAACCCATCTAGCCCCTCGCTGGTAATGTTTTATGAAATCCCGTTCGTGTCGTCCCGTAAGTCTCGGTGGGGACATTATATTCTTCTATAACGTTATATATCCCAACCTGAGGCAACCTAACATCTCGGATGTAGTATTTTACAACATTCCTGGCGGATCGGCCCCTACTTCTCGGTGGGAACATTATATACGTCTATAACATAATATAACCTAACCTAACCCATCTATCCCCTCGCTGGTAATGTTTTACGGAATCCCGTTCGTGGCGTCCCGTAAGTCTCGGTGGGGACATTATATTCTTCTATAACGTTATATATCCCAACCTGAGGCAACCTAACATCTCGGATGTAGTATTTTACAACATTAATGGCGGATCGGCCACTACTTCTCGGTGGGAACATTATATACGTCTATAACGTAATATAACCTAACCTAATCCAACTAGCCCCTCGGTGGTAATGTTTTATAAAATCCCGTTCGTGTCGTCCCGTACGTCTCGGTGGCTACATTATATTCTTCTATAACGATATATATCCCAACCTGAGGCAACGTAACATCTTGGATGTAGTATTTAGCAACATTCCTGGCGGGTCGGAAACTACTTCTCGGTGGGAACATTATATACGTCTATATCGTAATATAACCTAACCTAACCCATTTCGCCCCTCGGTGATAATGTTTTACAGAATACCGTTTGTGTCGGCCCGTACGTCTCGATGGGGACATTATATACGTCTATAACCTTATATATCCCAACCTAAGGCAACCTAACATCTCGGATGTAGTAGTTACCAACATTCCTGGCGGGTCGGACCCTACTTCTCGGCGGGAACATTATATACGTCTATAAAATAATATAACCTAACCTAACCCATTTAGCACCTCGCTGGATATGTTTTACAGAATCCCGGTCGTGTGGGCCCGTACTTCTGCGTGGGGACATTATGTACGTCTATAACGTTATATATCCCAACCTAAGGCAACCTAACATTTCGGGTGTAGTATTTACTAACAGTCCTGGCGGGTCGGAACCTACTTCTCGGTGGGAACATTATATACGTCCATATCGTAATATAACATAACCTAACCCATCTTGCCCCTCGGTGATAATGTTTTACATAATACCGGTTGTGTCGGCCCGTATGTCTCGATGGGGACATTATATACGTCTATAACGTTATATATCCCAACCTGAGGCAACCTAACATCTCGGATGTTGTATTTACCAACAGTCCTGGCGGGTCGGAACCTACTTCTCGGTGGGAACATTATATACGTCTATAACGTAATGTAACCTATCCTAATCCAACTAGCCCTTCGCTGGTAATGTTTTAAAAAATCCCGGTTGTGTCGTCCCGTACGTCTCGGTGGCTACATTATATTCTTCGATAACGATATATATCCCAACCTGAGGCAACGTAACATCACGGATGTAGTATTTACCAACGTTCCTGGCGGGTCGGAATCTACTTTTCGGTGGGAACATTATATACGGCTATATCGTAATATAACCTAACCTAACCCATTTCGCCCCTCGGTGATAATGTTATACAGAATACCGTTTGTGTCGGCCCGTACGTCTCGATGGGGACATTATATACGTCTATAACGTTATATATCCCAACCTAAGGCAACCTAACATCTCGGATGTAGTAGTTACCAACATTCCTGGCGGGTCGGACCCTACTTCTCGGCGGGAACATTATATACGTCTATAACGTAATATGACCTAACCTAACCCATCTAGCCCCTCGTTGGTAATGTTTTATTAAATCCCGTTCGTGTCGTCCCGTAAGTCTCGGTGGGGGCATTATATACTTCTATAACGTTATATATCCCAACCTGAGGCAACCTAACAGCTCGGATGTAGTATTTTACAACATTCCTGGCGGATCGGCCCCTACTTCTCGGCGGGAACATTATATACGTCTATAACGTGATATAACATAACCTAATCCAACTAGCCCCTCGCTGGTAATGTTTTATAAAATCCCGTTCGTGTCGTCCCGTACGTCTCGGTGGCTACATTATATTCTTCTATAACGATATATATCCCAACCTGAGGCAACGTAACATCTCGGATGTAGTATTTACCAACATTCCTGGCGGGTCGGAAACTACTTCTCGGTGGGAACATTATATACGTCTATATCGTAATATAACCTAACCTAACCCATTTCGCCCCTCGGTGATAATGTTTTACAGAATACCGTTTGTGTCGTCCCGTACGTCTCGATGGGGACATTATATACGTCTATAACGTTATATATCCCAACCTAAGGCAACCTAACTTCTCGAATGTAGTATTTTCCAACATTCCTGGCGAGTCGGCCCCTACTTCTCGGCGGGAATATTACATACGTCTATAACATAATATAACCTAACCTAACCCATCTAGCCCCTCGCTGGTAATGTTTTACAGAATACCGGTCGTGTCGGCCCGTACTTCTCCGTGGGGACATTATGTACGTCTATAACGTTATACATCCCAACTTAAGGCAACCTAACATCTCGGATGTAGTATACTCCAACATTCCTAACTGGTCGGACCCTACTTCTCTGTGGGAACATTATATACTTCTATCACGTAATATAACCTAACCTAACCCATCTAGACCCTCGCTGGTAATGTTTTCCAAAATCCCCGTCGTGTCGGCCTGTACGTCTCGGTGGGTACATTATATACGTCTATAGCGTTATATATCCTAACCTAAGGCAGCCTAGCACCTCGGATGTAGTATTTTACAACATTCCTGGCGGATCGGCCTCTACTTCTCGGTGGGAACATTACATACGTCTATAGCGTTATATATCCTAACCTAACCCATCTAGCCCCTCGCTGGTAGTGTTTTACAGAATCCCGTTCGTGTCGGCCCGTACTTATCGGTGCGGATATTATGCACGTCTATAACGTTATATATCCCAACCGAAGGCTACCTAACATCTCGGATCTAGTATTTACCAACATTCCTGGCGGGTCGGACTCTACTTCTCGGTGGGTACATAATATACGTCTATATCGTAATATAACCTGTCGTAACCCATCTTGCCCCTCCGTGATAATGTTGTACAGAATGCCCGTCGTGTCGGCCCGTACGTCTCGGTGGGAACATTATATACTTCTATAACGTAATATAACCTAACCTAACCCATCTAGACCCTCGCTGGTAATGTTTTACAGAATCCCGTTCTTGTCGTCCCGTAAGTTTCGGTGAGGACATTGTATGCGTCTTTAACGTTATATATCCTAACCTAATGCAACCTAACATGTCGGATGTAGTGTTTTACAACATTCCAGGCGGGCCGGCCCCTACATTTTGGTTGGCACATTATATACGTCTATATCGTAATATAACCTAACCTAACTTATTTTGCCTCTCTGTGATAATGTTTTACAAAATCCCGGTCGTGTCGGTCCCTAGTTCTCGGTGGGATCATTATATACGTCTATAACGTAATATAACCTAACCTATCCCATCTAGCCCCTCGCTAGTAATGTTTTACAGAATCTCGTGCCTGTCGTCGTGGTTAGGTTACATTACGTTATTGATGTAAATAATGGTCCCACGGAGAAGTAGAGGCCAACTCGCCAGGAATGTTGTCAAATATTACCGCCGAGACGTTAGTTTGGTTTGGGTTAGGATATAGTACCTTATTGATGCATACAATGTTCCACCCGAGAAGTAGGTGCCGACAAGCAAGTAATGTGGATAAATATTACTCCCGAGTGATTAGGTTGTGTTAGGTTAGGTTATATTACGTTATTGATGTATATAATGGTCCCACGGAGAAGTAGAGTCCAACTCGCCACGAATGTTGTCAAATATTACCGCCGAGATGATAGGTTGGGTTAGGTTAGGTTATATAACGTCGTAGACATATACAATGTTCCCAACGAGAAGTAGGTGCCGACAAGACCGGACTGCGGTTAAATATTACTGCCGCGCGATTAGGTTGGGTTAGGTTAGGTTATATTACTTAATAGACGTATAGAATGTTCCCAGCGAGAAGTAGGTGCGGACAAGCTAGGAATGTGGATAAATATTACCCCCGAGAGATTAGGTTGGGTTAGGTTAGGTTACATTACGTTATTCATGTATATAATGTTCCCACGGAGACGTAGAGGCCAACTCGCCAGGAACGTTGCCAAATATAACCGCCGAGATGATAGGTTGGGTTAGGTTAGGTTATATTACTTAATAGACGTATACAATGTTCCAGGCGAGAAGTAGGTGCTGACAAGCCAGGAATGTGGATAAATATTACCCACGAGGAATTAGGTTGGGTTAGGTTAGGTTACATTACGTTGTTGACGTATATAATGTTACCACGAAGAAGTAGTAGCCAACTCGCCACGAATGTTGTCAAATATTACGGCCGAGATGATAGGTTGTGTTAGGCTAGGTTACATAACGTCGTAGACGTATACAATGTTCCCAACGATAAGTAGGTGCCGACAAGCCCAGAATGTGGTTAAATATTACTCCCGAGAGGTTAGGTTGGATTAGGTTAGGTCACATTACGTTATTGATGTATTTAATGGTCCCACGGAGAGGTAGAGGCCAACTCGCCAGGAATGTTGTCAAATATTACGGCCGAGATGATAGGTTGTGTTAGGCTAGGTTACATAACGTCGTAGACGTATACAATGTTCCCAACGATAAGTACGTGCCGACAAGCCCGGAATGTGGTTAAATGTTACTCCCGAGAAGTTAGGTTGGGTTAGGTTAGGTTACGTTACGTTATTGATGTATATAATGTTCCCACGGAGAAGTAGAGGCCAACTCGCCAGGAATGTTGTCAAATATTACCGCCGAGATGATAGGTTGGGTTAGGTTAGGTTATATTACGTAATAGACGTGTACAATGTTCCCAACGATAAGTAGGTGCCGACAAGCCCAGAATGTGGTTAAATGTTACTGCCGAGAAGTTAGGTTGGGTTAGGTTAGGTTACGTTACGTTATTGATGTATTTAATGTACCCACGGGGAGGTAGAGGCCAATTCACCACGAATGTTGTCATATATTGCCGCCGAGAGGTTAGGCTGGGTTAGGTTAGGTTATATTACGTTATAGATGTACATAAAGTTCCCAGGGAGACGTAGAGGTCAAATCGCGAGGAATGTTTACAAATATTACCGCCGAGATGTTAGGTTGGGTTAGGTTAGGGTACATTACGTTGGATTCGCATGGCGGATGAGTAAGCTGACGGACGTGCGTACGATAGCTCTCAAAAAACCGTTCAAATTTTCGAGGAAGAAGGCGAGTTTCGTGTCAAAACTGGTTTTTGGCACGTTACGGGTACGCAAAACTACGCGTTGAGACGAAAATCTTACGTGAAAGTCGCGAGTAGGAGGCAAATCGAACATAATACGTGCGCGTCTTTGTTCGATTTGCACGTGGTGACGCGTTCGCTGCAGTACGGTACGCGCTTCATGGCACGTTTCGCGAATTTCAGTGTTCGAGCGGAGCTGAGGTTGTTCCAGGAGGTGATGTGTATCCGCTAGGTAAGTATAGTGAAGTGAAGTGCAGTGAAAAGATGGAAAAACGGTGAAAAAGTGCGCGAAAACAGGCAAGAAAGAGGCGGGCGACGCCATCCGCCATCTTGCCTCGCGGCGAAAACCGCGTGTTCGCGTTATACGGAAAAATCGGGTTTCCGTTCGGTATGTGTGCGTGAACCGCGTTGAGAAAGCATCATGTGACGAAAAACAACGTGATCGAGAACGTACGTGGCGGGAAATAGCCGAAAACTCGGTGAAAATACGTCGAAAACGAACAAAGATAGAACAAAGGAAGACAGGCGTGACGTCACGTCATCTTCCTCGCGCCGATATACACGGTGGTCGTGCAGTTCGGAACGCACGACAGTCGCTCGGTATCCCGCGTGAACCACGACAGGAGTGAACAGACACGTAAAAACTAAAAGTTAAAAAATACGTGCGGGTGAGGAACAAAAAATTCCGGGAAACGCGGTTAAAATACATTAAAAATCGTATAAAACGCGTCGGGGGTGAAAGTGGTTTCGATAAAAAACCGGTTACATAACGCCGAGTGCCAGGAAAGTATCGAAAACGCGATAAAAATACGCCGGGAACGAAGGACGGAGCGCGTGACGTAACGCGTCAGCTGTCAAAAACTAAAGCTAGACGAGTGAAAAACGCGAGTGCAAACGCGGGATCGAAAACGCGGCTAAATAGCAATAAACGCTACGAAAATAGTGAAGTGATTGGACAATAAATCCAACAAAGTGAACGGATTAAAATTCTCGGTGTGAAATCACCGTAAAGAAGAAGATAACGCGACCGCTAAGAACAAAGGAAGCGGAGCGTGACGTCACGCGCCGGCTGGCACGTGTTGCCGAGCATTACGGCAAGTACACTAGTACAGCTGGTGTATACGCACGTAACGCAACGCGAGTGACTGAGCTGTCATAAGGTGACAATAAACGCGAAAAAAGTGCCGAAAAACCGAGAAGAACGGGCTAAAACGCGTAGTGGACGGACAACAATTCGAAAGGACACGAAAGTGAACGCAAAAGTGCCGATAAACAACTAAAAACACATTGAAAATCAGTAAAAACGCGTAGTAAAAGTGACTGAAATAAAGCGAGTGATATAACGCTTTGTTTTGCTGCGTGAAAACACGTGTTGTTATATACGGCAATAAACATTGAAAATTGACCGTTTATGCGTGTTAATTTACGACGAGAAAGTGTAAAGTGACAACAGACACTGGAATTAAACTTATTCGTGGTGAAAAAACGCTTAAAAAGTGAAAATAAGCGATTTTAAGTGAAATAGGAGTGACGTGTGACGTCATTCCTTTGTGTGGGAACACGTGCACGTGGCGAAAAGTCAAGAACTGGAAATAGGCCTTTTTCGGTGCGGAAACTGCCATAATCGGGTGTGAAGTGACAATAGACACTGATTTTGTGCAATTTCGAGGCGGAAAAACTGTTAAAAACAGTAAAAAACAGTAAATTTTGGCGAAGTGGAACCGAGTAATGCTGCCACCATGGAACATAGATGACGGAGGTGAAAATTTTGCAGCAACTCTACCAAGGTTGCACCGTGGGCCAGTGAGTGGACGTAGAATTGTTTATTGGACACGTAGAAACAGTGCATGCGATAATAAACAAGTCAAAAATCAATTCTTGCAAGAGTTTGACAGCTCACGGTCGGTAAATTTTGCCGACCGTCGTAGGTAACATCCCGGTCGCACGAATTGGTATTTCTCGCCGTTTTTTCCTGTCAGCCGTGCGAAATTGATCGCTGACGAAGGTGTAGTGCGTTTTCAACAAATAATAACTGAAATAAACACAGCGGGAACTGAAAAACTTCGAATTACCGACAGCAGCGGTACCACCTGCGGTCGATAACCTTGCGGTTGGTAATTTTGCAAAAACACCGACTGCCACGATATTGGTTGTTAGTTTAGGGTATTGTTGGTTAAAACAAACCAAGCAACAACCGGGAAGTCGGGTTTTGAGACGGAGGAATTACCGACGGCCGGGCGAACTCACCGTCGGTAACCGGGCAGTCGGTAACTTGACAATTGCCGGCCGCGGATTAAATTGCAGTGTTTTGCGTTCTCATCGACGGCCAATAAACAGTAACTGACAGTTCCCCGGTAGAATCGAGTGAGTGCAGTGCGTGGTAACTTACCGACAGCTCTGCTGTCGGTAACTGAACAGTCGGTAACCGGATAATTTCCGACCGAGGGTGATTTTTTGGTGTCCGTGGTGTCCTTCGGTGGCCGATAAACTATAATTAGCACCTCCTCGGTCTCTGCGAACAGACACCAGGTGGCGACTTATCGACGGTCGATAACTATACCCACCGTCGATAACCTTCGATAGGTAACCGCAAAATTCGCGGACCTAGTGTTGGTAAAGAGTGTGCGCGTACATTTAGCGACCGTCGGACCGTGCACAGGGCAAACCAGGCCACTCGGCGGAGGAGTGTGCCGGTAACTTACCGACGGTTCAATAATACCTACGCGACAAACAAATGTGTTTTTCGTGAAGTTTCGTGCAAAACTGAGGAACACGAACACGAACTCGAACAGAAACACGAAGAGGGAAACGAACATGTCCGGCAGGAGTAGTCCCAAAATAAACTACGCCGACTGTTTCAAACAGCCACAGGCTCCAGCCTGTGGAAAAGGGGCAGGCCCCAGCGGTCTATTCTCGGCAAGGGCGGAGGACCACTCGACCTCCGAGATGGAAGAGCGATCCCTCAAGAGGCGAAACAGCCGCCTCGCGGCTAAGTAGAGACGCGCGGAAGATCCGTCCAGCGTTGGAGGCGACTCCGATGAGTCGCTCGCCTCCATCATATCCATGACGACGAGGCCATGCCCTAAGCCCAGCAAAGGACAGAAGGAGGCAAGGCAGACCACGGAGGCGTATGACACGGACGCCTCTGTGACATCGATGGTGTCGACCTTGTCCGAGCGGGCCACGGAGGGCGCAAGGCGCTGGCAGAGGAAAGCTGCCACCGCTGACGTAGACCGCGCCCTGGAGGACGAAGAGATCGACTGGGCAACAGTCGTCCCCCCTCCACCGGCAAGGTCGTCAAAGCCCGTGCCGACAGACGAGGAGCTGCAGGCGGAGGCTAGAAGGGTCCCCCTGCCCGATCTTGGACTGACCGCCTTGAAAGAGCCGAATAAGATCGAATGGATTTCAGCAAAATCGCGCAACCTACAAGGCCAAATGAAGAGGGCAGTACGCGTAGGCACAAGAACGCTGCGCGCCACGCCCTGCGCGTGAGCTCTGAAGCCCAAGAGTGGAGGCTGCAGGCAGAAAGCCTACGCCTCGAGAACGGGAAGCTAAATAGGAAGCTGGCAGCCGTGGAGGAGCGGTTTTCCCCCAACCAGCGGCGAGGAGGAGCCCAGTGCCAGAAAGGCGAGAAGAACCGCCTACAACGGAGGCAAGAGAGGATATCCTACAGGTTGGACTCAAGAATATCCTCTCAAGCTTCGAGAAAAGATTCGATCGGCGGATTGAGAAGATTTGGGGGAGAATTAAGGAGAGACTTCCCCCGAAGAAGAAGGGTCAGACAGCTGCAACGATCGTAAAAGAGCGGCCCATCGCGGCGAAACGTGCCTTCCCCGTAAAGGTAAGAAAAACGGGGGAGACGACGACGGACGTCGAAAAGGGGAAGGCCCCCTTAAAGTCCGCTAAGGGCAAACGGACGGCCCTCCCACCCGCAGCAGGAACAACGACACCTGCGAAAACCGAGTCCTCCTTGGAGGCGCGTATGAAGAGGATACGCGAGGAATCCGTGAGGAAGGAAAAAGAGCGGCAGGCAGCACTCCGCCCTGCCCCCCCTGCGGAGAAGAAAACCACGCAGGGGGAGCTCCCCTGGACAAAGGTCCTGGGCAGAAGGGAAAAGAAAACGGCGGCTGGCAAACCATCAAAGGCCGCTGCTGAGAAGGAAAGGAGGCAGGTGCGCGTCAGCGCAGCGAAACGCAACGCAAGGACGACACTGGGAAAGGTTTCCAGAACAGCAGCCGTCGTCCTCACCATCCCTCAGGGTAGCAAAGCCATCTACGCTGAGGTGATGACAGCTGCCCGACAGCGAGTAAAGCTCACAGAGGTGGGCATAGAGGAGGTCCGCCCGAAAAAGGCCATAACGGGGGGACTGATCCTAGAAATTACCGGCAAAGAGGAGGCCGAAGCGGCTGCCCTTGCCGGCAAACTCAGGGAGGCGTTGGGCGACAGGGAGGTATATGTCGCGACGCCTCACAAGAGGGCAGACCTGAGGGTCTACGGGCTCGAAAGCTCCATAACGCCACAAGAAGTGGCGGGAGCCATTGCATCCGCAGGAGGATGCAAGGCCGAGGAAATAAGGACCGGGATACGACGGACTCGTCAAACGGGCTCGGCACCATGTGGGTGCAATGTCCCCTCGCCGCTGCCACGAAAGTGGCATATGCCGGCAGAATAAGGATCGGTTGGTCCTCGATCCGGGTGGCGGCTTTAAACCCGAGACCGGATCGATGCTTCAAGTGCTGGGAAACTGGCCACGTACAGCAAAGCTGTACCAGCAAAGTGGATCGGTGCAACCTGTGTTACAGGTGCCGTGAGTCCGGCCACAGAGCCAGTGAGTGCAGGCAAACTGCGCCCACATGCATCATCTGCAAGGCTGCAGGCAGACCTGCACACCACAAGACTGGTGGGGAGGTATGCAAGGCGCCTAAAGCTACGAAAAAGAGCAGCAAGCCAGCTGTAGAAGCCGTAAAGGCAGCGGCATGTGGGAAGGAACCAGCGACCGCTCTGGAAGAAGGAAAGACAGTGGAGCCGGCAACAACGACTCCAGCAGGTAAGGGCCAGGAGGAGGCCATGGATACGGCATAAAATTCACGCCATGCCGTTTCCTGCAGACCAACTCGAATCATGCTGCCCGCGCCCAAGACCTGGTAGTAGCAAGACTACAGGGCGGCGATATCGAGTTGGCAGTGGTAGCGGAGCCGTACTCCATCCGCGACAGTCGAGCGTGGATCGGAGATAGAGACGGCTAGGTGGTGATCGTGCAGTCTGCACGGACACGTGTACGACCAATCAAGACGGTCGCACGCGAGGAAGGATTCGTCGCGATTCACCGTTATCGGCCTATACGCCCATCCCAGGTGGTCCATCAGCAAGTACGAAGACCTGTTGGACAGGACGGGACGGACAGTTGCGAGATGTGCAGAGTCGCCCGTTCTAGTGCTAGGAGACTATAATGCGCAAACGACGGCGTGGGGATCATCTAGGACGGACGCAAGAGGCCACGCCACGCTAGACTGGGCGGCTGGCCTGGGCCTGACGCTACTAAACGAAGGCTCAGCCAGCACATGCGTGCGGTACCAGGGAGAAAGCATCGTGGACCTCTCCTTTGGTAACCGCAAGGCAGCACGGCAAATTAGAGAATGGAGGGTGGAAGAGACGGAGACACTGTCCGATCATCTGTACATCTCCATAGATGTCTCCGTCCCGCCCACGCCCAAGCAGGCTAATCACCGCCGCCAGAAGTGGTCGCTGAGGAGAATCGAGGAAGACCACCTGATGACAGCAATCCTCGCGGTAGGCTGGCAGGAGACGCCGGTCAGCCCGATAGAAGATGTCAACACCGAGGCGGACTGGTTTGTCAACGCGATGACAGCGGTATGCGACACGGGCATGCCAAGAGCCCGCCGCAGTCCGCCGAAGCGTCCAGTATACTGGTAGAACGCAGAGATCGCGCAGCTCCGTGCAACTTGCACCGCTGGGCGCCGCCAGTACACCAGAGAGAGAAGAAAAAGGAACTCGGACGCGACGAAAACTTTGCAGCTGTACAACAGCTACAGGGACAAGAAGAAGGAGCTGCAGGCTGCCATCAGGAAGTCCAAGGCAAGCGCATGGGATGGACTCCTCCAAACTCTCGAAGAGGATCCATGGGGGTGTCCCTACAAGATAGTGATGGACAAACTGCGACCATGGGCGCCCCCGTTGACGGAAACCTTAGAGGTCCCGCTGCTGGAGAGGGTATTGGATGACCTGTTTCCCGAGGGAGGGAACGAAGAGCCCCAGCAGCGGCCCGATACGGGTGGACACCGGAGTTGGAGGTTTCCGAAGAGGAACTGACCGGTGCCGTCAAGAGGATGGCGAAGAAGAACACAGCCCCCGGCCCGGATGGAATACCGGGCCGTGTCTGGACGATGGCGCTGAGTGTCCTTGGTTCGAGGCTGAGAAGACTGTTCTCAGCCTGCATCAAGGCGGTGACGCTCCCTCGAAGATGGAAGTCCGGCAGGTTGGTGCTCCTCCGAAAGGAAGGCAAACCGGAGGATTCACCATCAGCGTTCCGGCCCATAGTGTTGCTGGACGAGGTAGGAAAGCTGTTTGAAAGAATAATACACGAACGAATCATCCAGCACCTGTCGCGCGTCGGACCTGCACTGGCGGACTGCCAGTACGGATTCAGGGCGGGCAGGTCGACGATCGACGCGGTGAGCGAAGTCAAGAGACTCACCGAGATGGTTGTGTCCAGGGGGGGGGGAGTTGCATACGCTGTCTCATTAGACATCAAGAACGCGTTCAACTCGCTGCAATGGCCAGCTATTTATGCAGCCCTGGACAGGCATGGAATCCCACCACACATCAGGAACGTGGTAGACTATCTTAGCGACAGGGCGATAGTCTACGATAGCCAGGATGGGCCACAAAGCAGACCTGTCAACCGTGGCGTTCCCCAGGGATCGGTGCTAGGACCGCTCCTGTGGAACATCGGGTACAATGCCGCGTTGACAGCAGCAATGCCGGCGGGCGTGCGCCTGATATGCTACGCAGACGACACGCTGGTGTTCGCCGCCGGTAAGACAGATACGCGAGCTGCCTGCGGGGCATAATTGGGAACGGCAGTCGTGGCTAACCGCATCCGGAAGATGGGCCTCGAGCTGGCTCCGCAGAAGACGGAGATCGTGTGCTTCAGCAGACGGAGCCGGAGGAGACCCACAAGAGGAACAGCACGCGTGGCAGTAAGTGTGGGACCGGCAAGGATCGAGCCGGGCCGAGACATCAACTACCTCGGCCTTCGGCTCGACGAGGACTGGAGATTCTCTAGCCACATAGAGAAACTTGCCGGCAAGTTGGAGACAGCGGCACTCAAGCTGAGCCGCATAATGCCCAACCTGAAGGGCCCTAACGAGAGGGTGCGAAGACTACACGCCGGGGTGATCCGTGGCATAGCATTATACGGAGCCCCGGTGTGGTACAGCTCCATCACGGGGCGAAGACACACCGACAAGAGGATCTCGTCCCTGCGCAGCGCGTGGAGGAGGATGGCCATTCGTGCGATACGAGGATACAGGACGGTATCATACGATGTGGCCACCGCGCTTGCTAGGCTGGTGCCTATCGAATACATGGTCAGCGCGGATGCGTTCGTCTACCATTCGCTTCGAAACGCTGACCAGGAAGATGACGATGACGCACCAGCCCTGAGTAGAAAAGAACTCAGGGACGCGGCAAGATCGGCCTCGATAGAGGAGTGGAAGAGACAGCTTTCCACTCGCTCCGAACACAGGACGATCGGAGCGGTCCTACACATCCTAGATAAGTGGGTGGACCGCCGAAGAGGGCTGCTTAGCTTTAGAACCACGCAGATACTGACCGGACATGCATGCTTCGGTCAGTGCTTGCAGAGGATTGGCAAGGAAGCCACGGCTGCATGCCACCACTGTGGCGAAGAGGACGACACGGCGCAGCACACACTGGAGAGGTGTCCAGCGTGGAAACGGCTGCGTCGACCACTGATAGTCGAGGTAGGGTCGCATCTCTCACTGGCGGGCCGTGACGGCGTTTTGCGACAAAGTCATGGCCGCGAAGGAGGCCGCCGAGCGCGAAAGGGAGCGCGGTGTTCCTGCTCGACGTTGCCTACGGGGTCGGCGTCCTTGCCCCGTTCCGTTTCAAGATAGGGGACTCCCGTTCGCGGACGGGGGTCACTTCCAAGATCCCATCGGGGAACGGAACTTCGCCGCCAACCACACCATCTCAAAGGCTATCTTCATCCGGAAGATGGGCGAAGAAGAGCCCGAAGAGATGAAGAGGTCAAGACGACCGAAGTGGATGCCAAGACGGCGAAGAGGTCAAGAAGACCGGAATTGGACAGGACGACCAGCTGCGAAAGACTCGCAGCTGTACCGTCACAAGGGGCCAGGACGGCCAGGACCGGAAGGATGCATAGCTGCGAAAGACTCGCAGCTGCAACGGCAGCAAACAGGAGTTTGCCAGCTGTGCGTCAAGGTAAGCACAGATGGTCGCAAGTTGGGGCTTGCGATCGTCATTGCACGTGTACCTTTGACCTAGCGCCGCTCGTGAGTGGCTCACGAGCGGCGCTTGGCGCATACAGACATAATTGCGCGTCACCATGGTAGAAGACCAGGCTACAGGCAAGAGTAGCCGAGCAGAGGGTCAACTGGAGACCCCAGCGCAGGAGGATGCCGGTCGTCGTTCGTTAAGAGTTCCCGGCTCCCCTCCGACACGCGCAGATGATGGCCACCGTGGGGTTTTAGACGGTAAGAGTCCGACATAAGCTCGGGTAGTCCCCAAAGTCCGAGGTACCGATGAGGGTTTCCCCACGTTAAAAAAAAAAAAAAAAAAGGGTTATATTACGTTATAGACGTATATAATGTTCCCACCGAGAAGTAGAGGCCAACTCGCCAGGAATGTAGTCAAATATTACCGCCGAGAAGTCAGGTTGGGTTAGGTTAGGTTATATTACGATATAGATGTATAAAACTATCCTACGGAGAAGTAGAGGCCCACGCGCCAGGAATGTTATCAAATAATGCAGCAGAGAGGTTAGGTTGGATCAGGTTAGGTTATATTATGTTATATACGTATATAATGTTCCCACGGAATAGTAGGGGCCCACTCACCAGGAATGTTGTAAAATATTACCGCCGTGAGGTTAGGTTGGGTTTTGTTAGGTGATATTACGTCATAGACGTATATAATGTTACTACACAAAAGTGGAGGCCGACGCGCCAGGAATGTTGTAAAATATTACTACCGAGATGTTAGATTGGGTTAGAATATGTTATATTACGTTATGGATGTATGTAATGGACGCACGAAGAAGTGGAGGCCCATTCAGCAGGAATGTTGTGAAATGTTACCGCCGAGAGGTTAGGTTGATTTAGGTTAGGTTATATTACGTTAGAGACGCGTATAATGTTCCCACCGAGAGGTAGAGGCCGACAAGCCAGGAATGCTGTAAAATATTATCGCCGAGTGGTACGGTTGGGTTCGGTCAGTTTAGATTATGAAATAGACGTAAGTAACGTTCCCAGCGAGATGTAGGGGCCGACAAGCCAGGAATGTTGTAAAACATTACCGCCGAGAGATTACCTTGGGTTAGGTTAGTTCATATTACGTAGTAGACGTAAATAATGTTCCCACTGAGATGTTGGGGCCGACAAGCCAGGCATGTTGTCAAATATTACCACCGAGAAGTTAGGTTGGTTTAGGTTAGATTATATTACGTTGTAGATGTATACAATGTTCCCACGGAGAAGTAGGGGCCGACACGAACGGGTGCTGTGGAACACTACCACCGAGAGCTTCGGTTGTGTCATGTTAGGTTACATTACGTTATAGACGTATATAATGTTCCCAACGAGATGTACGGGCCGACAAGCCAGGAGTGTTATAAAATATTACCGCGGATACGTTACGTCGAGTTAGGTTAGGTTATATGACGTTATAGACGTATATATTGTTCCCATCGAGAAGTAGGGGCCGACACGCCAGGCATGTTGCAAAATATTACCGCTGAGAGAATAGGTTGCCTTAGGTTAGATTATATAACGTTATAAACGTATATAATGTCCCCAGCGGGAAGTAGGGGCCGACACGCCCTAGATACTGTGAAACACTACCACCGAAGGGCTAGGTTGGGTTAGGTTAATTTATAATAGGTTCTACTTGTATATAATGTTCCCCCCGAGAAATAGCGTGCGACACGCCTGGGATCTTGTAAAACACTACCACCGAGATGCTAGGTTGGGTTACATTAGTTTATATAACGTTATAAACTTATATAATGTTTCCACCGAGAAGTAGGGACCGAAACACCGGAATTGTTGTAAAATATTACCGTCGCGGAGATAGGTTGGTTCAAGTTAGGTTACATTACGTTATAGACGTATATAATTTTCCTACTGAGAAGTAGGGGCTCACGCGCCCTGTATCTGGTAAAGCACTACCACCGAGGGGTTAGATTGGGTTAGGTTATTTTATATTATGTTATAGACGTGTATAATTTTCCCACCGAGAAGAAGGACTCGACACGCCTGGGATCTTGTTAAACACTACCTGGTTTTTAATATCGCAGTCTTAAAGAATACTTGCTCATTACTAATTTTTCACTTATTTTAAGATGTAATATCATGCACGATACATCTGTACTCCTAATTGGCAATAGAATTTGTCAAATCTGGTACAATGAAATCACCATTCACGTTTGAAACGAGTTAAGATTTGAAAAAAATCTCTCATGGAATTTTTATTAAACTTCTAGTTCAATTATTTTCCACGAATTCGAAAAGTATTACATTTTTTAAATCCTCCTCCTATAATACGAATTTTAATCAAATATCAGAGATGTACGATTTATTTATTTGCTAATATTTTTACAGGTTTGGCCCTGTCGATAATTTCGCAGGATTATGGTTGGTGTTACATCCTCGTTCGTACCATGAATTTTGATCGGTGCTATTTGCGAAATAATGTTTTACGTGACAAAATCATTCTAGATATAGTAATCGGAATGAATTTTTTTTAACAGCTCAGAGACAATAAAATAGGCGGGATATGCAAGGAAAACGCCAGAAATCGTCGCGTTATCGCGTTTCGAATTTTAATGGTCCGGTGGAATGATAAAACGGTGATTAATCGTTGTCCATTGCTGTCGTCGCGAGATTTCAATGGACGCGACACATGGCGTTTTTCCAAATAATTATTCCGTCCTTTTTCGCCATTTAATGTTCATATATTTTTCCTCTCGAGATAATGTTCTCCTTTTTTAAATTCCTTGCTCCTCCTTCCTTTTATGACAAATTATT
>CAXAJV010001253.1:0-2500 GCA_963969225.1 Xylocopa violacea
ACGCGCTATCTCAGAGTGACGATAAAAGGTATTCTTTATATACATATTAAACAATACAGCGTGACACGATTATAACCGCTTGCCATCGTCGTTGCCCAGCATGTTCTCGCAAGAGATGTTCGTGCTATAGACGATGGAGAAAAAAGGTGTACGATAAATCAGCGTGACGCAATTGTACGCGCTTCCTCGCCTTGATGACCAGCATGTTCTCTGTACGCGCTATCTTAATGCCCAGCGTGAAAGAGATGTCCGTGCTTTCGGCGATATTTGCCCAGCGTGAAAATTGCATACGCGCTTGCATCGTCGATGCCCAGCATGTTCTCTGTACGCGCTATCTTAATGCCCAGCGTGAAAGAGATGTCCGTGCTATAGACGATAAAAGGTGCCGTACACCGATATAACAAGCGGTGACAAATCGTATACGCGCTTGCATCGTCGATGCCCAGCATGTTCTCGCAAGAGATGTCCGTGCTATAGACGATTAAAGGTGACAATATGTATTCAATAAATGACAAAAATGTGCCCAAAAATATATAACCAGCGTGAAAATTGTATACGCGCTTGCTCGTCGATACCCGACAAGTCCTCGCAAGGGGATATGTCCGTGGTAAAGACGATGTATATTTTCAGCGCGAAGTGTATACGCGCTTACTCGACACGGTTCAGTTGGAAGGCGACTTGTGAAGTCGATTTTGGGAACGTACGATTTTTGGGAGTGTCTCATTCTCGAAAGAAAAGAAAAGAAAGGAAAAGGAGAGGAGGAAAAAATGCAATACCTCGGTATTATTGAACATATGTGCTAACCGAGGATGCATTTTACGAAATACAAAAAATAAATAATGTGCTCGAGCGAGGTCCGAAAGACCCGTCAGCCGCATCCACTGAACAAAACTATGACGAATATTGCGATATTCGAACGATATACATATATATATATTATTATTTCGTATCGTCGATCGGTGTCTCTAAGAGAACCGACGACGACTAAAAACACGTTGAGCAAACTACTCTTATAAGAGTTGATGATGATGGTGAAAAAGAGGAGGAGGAGAGAGAGAGAGAGACGACTCATGGTACGGTTCCCTGGTTGATCCTGCCAGTAGTCATATGCTTGTCTCAAAGATTAAGCCATGCATGTCTCAGTACATACCGAACTAAGGTGAAACCGCGAATGGCTCATTAAATCAGTTATGGTTTCTTAGATTGTACACGAAATTACTTGGATAACTGTGGTAATTCTAGAGCTAATACATGCAAATCAGAATTCCGACCAGAGATGGGAGGAATGCTTTTATTAGATCAAAACCAATCGGTGGCGTGCGGTTCGCCCGTGCGTCCATCGTTTGCTTTGGTGACTCTGAATAACCCACAGCTGATCGCACGGTCATTTAGTACCGGCGACGAATCTTTCAAATGTCTGCCTTATCAACTGTCGATGGTAGGTTCCGCGCCTACCATGGTTGTAACGGGTAACGGGGAATCAGGGTTCGATTCCGGAGAGGGAGCCTGAGAAACAGCTACCACATCCAAGGAAGGCAGCAGGCGCGCAAATTACCCACTCCCGGCACGGGGAGGTAGTGACGAAAAATAACGATACGGGACTCATCCGAGGCCCCGTAATCGGAATGAGTACACTTTAAATCCTTTAACGAGGATCAATTGGAGGGCAAGTCTGGTGCCAGCAGCCGCGGTAATTCCAGCTCCAATAGCGTATATTAAAGTTGTTGCGGTTAAAAAGCTCGTAGTTGAATCTGTGTGTCACAGTGTCGGTTCACCGCTCGCGGTGTCTAACTGGCATTATGTGATACGTCCTACCGGTGGGCTTAGCTCCTCACGGGGCGGTCCAACAGACATCCCATCGCGGTGCTCTTCACTGAGTGTCGAGGTGGGCCGGTACGTTTACTTTGAATAAATTAGAGTGCTTAAAGCAGGCTATTTTCGCCTGAATACTATGTGCATGGAATAATGGAATAGGACCTCGGTTCTATTTTGTTGGTTTCCGGAACCCCGAGGTAATGATTAATAGGGACAGATGGGGGCATTCGTATTGCGACGTTAGAGGTGAAATTCTTGGATCGTCGCAAGACGGACTAAAGCGAAAGCATTTGCCAAAAATGTTTTCATTAATCAAGAACGAAAGTTAGAGGTTCGAAGGCGATCAGATACCGCCCTAGTTCTAACCATAAACGATGCCAACCAGCGATCCGCCGATGTTCCTCCGATGACTCGGCGGGCAGCTTCCGGGAAACCAAAGTTTTTGGGTTCCGGGGGAAGTATGGTTGCAAAGCTGAAACTTAAAGGAATTGACGGAAGGGCACCACCAGGAGTGGAGCCTGCGGCTTAATTTGACTCAACACGGGAAACCTCACCAGGCCCAGACACCGGAAGGATTGACAGATTGAGAGCTCTTTCTTGATTCGGTGGGTGGTGGTGCATGGCCGTTCTTAGTTGGTGGAGCGATTTGTCTGGTTAATTCCGATAACGAACGAGACTCTAGCCT
>CAXAJV010001253.1:5000-7500 GCA_963969225.1 Xylocopa violacea
TGTGTCGCCCGCTCTTTTATACCAGTCGATCGTACCGTACCGTTTCGTTCGGAGGGGACGATTCGTCGCCGCCAAGCCTCGTTGTTGAGTGTCTGAAAACCCGTTGCCGTTGCGAGATCGAACAATTTTATGCTCGCTTCGTGTCGCAGGTTAAATTGGACCGCTCAGAGGCTGCGCGTGCGGCGAGTCCCAACGAATCATTCACCCGAACGGACGCGCCGTCGTCGACTTCGATTTCTTTTAAGAGCGTGTGTCGCGCGTATCCTGTTTTAGTCGATCGTACCGTTCCGTTCGGAGGGGACGATTCGTCGCCGCCAAGCCTCGCTCTCATAGAGTCTATGAAAACCCGTTGCCGTTGCGAGATCGAACCATTTTATGCTCGCTTCGTGTCGCAGGTTAAATTGGACCGCTCAGAGGCTGCGCGTGCGGCGAGTCCCAACGAATCTTCACCCGAACGGACGCGCCGTCGTCGACTTCGAATTCCTTTAAGAGCGTGTGTCGCGCGTATCCTGTTTTAGTCGATCGTACCGTTCCGTTCGGAGGGGACGATTCGTCGCCGCCAAGCCTCGTTGTCGAGAGTCTGTGAAAACCCGTGCCGTTGCGAGATCGAACAATATTATGCTCGCTTCGCGTTGTCGGGTGAAACAGACCGCCTCGAGGCTGTGTACGACGGCGAGTCCCAACGAATCTTTACCCGAACGACGATCGTCGTCGACTTCGAATTCGTTAAGAGCGTGGTGTCGCGCCGCGTACCCTGGTTGTGTTAATGTCGATCGTACCGTTCCGTTCGGAGGGGACGATTCGTCGGGCCAAGCCTCGTTGGCGATTAGGGTCTGTATAATGAACCCGCCGTTGCGAGATCGAATCTCATTTATTATGCTCGCTTCGTGTTGTCGGGTAAATAAAATTATACAGACCGCGCTCGAGGTGTTGGTGTTGTTAACCGACGAGTCCTAACGAATTTTTCTTACCCGAACGGTAAGTTATGTCGTCGACTTTGCATATTCGACAGGTCGAGTGTGTACCATTATTTTGCGTCTCTGCGTGAAAGCAATACGCCGCTGGTACTTGTTCGTTTTCCCGTTTCACAATTGTGCTGCAAGCTCAGAGGGGACTTGCTTTTTGCCATAGCCTCGTTGTCGCGAGTCTGAGAAACCGGCCGTTGCGAGATCGAATAATTTATACTCGCTTCGTGTTGCCGGGGAAAAACGGTAGACCGCTCGAGGCTTTGGCGGCCGAGTCCCAACGAATTTTTTTTTTTTTTTATCACCTGAGCTCTGAAGCACAGATCGTGCAGTGGATCGTGGAATTTGAGGAACTTGTACCACGCACCTGTGTTCGGGTTTTGATCGTGTCGTTCGTTCAGAGGGGACCGCTTCGCCGAGCGAAGCCTCGTTGTCGCGAGTCTGGAAACACACCCGCCGTTGCGAGATCGAATAATTTTTTATGCTCGCTTCGTGTTGTCGGGTGGGTAAAATTATAGACCGCTTCGAGGTTTCACGGCGAGTCCCATCGATATTTTACGACTTACCTGTACGAACGTCGTCAACTTCTCGAAAGCAATACGCCGCTGGGTGTTGGATATCTTTCTTTTTTTTTTTTTTTGTATTCACTTCCACGTGCCATTCGTTCAGAGGGGACGACGATATATTCGCGTTTGCGTATTCTTCCTCGTTGTCGAGAGTCCCTTAATAAACCCGCCGTTGCGAGATCGAATTTTACAAGCTCGCTTCGTGTTGTCGGGAGGAAGGGGGGACCGCCTCGAGGGTCTGCGCGATACGCGCGAAGAAGAGTCCTAACGAATTTTCGAAAAATTTTATCTACCTGGACGCGTGGCACACTGGCGTGAATCCGAAAGGATGTATCCTAAACACCCTGAAACAGGCGTGTCCGTTTCATCCGTAGGACGGTATCGTGTCGCCGAGAATTCGGGCGACGCCCGCGTCTCCTTCGCCGGAGACGTTTGGGTCTCGACTTGTTCGAAACTTAGTACGAAGAGACTTAACAATTAATAAAAAATATACATATACGATTACCCTGAACGGTGGATCACTTGGCTCGTGGGTCGATGAAGAACGCAGCTAATTGCGCGTCAACGTGTGAACTGCAGGACACATGAACATCGACATTTCGAACGCACATTGCGGTCCACGGATACAATTCCTGGACCACGCCTAGCTGAGGGTCGTTCACGTAACCAGAATACTGCTTGCGTTGCGTTTCGTCGAATCTTTTCTCTCCGGTGCTCGAATCTGCCCGCCGTCGTTCATTCGAATTCCATTTACGAACGTTTCTGAGTTCGGGCGCACCGAAAGGGAAAAAGAGGAGCGATACGCGACGTACGAGCGATCGTTGGACGTTCGTCCGAGTCGTCTGTGGCCGTGCCCCGAGACTATATGCGACTGGTGTAACGTGTGCGCGCGTGCGGCGTGCGTTAAACGGGTTCACGGAAATCGACGGTGTCGATCACGGACTCGCGCGAGTTCTTCGTGGCGTCGTG
>CAXAJV010001253.1:12500-15000 GCA_963969225.1 Xylocopa violacea
TGGAGAGTGAAGAGAGTGAAGCCTCGGACGCAGAGGCCCCCGGCCCTGGGGCCTCTGTGGCGGACTTGTCCGCTGTGGACAGGAGGGCCATATATGACGAACTTGGCAATAACACGGTTAATGATTTTGGACAACGAGTGGACCTCCCTCTAGACGGGCAAATTAAATGCGGGTTCTGTGATACAAAAGGAATAGACAGGAGATTCCTGCAAGAGTCGCGGTTCAAGGACCATGTAGAAGAGCAGCACCCCCGAGAAAAAATTATGTGGAGGTGCGCCAAATGCCTAAAGGAGTTCGAAAGGCTCCACGGGTGTAGGTGTCACCTCCCAAAATGTAAAGGAAGCTCCGACCACCAGAGCAGCTCGGGGGTCAAGTGCGACTCTTGTGGGCAAAGTTTCCAAACGCGAGCCGGCCTGTCAACCCATGAGAGATTTAAGCACCCGCAGCAGAGAAACTTAAAAAGATTAATGGCCGGCTCCAGCCAGAGTAGGAACAGACCGGGCAATAGAGCCTCGGCCTGGTCTAAGGAGGAAGTAGACCTCCTTAAAGAATTAAATGAACGATTTAAGAACCTGAAGCAGCCTAACGTGGCCATCAGAGAGTTCCTACCTGGCAAGACACTAAAACAAATTAGCGATAAAAGGAGGCTCTTGCCCGTCGAAAGGGAGGAGGCGGCGGCCGACTCGGAGGATTCATCCGGCAGCGAATCCTCAGCAAGTTCACACTACGAATCGGCCGCCGAAGACGACGAGGAGCTCCGGATAATACAAGAGCGTATTAAATGGAAGGACATTATCCGGGAAGCCATTAGGGTTGGCTGTGTCGATGAAAATAACAAATTCTACAATATCGAATCGGAAATAATAAGAACAGCCAACCAAAGCGAGATCGGTGAGGATGAAATAAACGCACTAACACAAAAATTTAGCGATAAACTCACCGAAGGAGAAGGAGGCGATCCCAGCAGTCAGAAACGAGGGCACAAACAGAAAAAGGCACAAAATTTACGAAACAAAAATGCTGGGACGAGACAGAAAAGGTATGTGTACGCCAGATACCAGGAGCTCTACAACAAGTGCCCCAAGAAGCTCCTGGATCTGGCAATAATGGGCAAGTCTATCAATGACAAGGAGGGAGTGGAGCCTCCTTGTAGAGATCAGGTCGGTCCACTATATACGGAGCTATGGGGGAAGACAGGACCCCAAGTGAGACTAATAAACAAAACGAGAGCAGAAACGCATTTGGCAATGGAAAAGATATGGTCACCAGTCGATATGGGCGAATTGGTCGACAAATTTAAGAAAATTAGAAACGACACAGCAGCCGGTGTCGATGGAATTAAAAAGATGCACCTTAGGCAGGAAGGGGCACTGCCAGTATTTGCAAAACTGTGTAACCTTTTGATGCTGAGCCGAAGCTACCCAGCGCAGTGGAAACTGAATCGGACCACGCTAATACCCAAACCGGGGAAGAGCGTGGACGATGTCAGTAACTGGAGACCAATCACGATCGGGTCTCTCCTGGGTAGACTATACTCGGCAATGATAGACAAGAGGCTCAGGGGTAATATAAAGCAACACCTGCGCCAAAAAGGTTTCACAAAAGAAGATGGGTGCAAATATAATATATCCATATTAGAAAATGCCATAAGAATGATGAAAGAAAGCAGAGGTGGCATAGTAACACTAATAGATATATCAAAAGCGTTCGATACAGTTCCCCATAGCGTGCTGAGTGACGGGCTCGAAATCAAAGGAGTCCCAACAACCATTGCTGAATATGTTAAACAAACATATAAGAACTGTAAAACGGTTATCTACTGCAAAAACAGAGAAGCTATAGAAGTGGACCTCCTGAGAGGGGTAAAGCAAGGAGATCCACTGTCTCCGCTACTATTCAACTTAGTTATAGACCCGTTAATCGGGAAAATTGACGAGACGTCGGAGGGCATTAGAATGGGAGACGAGAATGTCTCCATTCTGGCCTTTGCCGACGATCTGGTGCTTCTGGCCAAAGATCAAAGCGAGGCCAAGAAGCAATTGAAAATGGTGGAGGATTATTTAGACAGACTAAATATGAAAGTGGCTGCAGATAAGTGTTCGACGTTCCAGATCGTCGGTAAAAGCAAGACGTGGTTTGTGGCAAACCCCGAATTGTCTCTGGGTCGGCAGGCTCTTCCTTATGCCGACCCAGAGACGGTAATGAAATACCTTGGGGTCACGATAGACCCATGTAGGGGCCTCCAGCGCACCTCGGTGAAAGAAATAATGGACGCGGCAAATACCATTAAGAGGATGAAGCTAAAGCCTCATCAGAAAATTAACATGATACGCATACATCTCCTGCCCAGGTATATACATAGACTGGTGGCCAATCCGCCGCCCCTGGGCATCCTGGACCAAATAGACCATGGAATAAAACAAATCATAAAAGAAATATTGCATTTGCATCCGTCAACAACGGACGGACTAGTATATACGGACAAAAGCCATGGGGGTCT
>CAXAJV010001253.1:20000-25000 GCA_963969225.1 Xylocopa violacea
GACCGGGGACTTTGAAAATATTCGCGCCGAGCGGTCGGGACCGACACGACCGGGGACTTTGAAAATATTCGCGCCGAGCGGTCGGGACCGACACGACCGGGGACTTTGAAAATATTCGCGCCGAGAGGTCGGAAGCGACACGACCGGGGACTTTGAAAATATTCGCGCCGAGCGGTCGGGACCGACACGACCGGGGACTTTGAAAATATTCGCGCCGAGCGGTCGGAAGCGACACGACGGGGAACTTAGAAAATATTCGCAACGAGAGGTCGGAAGCGACACGGCGGGGAACTTTGAAAATATTCGCACCGTGCGATCAGGTTGTATTAGGTTAGGTTATATTATGTTATATATATATATATATATATATATATATATATATATATATATATATATATATATATATATAATATTCGCACCAAGAGGTCGGGACCGATACGTTCAGAAACGTAAAAAATATCCTCACCGAAATGTAGGAAGCGATGCGTCCGGAGATTTGAAAAATATTCCTACCGAGAGGTAGGAAGCGACATGACCGTGAAATTGTAAAATATTCCCACCGAGAGGTCGGAAGCGACATGACCGTGAAATTGTAAAATATTCCCACCGAGAGGTCGGAAGCGACATGACCGTGAAATTGTAAAATATTCCCACCGAGAGGTCGGAAGCGACATGACCGGGAACTTAGAAAATATTCGCGCCGAGCGGTCGGAAGCGACACGGCGGGGAACTTAGAAAATATTCGCGCCGAGCGGTCGGAAGCGACACGACGGGGAACTTAGAAAATATTCGCGCCGAGCGACCAGGTTGCATTAGGTTAGGTTATATTATGTTATATACATAATATTCGCACCGAGAAGTAGGAGTAGACACGCCCGGCTTTCTGTAAAATAATACCACCGAGAGGTTAGGTTGGGTTAGGTTAGGTTATATTACGTTCTACATATATAATGTTCGCACCGAGAAGTACGGACCGGCACGACCGGGAACTTGGAAATTGTTCGCACCGCGCGGGCGGAAGCGACACGACCGGGAACTTAGAAAATATTCGCGCCGAGCGGTCGGGACCGACACGACCGGGGACTTTGAAAATATTCGCGCCGAGCGGTCGGGACCGACACGACCGGGGACTTTGAAAATATTCGCGCCGAGCGGTCGGGACCGACACGACCGGGGACTTTGAAAATATTCGCGCCGAGAGGTCGGAAGCGACACGACCGGGGACTTTGAAAATATTCGCGCCGAGCGGTCGGGACCGACACGACCGGGGACTTTGAAAATATTCGCGCCGAGCGGTCGGAAGCGACACGACGGGGAACTTAGAAAATATTCGCAACGAGAGGTCGGAAGCGACACGGCGGGGAACTTTGAAAATATTCGCACCGTGCGATCAGGTTGTATTAGGTTAGGTTATATTATGTTATATATATATATATATATATATATATATATATATATATATATATATATATATATATAATATTCGCACCAAGAGGTCGGGACCGATACGTTCAGAAACGTAAAAAATATCCTCACCGAAATGTAGGAAGCGATGCGTCCGGAGATTTGAAAAATATTCCTACCGAGAGGTAGGAAGCGACATGACCGTGAAATTGTAAAATATTCCCACCGAGAGGTCGGAAGCGACATGACCGTGAAATTGTAAAATATTCCCACCGAGAGGTCGGAAGCGACATGACCGTGAAATTGTAAAATATTCCCACCGAGAGGTCGGAAGCGACATGACCGGGAACTTAGAAAATATTCGCGCCGAGCGGTCGGAAGCGACACGGCGGGGAACTTAGAAAATATTCGCGCCGAGCGGTCGGAAGCGACACGGCGGGGAACTTAGAAAATATTCGCGCCGAGCGGTCGGGACCGACACGACCGGGGACTTTGAAAATATTCGCGCCGAGAGGTCGGAAGCGACACGGCGGGGAACTTTGAAAATATTCGCACCGTGCGATCAGGTTGTATTAGGTTAGGTTATATTATGTTATATATATATATATAATATTCGCACCAAGAGGTCGGGACCGATACGTTCAGAAACGTAAAAAATATCCTCACCGAAATGTAGGAAGCGATGCGTCCGGAGATTTGAAAAATATTCCTACCGAGAGGTCGGAAGCGACATGACCGTGAAATTGTAAAATATTCCCACCGAGAGGTCGGAAGCGACATGACCGTGAAATTGTAAAATATTCCCACCGAGAGGTCGGAAGCGACATGACCGGGAACTTAGAAAATATTCGCGCCGAGCGGTCGGAAGCGACACGGCGGGGAACTTAGAAAATATTCGCGCCGAGCGGTCGGAAGCGACACGACGGGGAACTTAGAAAATATTCGCGCCGAGCGGTCGGAAGCGACACGACGGGGAACTTAGAAAATATTCGCAACGAGAGGTCGGAAGCGACACGATCGGCGGTTTTTCGCTATTTTCTCGTAAATTAAACCGTTGACCTAACAATTTTTTTGCAGAAACCTTATTGAAAGCTATTGATTGAATTTATTAGCGCATTGTTTAGTCGAATTTATAATTTTTAGTCTCCCGAAACCGACACGACTGGCGGTTTTTGTCAATTTATCGGTAATTTTTTTATATAAACGCTTGGTTTTTTTTTCGTAATATCGATTAATTTGATTGTAGAATTCATTTGTACGTGTCAGATTTTCGATTTTTCGTGTTTTTCGTTGACTTCGTATTTTATAACTGCGTTTTTTCAATGTTAAAATCGATTAAAATTCGTTATATTCTAGAAATATGTTTTTCCGTATATATTCATTATGTTTAAACAATTTCCGTTCATAAAAGTTCAACGTTAATAGCACTTTATACTTGCGCCTCCGCGCGACTAAGTTACAGCAGCCTTTCCGGACGGTCGGTCGCCGCTGGAGTTTACCACCGTAAGCGCCCGTGCGTTAGCCCGGCCGGCGCCGACCGCCCGGCCGGCCGTTCCGTATCTATAAGGAGACAGGTCGGTTCGAGCCGGCCGGGCGGAGTAGCGTCGGGCGCGTGGCTATTCTATGACTTCGGTTGAGAAGCAGTCCACCGCTCCTCGAGAATACGTTCTCGACTGCTCTGTCCCGTGTCGGTTGTCGAATTTTCTCCACACTGCATTGCCACGGGTCGGTGTCTTTGACCGAATGGCCCATATGTGGCGAGCGTCCAACGGTGACGTTGGTGACCATTTATCCGAGTTTTACTCGGTTAAATTGTACCTTCCTTGCATCGATTCTAAATCTTTACGCTCCGAGCTCTCGGAACGGACTCTAGAGATACATATTGAATTTTTGGACGTACCAGATGTGTGTACGAAATGTCCATAATATGCTATACGCATGAAAGGTGTATATGGAGATAGATATACACCGATGATATACCAAACAAGTTCCTCAACAAAAAAAAATAAAAATGAGCATCCACTGAGTTGAGGAACGAAACAAAAAATAAAAAATAAGCATCCACTGAAGAAGGCAAAAGAATAAATGGTATATGTCATTTCGACACGATCTGTTACGAAACAGAGGAGTCTCTCGACGAACTTCCAAAAGGTGTCCCGTGTCGAATGCCCAGCGCGCACTTGGTACGCGCCAGCTCGCCTGAGGAGGGCGAGATACAAAAATATACTTCAGCGTGACACAATTGTACGCGCTTGCTCGTCTATGCCGAACAGCACGCTTCTCTGTACGCGCTATCATAATGCCCAGCGTGTGAGAGCGTGTGTAGTATCTCTGTTATAGTCAAATGGAGTGCCAAGAGGTACTACGCGTTCGCGCATTAGACGATAAAAGGTATTCTTTATATACATATTAAACAATACAGCGTGACACGATTATAACCGCTTGCCATCGTCGTTGCCCAGCATGTTCTCGCAAGAGATGTTCGTGCTATAGACGATGGAGAAAAAAGGTGTACGATAAATCAGCGTGACGCAATTGTACGCGCTTCCTCGCCTTGATGACCAGCATGTTCTCTGTACGCGCTATCTTAATGCCCAGCGTGAAAGAGATGTCCGTGCTTTCGGCGATATTTGCCCAGCGTGAAAATTGCATACGCGCTTGCATCGTCGATGCCCAGCATGTTCTCTGTACGCGCTATCTTAATGCCCAGCGTGAAAGAGATGTCCGTGCTATAGACGATAAAAGGTGCCGTACACCGATATAACAAGCGGTGACAAATCGTATACGCGCTTGCATCGTCGATGCCCAGCATGTTCTCGCAAGAGATGTCCGTGCTATAGACGATTAAAGGTGACAATATGTATTCAATAAATGACAAAAATGTGCCCAAAAATATATAACCAGCGTGAAAATTGTATACGCGCTTGCTCGTCGATACCCGACAAGTCCTCGCAAGGGGATATGTCCGTGGTAAAGACGATGTATATTTTCAGCGCGAAGTGTATACGCGCTTACTCGACACGGTTCAGTTGGAAGGCGACTTGTGAAGTCGATTTTGGGAACGTACGATTTTTGGGAGTGTCTCATTCTCGAAAGAAAAGAAAAGAAAGGAAAAGGAGAGGAGGAAAAAATGCAATACCTCGGTATTATTGAACATATGTGCTAACCGAGGATGCATTTTACGAAATACAAAAAATAAATAATGTGCTCGAGCGAGGTCCGAAAGACCCGTCAGCCGCATCCACTGAACAAAACTATGACGAATATTGCGATATTCGAACGATATACATATATATATATTATTATTTCGTATCGTCGATCGGTGTCTCTAAGAGAACCGACGACGACTAAAAACACGTTGAGCAAACTACTCTTATAAGAGTTGATGATGATGGTGAAAAAGAGGAGGAGGAGAGAGAGAGAGAGACGACTCATGGTACGGTTCCCTGGTTGATCCTGCCAGTAGTCATATGCTTGTCTCAAAGATTAAGCCATGCATGTCTCAGTACATACCGAACTAAGGTGAAACCGCGAATGGCTCATTAAATCAGTTATGGTTTCTTAGATTGTACACGAAATTACTTGGATAACTGTGG
>CAXAJV010001253.1:30000-32500 GCA_963969225.1 Xylocopa violacea
TTTTTTTTTTTATCACCTGAGCTCTGAAGCACAGATCGTGCAGTGGATCGTGGAATTTGAGGAACTTGTACCACGCACCTGTGTTCGGGTTTTGATCGTGTCGTTCGTTCAGAGGGGACCGCTTCGCCGAGCGAAGCCTCGTTGTCGCGAGTCTGGAAACACACCCGCCGTTGCGAGATCGAATAATTTTTTATGCTCGCTTCGTGTTGTCGGGTGGGTAAAATTATAGACCGCTTCGAGGTTTCACGGCGAGTCCCATCGATATTTTACGACTTACCTGTACGAACGTCGTCAACTTCTCGAAAGCAATACGCCGCTGGGTGTTGGATATCTTTCTTTTTTTTTTTTTTTGTATTCACTTCCACGTGCCATTCGTTCAGAGGGGACGACGATATATTCGCGTTTGCGTATTCTTCCTCGTTGTCGAGAGTCCCTTAATAAACCCGCCGTTGCGAGATCGAATTTTACAAGCTCGCTTCGTGTTGTCGGGAGGAAGGGGGGACCGCCTCGAGGGTCTGCGCGATACGCGCGAAGAAGAGTCCTAACGAATTTTCGAAAAATTTTATCTACCTGGACGCGTGGCACACTGGCGTGAATCCGAAAGGATGTATCCTAAACACCCTGAAACAGGCGTGTCCGTTTCATCCGTAGGACGGTATCGTGTCGCCGAGAATTCGGGCGACGCCCGCGTCTCCTTCGCCGGAGACGTTTGGGTCTCGACTTGTTCGAAACTTAGTACGAAGAGACTTAACAATTAATAAAAAATATACATATACGATTACCCTGAACGGTGGATCACTTGGCTCGTGGGTCGATGAAGAACGCAGCTAATTGCGCGTCAACGTGTGAACTGCAGGACACATGAACATCGACATTTCGAACGCACATTGCGGTCCACGGATACAATTCCTGGACCACGCCTAGCTGAGGGTCGTTCACGTAACCAGAATACTGCTTGCGTTGCGTTTCGTCGAATCTTTTCTCTCCGGTGCTCGAATCTGCCCGCCGTCGTTCATTCGAATTCCATTTACGAACGTTTCTGAGTTCGGGCGCACCGAAAGGGAAAAAGAGGAGCGATACGCGACGTACGAGCGATCGTTGGACGTTCGTCCGAGTCGTCTGTGGCCGTGCCCCGAGACTATATGCGACTGGTGTAACGTGTGCGCGCGTGCGGCGTGCGTTAAACGGGTTCACGGAAATCGACGGTGTCGATCACGGACTCGCGCGAGTTCTTCGTGGCGTCGTGAGTCGTTCGTTTAACCGGACGACCGCCCACGGGGAACCGCTTCGTGTTTCGACTGCCGATTTTGTTCCGTATTCCAAATTCGCACACCCGCCACACACCATGACCACTCTTCGCGCGTCTCTTTAACGCACGATTGATATGCCGCGCGCTCGACGTCGTTTAAAATGAATTTTTCTTTTGCCGCAAGACTGAGAGAATCGAATTGTTGGGAACTCGGTCGAGAGAGAGAAGAGAATATACAAGAAAGAGAGAGCGAGCGACATCGTCGTAACGTGAGGGACGATGATGCGCATCCGATCGTTCGAAGTTCGCACAGCCCCAGGGTGTTGTTGCGTTCAATCATCAGAATAACCCGTTCTCTCTCTGCTCTCTCCGCGCGTTGTGCGCGTATACCATGTTTTGTGTAAGGAAGAAATTGAGCGGACCGTCACTCGAATACATACAATGTATATAGGCCGTCGTTGCCGAAGTCGATCTCGAATTTTATTTCCATATGCCGTCGATTGTCGGGGACCACAGACAAACGCGCGCACGGGGACGCATTTCCTCTTCGAACGCTGATGATCTTGGGATGTTCGAATCTGACCCCAGCCACGTTCGTCGAGACTCGAATTTACCGTGCGTCCTCGGTGTGCTGCCTCTGTCTGTCAGCCCGGTGTCGATCGGAACATTTGGTATATATATATATATGGTCGATTGTAACGTTTCTGGCCTGTGACGCGCGTCCGCAGATTCCGAAGCACAGAACTCGAATCGGTAACGCCACGCGCAACGAGGAGAGTCGTTTAGAGAAGTAGATACGGGAAGAGATTGTGCCCACCCCATTGGCGAGGCTCGAAGTTATACTTCGACGAGGTGCTGCTCGGTGCCACAAGTTGTTGGTCACCCCATGTCTTCGTTGTCGAGACGGGACCGCGCGATCAAAAAGCCGGTCATCCAGTCCCCGGAAAGCGCAGCTTGGTTATGTAATTCCACGCGTGCGTTCCTTTTTTTTTTTATTTCCCGTTCCACGCAGCAGAGAGATTCGCGTGGGCGCGCTCCAACTCGGCCTATCCGTCGTTCCGACGGATCAGGGTGATAAATCGGGGAAAAGGAGCCGCTCCGTTTCGATCTCTGCGTGTTACGCGCGGAAGGTGGAACCGCTGGAATTATTTATAATCGTTCATAGCTACGATAAGAGAGGACGGATGTTAAAAATCGCCGGCAACTTGGTTGTCCAGCGAGGGTCTCGTATGCATTACGAATCCGAGAACC
>CAXAJV010001253.1:35000-47500 GCA_963969225.1 Xylocopa violacea
GGGAGATAGGGTTTGGAACGCGAAGAGCACCGCAGTTGCGGCGGTGTCCGCATCTTCCCCTCGGACCTTGAAAATCCAGGAGAGGGCCACGTGGAGGTGTCGCGCCGGTTCGTACCCATATCCGCAGCAGGTCTCCAAGGTGAAGAGCCTCTAGTCGATAGATTAATGTAGGTAAGGGAAGTCGGCAAATTGGATCCGTAACTTCGGAATAAGGATTGGCTCTGAGGAGCGGGGCGTGTCGGGCTTGGTCGGGAAGTGGGTTTGGCTGACGTGCCGGGCCTGGGCGAGCTGAACGGGCCGCTGCTTCGTGCATGCGTAACCCGGAATCCGAGCTCGGTCCCGTGCCTTGGCCTCCCACGGATCTTCCTTGCTGCGAGGCTTCAGAGGCGGTTCGCCGTATCTTGTCGTCCTCTTCGGCCGCCATTCAACGCTCGGCTCAGAACTGGCACGGACTAGGGGAATCCGACTGTCTAATTAAAACAAAGCATTGCGATGGCCCCCAAGGGTGTTGACGCAATGTGATTTCTGCCCAGTGCTCTGAATGTCAACGTGAAGAAATTCAAAAAAGCGCGGGTAAACGGCGGGAGTAACTATGACTCTCTTAAGGCACGGAGCGGTGATGGTGCACACCGTTGGGGAGTGGCGACCCCACCTTCCGAGCTGAGGAGTGGTCGGCCTAGTCTGCCGACAAGACATAAAATTACATAATTGGTGAGTGATGGTGATTTTTCTGTAGGAGAGGGCACGCAGTGCCCGGTTTAAAACATCCAGCCTGCTTTTGCAGGCAGTGCGCCGCTGGCATCTGAGTCTCGAGCGTTAAATGGGACCTCGAGCGATTCATGAATCGAAAATATAAGCCGCTGGTGCTTGGTGTAAACCAAGTGCTGGCGGCTTTTTTTATGACTTTTTTTCTGGAGGCCGCTGGCACCTGGGGTAACCCAGGTGCTGGCGGCTTTTTTTATGACCTGGCTCCAGAAGCAGGCATTTTAGGGAGCCAGTCCCAGAAAATTTTCGATACTCTTGACGCTACTGGCACTATCACCTTGCCATGCGGGGCCCTTAACACGCTTCTGGCACTTAAGATCTTGCCATGCGAGTCCGGATGTCAGAGAAATAGGGGCGAAAGACCTGTCTGTCGGCGGCTTGCTGATCACTCCTCTAGGTAGTTGCACGATGACGACCTGGCTCGAATTAGGCTAAGGTTTTGGATGAGATTGGAATTGACGACAAGAGCTTCACTGTTTCAGAAATGGCAGGAGAAGAAAATGAAGCCTCGGACACAGAGGCCCCCGGCCCTGGGGCCTCTGTGGCGGACGTGTCCGCTGTGGATAGGAGGGCCAATGATGATGGACTTGGCGTGAACACGGCTTATGATTTGGGACAATGTGTGGACCTCCCTTTGGACGGGGAAATTACGTGCGGGATGTGCGGAGCACAGGGAGCGAACAAAAAGTTCCTGCAAGAGTCTAAATTTAAAGAACATGTGGAACAACAGCACCCCCGAGCAAACATCGTGTGGAGGTGCGCCGTATGCCTAAAGGAGTTCGAAAGGCTCCACGGGTGTCGGTGTCACCTCCCAAAATGCAAAGGCTCCGACCACCAGAGCAGCTCGGGGGTAAAGTGCGACTCTTGCGGGAGAACGTTCCAAACACGAGCCGGCCTGTCGACACATGAAAGATTTAAACACCCGCAAGCTAGAAATTTAAAAAGGATAATGGCCGGCTCCAGCCAGAGTAGGAACAGACCAGGCAATAGAGCCTCGGCCTGGTCTAGGGAGGAGGTAGACCTCCTCAAAACGCTAAATGAACGATTCAAAAACCTTAAGCAGCCCAATGTGGCTATCAAACAGTTCCTACCTGGCAAAACGCTTAAGCAAATCAGTGATAAAAGGAGGCTCTTACCCGTCGAAAGGGAGGAAGCGGCGGCCGGTCTGGAGGATTCACAAAGTAGTGAATCCTCAATGAGCTCACACTACGAGTCGGCCGCCGAAGATGATGAAGAGCTCCGGATAATACAAGAACGAATCAAATGGAAAGACATTATCCGGGACGCAATTATGGTTGGCTGTGTGGAGAATAATAACAAATTTTGGGATATTGAGCAAGAAATAATAAGAACAGCCAACCAAAATGAAGTCGGTGAGGATGAAATAAACATATTAATACAAAGATTCAGTGAGAAACTCACCGAAGGAGAAGGAGGTGGTCCCAGCAGTCAGAGGCAGGGGCATAGACAGAAAAGAGCACGAAATACTCAAAATAGAAATGCTGGGACACAATATAAGAGGTATGTGTATGCCAGATACCAGGAGCTATATAACAAATGCCCCAAGAAGCTACTGGATCTGGCAATAATGGGTAAGTCCATTGATGACAAGGAGGGAGTGGAGCCTCCTTGCAAAGATCAAGTCGGTCCATTATATAATGAGCTATGGGGTAGGACAGGACCCCAAGTAAGACTAGTAAATAAAACGAAAATAGAAAGGTATCTAGCAATGGAGAAAATATGGTCACCAGTCACTATGGGCGAACTTGTCGAAAAATTTAAGAGAATTAAGAACGACACGGCAGCCGGTGTCGATGGAATTAAAAAGGTACACCTCAGGCAGAATGGGGCACTGCCAATATTCACAAAATTGTGTAACCTTTTGATGATGAGCCGAAGCTACCCAGCGCAGTGGAAACTGAATCGAACCACGCTAATACCTAAACCGGGGAAGAGCGTGGACGATGTCAGCAACTGGAGACCAATTACGATCGGGTCTCTCCTGGGTAGACTATACTCGGCGATGATAGATAAGAGACTCAGGTGTAACATAAAACAACACCTGCGTCAAAAAGGTTTCACGAAGGAAGATGGGTGTAAATACAATATATCCATCTTGGATAATGCAATAAAAATAATGAAAGATAGCAGAGGTGGAATAATAACACTAATAGATATTTCTAAGGCATTCGACACAGTTCCCCATAGTGTGCTAAGTGACGGACTGGAAATTAAAGGGATTCCAACGGCCATTGCCGATTACATTAAACAAATGTATAGAAACTGTAAAACGGTTATCCATTGCAGAAATAAAGATACCTTAGAAGTGGACCTCTTGAGAGGCGTAAAGCAAGGAGATCCACTGTCTCCGCTATTATTTAACCTAGTTATAGACCCGTTAATCGGGAAAATTGACGAGACGTCGGAGGGCATTAGAATGGGAGGCGAGAATGTCTCCATTCTGGCCTTTGCCGACGATCTGGTGCTCTTGGCTAAAGATGAGGGCGAAGCCAAAAAGCAACTGAAAATGGTAGAGGATTATCTAGGTAAACTAGATATGAAAGTGGCTACGGAGAAATGCTCGACGTTCCAGATCGTCGGCAAAAATAAAACGTGGTTTGTGGCTAATCCCGAACTGTCTCTGGGTCGGCAGGCTATTCCTTATGCCGACCCGGAGACGGTAATGAAATACCTTGGAGTCACAGTAGATCCGTGGAGGGGCCTCCAGCGCACCTCGGTGAAAAATATAACGGACGCGGCTAATACTGTTAAGAGAATGAAATTAAAGCCGCATCAGAAGATTAATTTAATACGGACGCACCTCCTGCCCAGATATATACATAGACTGGTGGCCAATCCGCCACCCTTGGGCATCCTAGATCAAATAGACCATGGCATAAAACAAATTATAAAGGAGATTTTACATCTACATCCGTCAACAACAGACGGAATAATATACACGGATAAAAGCCATGGTGGTCTAGGTGTCCAGAGGGTGGCAAACATAGTTAAGTTGGCCAAGCTGAGGAACGCGCTGAAAATGCGCGATTCCAATGACGAAGCTGTGAAGAACGCATATCTCGGGCAGGAGTTATTAATAAAGAAGTACGCCGCGTCCATAGGCCTGCAATGGCCGATTGAGCTGCAGGACATTGAGGAAGCGAGGAGGTCTCTCAAGAGAAAAGATACGGAAAAGTGGAGACAGCTCGTCTCCCAGGGCCAGGGTATACGAGAGTTTTTTGGAGATAAGATTGGAAACCAATGGCTCTATAGGCCCGAGCTATTGAAGCCGTCCAGGTACCTGGACGCCTTCAAGTTGAGAACAAACACTTTTGGAACAAGGGTAGCTCTGCGAAGAGCAAATAATAATATAAACTATCTGTGCAGAAGATGCGGCGTCCAGGCTGAGACCCTGGGCCATGTGTTGGGCAATTGTACCCACACTAAGCCTAAAAGGATCAAAAGACATAATGAAATTTGCAATCTAATAATAAACTCTCTGCCGAGGCAATGGGCAGTATTCGAGGAACCGGCCGTCAACGTCCACGGCGAATTGAGGAAACCGGATATGGTCATCAAAGACCATGAAAGGATCCTCGTCGTGGACGTGACGGTCCGGTATGAAGACAAAGAGAACCTAAGAAACGCGTACAGAGAAAAGCTAAACAAATATAAAGACACTGCCGAAGTGATAAGATATAAACTAAAAGGAAAATCGGCAGAAGTAATGCCCATTGTTGTTGGTTGTAGGGGGGCTATGCCCGCCAAAACGGCAGAGAATCTTAGGCGCCTAGGGCTCAAGCCAAAAGACCTGCTGACGGCTTCATTAATCGCCCTCCGGTCGTCGATAGAAATGGCAAATACGTTTATTGACTACGACTATACAATATAGTCGTTTTAAGTTATTTATTTATTTATTTATTTATTTATTTAATTTTATGCTTGACGAAACCAATGGTGGATGGTTTTAATAAATGGGACATGCATGCCGGGAATTTTATTAACCGACATTTGACTGCCTTCGGGCTGATTGACAAAGAAGTTTTATAATTGACCAAGCCGTAAGGCCAGAACATTTCAAAATACTAACTGCATGTCTTGAACGCAGCCACAAGGCAAAGAGAAGTACAAAGACGAAGCAGCTGCCAGCTGAAATTTTAATATTAGCCCGTCTCGGCCTTTTACACCGAGCGGAGCGAGTTCTACTATACTTTTGTATAGTAGGGCGCGGGGCGGGTTCTATGCATGGAGAACCCGGGGCGACACCTACGCGTGGTCTTCCCTGTGCGCACACCTCGGTGTGTGGCTAAGTTCGCCTCCCGAAAGGGTCCCCGTTCCTAATTTTTCCAAGTTCGCGGGCAGATCCCGTGGCAGCGGAACTAGAAAGTAGGCTCGCGTATAAATTTTATTTTATTTTTGTTTTTGTTATTTATTTGATGTTATACACCCTACGAGGGGGTTAAACCTCGGAAGTCTACTGGCTCTCCTTCTGAGAGTCAGTACAGAAATTAGCCAAATGCCTCGTCATCTAATTAGTGACGCGCATGAATGGATTAACGAGATTCCCAAACCTGTCCCTATCTGGCGGGAGAAGCTATGAGGCGGGAGAAGCTATGGCCCCATTGGGATTTAAGATGGTGTAGGGGAGCACCCCCCCTAGTCGTTGCCTCCATGTGCAAATCCCTAGGATAGCAGGTGGGAAGGATAAAAATACCTGTGACCTCCTACGGGCCATAGTTAGCAAGCAGCCACCTCCTCGTGGTTCCCGCCGTCAGTAGTCCCACAGCTAGATCTGTGTGGGTGAAGCAAAGGGCTGCCACTGCGAATTCGAACAAAAATAATCGAACGTAATTTGTCGGGTTGGGAATTAAAAACAAAGTTAATCCTGACCTATTGGTGCGTTAGTAGATCAAATATCCTTACAGCCGACGATGAGTCAGGACTGGGTCTTCTCCCTACGCAAGAGGTGTTGAATGAATAACACAATGTACAAAATGTACGGATAAGTCAAAGGACTTAAATGACGAAAAATATGAGTGGTGCATGGCGGTGCTCGTTTCTCCGCGCCCGCTCCCTCGGTATTGGCTCGCCGGGGGAGTGGGGTTATGGGCGTATCTCTTACGCGTATGCCATATATGGCGATGAAGCATGTCCGAGCCCCCTCCCGGGGCCGGGCTTAGAATATACCTGTCCCTATCTCTCAGAGCGAGCATGCACGCGAGCATGCGGTGGGCCCGCCTCCCCGAGGTTCCCCGCGGATGCCCCTGCGGCCGAGCGAGACTTAGTCTCGGTCGAGCGTCGGGGTAACTGAGGGGCCCACACCGCGGGAAAACGATCGCCGCGGCGCTGCTGGGTTTTTCCTCTCCCGTTCCAGAGGACTGGTTCGCGCTGGCAAGTCGATAGGAAAATGCTGCGTATGCCCTTAAGGCGAGGTAGCAGACTCGTGTCCCTTCCCGGGGCCGGGTTCAGAATATTCTGTCCCTATCTGCTCCATCCGATAAAATATCTTCCCTCCCTCGTTCTTGGGGACGGCTCACCCCGGCGTTGTCGGAGCGCCGGGGCAAGGCGGAGCAGCGCTGCACATCTTCGCAGCTAACTGTCTCCGTCGAGCCCTCCTCCTCCTCCGCGAATTTTTAAACTTATGTACTAATCATGTGTGTTTCTCCCTACAGGATCAGAGCGAGCATGCACGCGAGCATGCGGTGGGCCCGCCTCCCCGAGGTTCCCCGTGGATGCCCCTGCGGCCGAACGAGACTTAGTCTCGGTCGAGCGTCGGGGTAGCTGAAGGGCCCACACCGCGGGAAAACGATCGCCGCGGCGCTGCTGGGTTTTTCCTCTCCCGTTCCAGAGGACTGGTTCGCGTTGGGAAGTCGATGGGAAAATGTTGCGTATGCCCTTAAGGCGAGGTAGCAGACTCGTGCCCCTTCCCGGGGCCGGGTTCAGAGTATTCTGTCCCTATCTGTTTTTCCTCTCCCGTTCCAGAGGACGGGTTCGCGTTGGGAAGTCGATGGGAAAATGTTGCGTATGCCCTTAAGGCGAGGTAGCAGACTCGTGCCCCTTCCCGGGGCCGGGTTCAGAGTATTCCTGTCCCTATCTGTCGGGCACGGAACGGTGATCGTGCACACCGTTGGGGAGTGGCGACCCCACCCTCCGAAGCTGAAGAGTGGTCGGTCTAGTCAGCCGTCGAAACAGGAACGGTGAGTGATGGTGAAAAATTCAGTAGAAGTGGGCACTCAGTGACCTGATAAACTCATCCTGTCGACGTAAGCAGGCAACTAGCCCCTGGCATCTGTGTCTCGAGTGTCTAGTGAGACCTCGAGCACGAAAAAACTCGAAAATTGCGTAGGGGATTCGTCTTGTCAGCTAGACGAGGCCCCACAAAAACGTAAAGTGCGAGCACGTCTAGATGTCAGTTAACAGGCAGTTTGTCGACTTCCGGCCGATCACTCCTCAAGGTATTTGCGCGACCACGGCCTGGCTCGTATTTGGCTAAGGCTGGGAGACCAAACAGTCTCCCGTCGAGTCTCGGAAAGGGCAAAAATGCCCTAGTCTAAACAATCAGGTGACCGACCCACGGATCGGTCATCGCATGGGTCCCAGTCGACCAACCGAGCGTATCGAACGCTCGGACGGTCGACCAGTGGATACCCTATCTCGAAGTCGAGACTCCGCTCATTTGTCCAACGACAACTTATTTCTAATTACGCGGAAACTCGTTCCGTCTTACCAGCTCAACGAGTTCCCACACACGTGTACCGCCCGCAGTGCTCACTGCGGAACTCAGGTGCACCCCGGCAGGGCAGCGTCGGTGCGCGCTGTTGGGGAGTAACGACCCCACCTTCCCGATTCGTGAGAAAGCACCAAGAGGCAGAGCGGCGTGTGATGCGCGCCGATGGGGAGTGACGACCCCACCTTCACTCCACGTATGAAGCATCACCCTCGAATTTCATGGCCCTCGCGTGAGTCTCCCGGTGTTTTGCACCAGGAGACCGCGGCCCAGGCAGGGCAGCGCCGGTGCGCGCTGCTGGGGAGTAACGACCCCACCTCCCCGATTCGTGAAAAAGCACCAAGAGGCAGAGCGGCGTGCGATGCGCGCCGATGGGGGGTGACGACCCCACCTTCACTCCACGTATGAAGCATCACCCTCGAACTCTATGGCTCTCGCGTGAGTCTCCCGGTGTCTTGCACCAGGAGACCGCGGCCCCGGCAGGGCAGCGCCGGTGCGCGCTGTTGGGGAGTAACGACCCCACCGTCCCGATAACGTGAGAAAGCACCAAGAGGCAGAGCGGCGTGTGATGCGCGCCGATGGGGAGTGACGACCCCACCTTCACTCCACGTATGAAGCATCAGTCCCCTTTCACGCAATTTCATGATGGCTTCATTCGATCCTAAATACTCCGGAGGTAAAATAGCCCTCCATTCGGATCTCCGGGTGAGGGCAGGATCGGGAGGAGTCATCGTGGCGATGAATAGGTCAAGGCGGGCGAACATCCTTCGGCCCGAGACCTCGCCCCCAGGTGATGGCCCCATTGTCGAGCAACGAAGCCGCCCGGTAACGCGCTCGATGACGGCCGCTCCTCGGCATCATCGCCAAGCCGCGACCGGGTGTGCTTCTGCTCACACGACTCTGGCGCGGCCTCTAGGTATCAGCCTTCGCGCTGTCCAGATACGAATTACGAAATGCGACGCGAGACTCAGGTCGGATCCGGTATCTCCGGCTGAGTCTGTGATAGGAACAAAAATAAAATCAAGCGATAGCTCCGCGAACCCTCCCTCCGCGACCGCGTCCCCCCACAACCCCACCGCGCCCGCGTCCGCGTCCGCGACCGTACCGACGTCGACGACGACGTCACCGTCCGTAATCGAGACCACGGGTATTAGGATACTGCAGCTGAACATGCAACATTCAGCTACAGTTGCAGGCGAGGTGCGTCAGCTTGTAGCCTCGAAGCACTTAGACGTCCTGCTGTTGCAGGAACCATACGTCAGTTCTTCGGGCACGAGCCACACCGTTAGTGGACTAGGGATCGGGGCGAGGGTGGCGGCCGTCAGTTCACAATTCCCGTGGGCTGCGGTTGCCGTGTGCAACCCTCGCTTCGAGATGGTTTTTGTCTCACAGCTAAGCACGGAACACTGTGTGTGTGCAGAAGTGCTAGCGCCCGGCTTCTCGATATACGTCGCATCATGCTATTTCCAGTATAGCGACGAAATCGAGGAGCACCTCAGACACCTCGAGATGGTGTTTCAGTCTCTGAGGGGGAAGAGACTCATAGTGTCGGTAGATGCCAACGCTCGGTCGTCACTCTGGGGGCCACAGAGAACAGACGAAAGAGGTGCGATGTTCGAAGCGCTCATCCGATCGTTTGGCATGGAAGTTGTGAATGACGCTCGGCAGCCGCCCACCTATTGGTCGACGAGGGGTGAGTCTTTCATCGATGTAACCCTGGCGTCGCCATCCATGCTCCCTTTCGTCAGGGGCTGGAAGGTAAGGTGCGGTTGGGCCAATAGCGATCACAACGCCATAGATATCGGGCTGAGGGTACCGAGAGCCAAAGCGGCGGATCGGGGTGGTGCGAGCACTCGGTTCGACACTCGTCGGGCCGATTGGGAGCGCTACTGCGGTCGCCTAGCCGATCTATCTAGATCGAGGCTTGAGGCCCTCCGGCTCGACTCTATGGAAGACGTCGAGAAGATGGCGGAAACGCTCACAGGCGTCATTACTGACGCCTGCGCCGCGTCGATGCCACGCAAACGCGTATTTAGAAAGTCCAACCCGTGGTGGACTCGCGAGTTAACCAAAAAGAAAAAGCACGTGTATCGTCTACGTCGTGCCTTCCAGAGGGAAAGAGACGAAGCCGCCCGCCGGGCAAAACTACTAGAGTACCGTTCTTCTTTGCGGGAATACAGTAGGACGGTGAAGCGGACGAAGCTCGAAAGCTGGCGACGATTTGTTACGTCGAACGGGAACTCGGGGCCCTGGAGCACCGTATACAAGTACCAGGCGAAGAAACTCCGAGTTGAGAGAGTTCTCAGCACTCTCCGGCGTGGTAGTGAAGTCACATCGAATTGCCGCGAAACAGCCAGCTTGCTCTTGGAGGCACACGTTCCCGACGACCGGGAAGAAGAAGACACGCCGGACCAACGTGTCATTAGGGAAGGCGCACGCATCGCGCCCGGTACTCCCGACGCTGCCCCCATCACGGAGGCAGAGGTCGTGGGTACCGTTCGAACATTCAAAAATAATAAAGCGCCAGGGCCGGACCACGTCGAGGTCCGCGCGCTGAAAACCGCGGTTAGAATCATTCCCGGCCAAATTACGCGGCTTTTCAATGGATGCCTTCAATGGGGCGTCTTTCCCTTCGTCTGGAAGGAGGGCTCTCTACGAGTACTTCTTAAGGAAGGGAAAGACGAGAAGGATCCAAAATCCTACCGTCCGATCTGCCTCCTCTCAGTGATAGGTAAACTTTTCGAAAAGCTTCTCAAGAAGCGCCTCTATCAGACGTCGTTGGCGCCTGGAAAAGTGTCCGACCGGCAATTCGGGTTCACGCCCGGAAAGTCGACGGAGGACGCTATCGTGGAGTTGCGCCGCCTGGTCGATGCCTCGCAGGATCGATACGTGGCGGCAATGCTCTTCGACATCTCCGGGGCCTTCGACAACGTCTGGTGGCCCCTAGTTTTGAATTCCCTTAGAGAGCGAGACTGCCCTCGGAATGTTTTCGGAGTAATTTCTAATTACTTCGACGGCCGACGGGTTAAGATCTCGATAGCTTCCGAACAGGTTTCGAAGCAGGCGACGAGGGGGTGTCCGCAAGGCTCCGTACTCGGCCCCGCCTGCTGGAACCTCATGTTCGACGATCTCCTGCGGTCACTTCAGACCACAGTCGAGAATAGGTTTATCGCTTATGCGGACGATCTTCTCGTCCTAATAAGCGGAAATAGTAGGCGTGACCTCGAGACCCAAGGTCAACAGGTCGCGAACCAAATACTTAGGTGGTGTAGCTCGGCCAAACTCGAAATCTCGGCCACAAAGACGGAGGCAATTGTCCTCAAGAGTGGCTGGATCGAGCGGCAAATTTTAGGTCGAAGAGGAGGCGCCCGTCCCGATAGAAAACGCAAGGCCGTTCGGCCTTCGAAAGCCGACCTTGCCGGTAGACCACCGACCATCCGTATAGGAGACGCGAAGATAAAATTTAGACCCGCGGTTAAGTACCTAGGCGTCACGTTCGATAAAGGAATGCGCGTCCGAACGCATTGCCAGAAAATAAGCGACAAGGTCGGGTCGCTGTTCGCGAGATTAAGTAGGCTGGCGAGGAGTAGTTGGGGGCTTCGCTTCGACTCCCTAGCCGGGATATACAGGGGAGCATTCGTCCCGAAAGTGGCATACGCCTCAGCGGGATGGGCCGACCTGTGCTCGGAGAGGGAGTGGAGGGTGCTCAGGTCCGCGCAGCGCCGCGCTTTGATCGCGGTTACCGGCGCGTATCGCCGGATATCGTGGGAAAGTGCGTGCGTGGTGGCCGGCGCGGCTCCCATCGATATCGTCGTCCAGCAAAATAGGGCCCTCTACAATCTTCGTAGAGGAAAAGACGCCAGGTTAGGGAACGCCGTCATCCCAAGCGATGCGGATGACGGCAAACAACGCGTAAAAGAAGAGGCGACGAATATGTGGCAAGCCTTGTGGACGTCTTCCCCCAAGGGCCGCACAACATTCGAATTCTACAAGGACGTCCGGGAGAGGTTGGCTGCCGGCTGGCTGAAGCCGAATCACTACACCACGCAGGTGCTGTCGGGTCACGGCAACTTCATGGCTCGTCTCTTGACGTATGCCGTTGCCGACGACGCGACGTGCGTCTGCGGTAGTGCGGTGGACACGGTAGGCCACTTCCTCCTGGAGTGCCCTATCTTCGAACCGCAGAGGGAAGCTCTGCGGACTTGCGTTCCTGCGAGTGAGTGGAGATGGCCGGAGGCGGCACCGTATCTGGTGTCGTCACCAGAGGCCTTCTCCACGCTCGCCGATTTCAGCAGAGAATCGCTCTGGCTGAAAGGTTTCCTGGAGTAGGCTTGCTCCATCCGTTCCGAAATTTTCCCTCCCTCGTTCTTGGGGACGGCTCACCCCGGCGTTGTCGGAGCGCCGGGGCAAGGCGGAGCAGCGCTGCACATCTTCGCAGCTAACTGTCTCCGTCGAGCCCTCCTCCTCCTCCGCGAATTTCAAACTTATTTACTAATCATGTGCGTTTCTCCCTACAGGATCAGAGCGAGCATGCACGCGAGCATGCGGTGGGCCCGCCTCCCCGAGGTTCCCCGTGGATGCCCCTGCGGCCGAACGAGACTTAGTCTCAGTCGAGCGTCGGGGTAACTGAAGGGCCCACACCGCGGGAAAACGATCGCCGCGGCGCTGCTGGGTTTTTCCTCTCCCGTTCCAGAGGACTGGTTCGCGTTGGGAAGTCGATGGGAAAATGTTGCGTATGCCCTTAAGGCGAGGTAGCAGACTCGTGCCCCTTCCAGGGGCCGGGTTCAGAGTATTCTGTCCCTATCTGGCGGGAGAAGCTATGGCCCCATTGGGATTTAAGATGGTGTAGGGGAGCACCCCCCCTAGTCGTTGCCTCCATGTGCAAATCTCTAGGATAGCAGGTGGGAAGGATAAAAATACCTGTGACCTCCTACGGGCCATAGTTAGCAAGCAGCCACCTCCTCGTGGTTCCCGCCGTCAGTAGTCCCACAGCTAGATCTGTGTGGGT
>CAXAJV010001253.1:52500-55000 GCA_963969225.1 Xylocopa violacea
CGCACCAAGAGGTCGGGACCGATACGTTCAGAAACGTAAAAAATATCCTCACCGAAATGTAGGAAGCGATGCGTCCGGAGATTTGAAAAATATTCCTACCGAGAGGTCGGAAGCGACATGACCGTGAAATTGTAAAATATTCCCACCGAGAGGTCGGAAGCGACATGACCGTGAAATTGTAAAATATTCCCACCGAGAGGTCGGAAGCGACATGACCGTGAAATTGTAAAATATTCCCACCGAGAGGTCGGAAGCGACATGACCGGGAACTTAGAAAATATTCGCGCCGAGCGGTCGGAAGCGACACGGCGGGGAACTTAGAAAATATTCGCGCCGAGCGGTCGGAAGCGACACGACGGGGAACTTAGAAAATATTCGCGCCGAGCGGTCGGAAGCGACACGACGGGGAACTTAGAAAATATTCGCAACGAGAGGTCGGAAGCGACACGATCGGCGGTTTTTCGCTATTTTCTCGTAAATTAAACCGTTGACCTAACAATTTTTTTGCAGAAACCTTATTGAAAGCTATTGATTGAATTTATTAGCGCATTGTTTAGTCGAATTTATAATTTTTAGTCTCCCGAAACCGACACGACTGGCGGTTTTTGTCAATTTATCGGTAATTTTTTTATATAAACGCTTGGTTTTTTTTTCGTAATATCGATTAATTTGATTGTAGAATTCATTTGTACGTGTCAGATTTTCGATTTTTCGTGTTTTTCGTTGACTTCGTATTTTATAACTGCGTTTTTTCAATGTTAAAATCGATTAAAATTCGTTATATTCTAGAAATATGTTTTTCCGTATATATTCATTATGTTTAAACAATTTCCGTTCATAAAAGTTCAACGTTAATAGCACTTTATACTTGCGCCTCCGCGCGACTAAGTTACAGCAGCCTTTCCGGACGGTCGGTCGCCGCTGGAGTTTACCACCGTAAGCGCCCGTGCGTTAGCCCGGCCGGCGCCGACCGCCCGGCCGGCCGTTCCGTATCTATAAGGAGACAGGTCGGTTCGAGCCGGCCGGGCGGAGTAGCGTCGGGCGCGTGGCTATTCTATGACTTCGGTTGAGAAGCAGTCCACCGCTCCTCGAGAATACGTTCTCGACTGCTCTGTCCCGTGTCGGTTGTCGAATTTTCTCCACACTGCATTGCCACGGGTCGGTGTCTTTGACCGAATGGCCCATATGTGGCGAGCGTCCAACGGTGACGTTGGTGACCATTTATCCGAGTTTTACTCGGTTAAATTGTACCTTCCTTGCATCGATTCTAAATCTTTACGCTCCGAGCTCTCGGAACGGACTCTAGAGATACATATTGAATTTTTGGACGTACCAGATGTGTGTACGAAATGTCCATAATATGCTATACGCATGAAAGGTGTATATGAAGATAGATATACACCGATGATATACCAAACAAGTTCCTCAACAAAAAAAAATAAAAATGAGCATCCACTGAGTTGAGGAACGAAACAAAAAATAAAAAATAAGCATCCACTGAAGGGGACAAAAGAATAAATGGTATATGTCATTTCGACACGATCTGTTACGAAACAGAGGAGTCTCTCGACGAACTTCCAAAAGGTGTCCCGTGTCGAATGCCCAGCGCGCACTTGGTACGCGCCAGCTCGCCTGAGGAGGGCGAGATACAAAAATATACTTCAGCGTGACACAATTGTACGCGCTTGCTCGTCTATGCCGAACAGCACGCTTCTCTGTACGCGCTATCATAATGCCCAGCGTGTGAGAGCGTGTGTAGTATCTCTGTTATAGTCAAATGGAGTGCCAAGAGGTACTACGCGTTCGCGCATTAGACGATAAAAGGTATTCTTTATATACATATTAAACAATACAGCGTGACACGATTATAACCGCTTGCCATCGTCGTTGCCCAGCATGTTCTCGCAAGAGATGTTCGTGCTATAGACGATGGAGAAAAAAGGTGTACGATAAATCAGCGTGACGCAATTGTACGCGCTTCCTCGCCTTGATGACCAGCATGTTCTCTGTACGCGCTATCTTAATGCCCAGCGTGAAAGAGATGTCCGTGCTTTCGGCGATATTTGCCCAGCGTGAAAATTGCATACGCGCTTGCATCGTCGATGCCCAGCATGTTCTCTGTACGCGCTATCTTAATGCCCAGCGTGAAAGAGATGTCCGTGCTATAGACGATAAAAGGTGCCGTACACCGATAACAAGCGGTGACAAATCGTATACGCGCTTGCATCGTCGATGCCCAGCATGTTCTCGCAAGAGATGTCCGTGCTATAGACGATTAAAGGTGACAATATGTATTCAATAAATGACAAAAATGTGCCCAAAAATATATAACCAGCGTGAAAATTGTATACGCGCTTGCTCGTCGATACCCGACAAGTCCTCGCAAGGGGATATGTCCGTGGTAAAGACGATGTATATTTTCAGCGCGAAGTGTATACGCGCTTACTCGACACGGTTCAGTTGGAAGGCGACTTGTGAAGTCGATTTTGGGAACGTACGA
>CAXAJV010001253.1:60000-62500 GCA_963969225.1 Xylocopa violacea
CGAATCTTTACCCGAACGACGATCGTCGTCGACTTCGAATTCGTTAAGAGCGTGGTGTCGCGCCGCGTACCCTGGTTGTGTTAATGTCGATCGTACCGTTCCGTTCGGAGGGGACGATTCGTCGGGCCAAGCCTCGTTGGCGATTAGGGTCTGTATAATGAACCCGCCGTTGCGAGATCGAATCTCATTTATTATGCTCGCTTCGTGTTGTCGGGTAAATAAAATTATACAGACCGCGCTCGAGGTGTTGGTGTTGTTAACCGACGAGTCCTAACGAATTTTTCTTACCCGAACGGTAAGTTATGTCGTCGACTTTGCATATTCGACAGGTCGAGTGTGTACCATTATTTTGCGTCTCTGCGTGAAAGCAATACGCCGCTGGTACTTGTTCGTTTTCCCGTTTCACAATTGTGCTGCAAGCTCAGAGGGGACTTGCTTTTTGCCATAGCCTCGTTGTCGAGAGTCTGAGAAACCGGCCGTTGCGAGATCGAATAATTTATACTCGCTTCGTGTTGCCGGGGAAAAACGGTAGACCGCTCGAGGCTTTGGCGGCCGAGTCCCAACGAATTTTTTTTTTTTTTTATCACCTGAGCTCTGAAGCACAGATCGTGCAGTGGATCGTGGAATTTGAGGAACTTGTACCACGCACCTGTGTTCGGGTTTTGATCGTGTCGTTCGTTCAGAGGGGACCGCTTCGCCGAGCGAAGCCTCGTTGTCGCGAGTCTGGAAACACACCCGCCGTTGCGAGATCGAATAATTTTTTATGCTCGCTTCGTGTTGTCGGGTGGGTAAAATTATAGACCGCTTCGAGGTTTCACGGCGAGTCCCATCGATATTTTACGACTTACCTGTACGAACGTCGTCAACTTCTCGAAAGCAATACGCCGCTGGGTGTTGGATATCTTTCTTTTTTTTTTTTTTTGTATTCACTTCCACGTGCCATTCGTTCAGAGGGGACGACGATATATTCGCGTTTGCGTATTCTTCCTCGTTGTCGAGAGTCCCTTAATAAACCCGCCGTTGCGAGATCGAATTTTACAAGCTCGCTTCGTGTTGTCGGGAGGAAGGGGGGACCGCCTCGAGGGTCTGCGCGATACGCGCGAAGAAGAGTCCTAACGAATTTTCGAAAAATTTTATCTACCTGGACGCGTGGCACACTGGCGTGAATCCGAAAGGATGTATCCTAAACACCCTGAAACAGGCGTGTCCGTTTCATCCGTAGGACGGTATCGTGTCGCCGAGAATTCGGGCGACGCCCGCGTCTCCTTCGCCGGAGACGTTTGGGTCTCGACTTGTTCGAAACTTAGTACGAAGAGACTTAACAATTAATAAAAAATATACATATACGATTACCCTGAACGGTGGATCACTTGGCTCGTGGGTCGATGAAGAACGCAGCTAATTGCGCGTCAACGTGTGAACTGCAGGACACATGAACATCGACATTTCGAACGCACATTGCGGTCCACGGATACAATTCCTGGACCACGCCTAGCTGAGGGTCGTTCACGTAACCAGAATACTGCTTGCGTTGCGTTTCGTCGAATCTTTTCTCTCCGGTGCTCGAATCTGCCCGCCGTCGTTCATTCGAATTCCATTTACGAACGTTTCTGAGTTCGGGCGCACCGAAAGGGAAAAAGAGGAGCGATACGCGACGTACGAGCGATCGTTGGACGTTCGTCCGAGTCGTCTGTGGCCGTGCCCCGAGACTATATGCGACTGGTGTAACGTGTGCGCGCGTGCGGCGTGCGTTAAACGGTTCACGGAAATCGACGGTGTCGATCACGGACTCGCGCGAGTTCTTCGTGGCGTCGTGAGTCGTTCGTTTAACCGGACGACCGCCCACGGGGAACCGCTTCGTGTTTCGACTGCCGATTTTGTTCCGTATTCCAAATTCGCACACCCGCCACACACCATGACCACTCTTCGCGCGTCTCTTTAACGCACGATTGATATGCCGCGCGCTCGACGTCGTTTAAAATGAATTTTTCTTTTGCCGCAAGACTGAGAGAATCGAATTGTTGGGAACTCGGTCGAGAGAGAGAAGAGAATATACAAGAAAGAGAGAGCGAGCGACATCGTCGTAACGTGAGGGACGATGATGCGCATCCGATCGTTCGAAGTTCGCACAGCCCCAGGGTGTTGTTGCGTTCAATCATCAGAATAACCCGTTCTCTCTCTGCTCTCTCCGCGCGTTGTGCGCGTATACCATGTTTTGTGTAAGGAAGAAATTGAGCGGACCGTCACTCGAATACATACAATGTATATAGGCCGTCGTTGCCGAAGTCGATCTCGAATTTTATTTCCATATGCCGTCGATTGTCGGGGACCACAGACAAACGCGCGCACGGGGACGCATTTCCTCTTCGAACGCTGATGATCTTGGGATGTTCGAATCTGACCCCAGCCACGTTCGTCGAGACTCGAATTTACCGTGCGTCCTCGGTGTGCTGCCTCTGTCTGTCAGCCCGGTGTCGATCGGAACATTTGGTGTATATAT
>CAXAJV010001253.1:67500-70000 GCA_963969225.1 Xylocopa violacea
CAACAGTTCGTAGAAATGTTAAAAGAAGGCGTTCACGAGAGCCGTGAAGATGGAGCAAGCGGCTCAAAAAAGAGAAAGAGAAATGGGACAAATAATAGAAACAGAAGGGCAAATTATAAAAAGTTCGAATATGCTAGGCACCAGGAACTGTATAAGAGATGCCCGAGGAAGCTTCTGGACCTAGCTATAATGGGTAAAACCATAAGTGACAAGGAGGCAGTGGAGCCTCCGAGCAAACACGAGGTAGGTCCGCTATATAGAGATCTATGGGGGAAGGCAGGACCCCAAGCCTCAAGTACAGAGCGAAACGAAGACGTATTTAATATGGAACAGCTATGGACGCCCATTGTTGTGGGGGAACTTATTGAGAAATTTAGAAAGATCAAAAGCACGACCGCGCCCGGTATTGATGGAATCAAAAAAATCCACCTCCGGCAGGACGGGGCACTGCAGATATTGGCAAAAATTTGTAACCTTCTGCTGATGAGCCGAATTTATCCACTACAGTGGAAGAAAAACCGAACCACGCTCATCCCCAAGCCGGGGAAGAGCGTGGAAGAGGTTAGTAATTGGAGGCCCATTACCATTGGGTCGCTATTAAGTAGACTATTCTCGGCAATGATTGACAAAAGGCTTAGGTGTCGCATAAAACAACATTTAAGACAGAAGGGGTTTACAAATGAGGATGGATGCAAAAATAACATAGCCATCCTAAGCAGTGCCCTGTCGAATATGAAGGAAATGGGCGGCGGTGTTATCACGGTGGTGGATGTATCGAAAGCTTTCGATACAGTACCCCACAGCATGTTGGGCGTCGGCCTAGCTAGAAAAGGAGTTCCAATGGCTGCCTGCCAATACATACAAAACACATATAAGAACATAAAGACGAGCATTACATGCAAAGGAGGCGAGACTCTTGAGGTGGACCTACTTCGAGGAGTTAAGCAAGGAGACCCATTGTCTCCGCTCCTATTTAATTTAATAATGGACCCTATTATAGGGAGTATTGACGAGACGACGGAGGGCGTCCAAGTGGGAGACGAGAACGTCTCCATATTAGCCTTTGCTGACGACCTGGTGCTTCTGGCCAAAAGTAAAGAAGAAGCACAAACGCAAAATGATATGCTACACAAATATCTTGATAAGCTGAATATGAAAGTGGCTGTTGATAAATGCCACACATTCCAGGTCGTCAGCAAAAATAAGACGTGGCATTTAACAAATCCAAATTTGACAATGGGACGGCAGGCGGTTCCTTATGCCGATCCCGAGCAAATATTCAAATACCTAGGAGTAAATGTAGATCCCTGGAGGGGCCTTCAGCGTTCCTCGGCTAAAGAGATAGTGGATGCGGCCAAACGCGTAAAAGGTATGAGGCTTAAGCCTCACCAGAAAGTGAATTTAATAAGAACGTACCTCCTGCCCAGGTACATTCACAAATTAGTGGCTAATCCGCCACCCCTGGGTGTCCTAGACCAAATAGACCATGGGGTCAAGCAAATAATTAAAAGTATTCTCCACCTCCATCCGTCGACGACGGATGGAATAATTTACACTAGTAAGAGTCATGGTGGTCTAGGCGTCCAGAGGGTGGCTAACATAGTGAAATTAGCTAAACTGAGGAACGCTCTGAAAATGAGGAATTCCGATGATGCAGCCGTACGCAGCGCATGCACTGGGCAGGAGGAAATAATAAAGAAATACGCATCATCAGTTGGGTGCCAATGGCCAATGGAAATGGAAGCCATAGAGGATGCGCGGAAGGCCCTTCGTAAAAGGGATACCGATAAATGGAGACAACTCGTCTCCCAAGGCCAGGGTGTACACGAATTTTTTGGAGACAAAATTGGTAATCAGTGGCTGTACAACCCTGAGCTTTTGAGGCCGTCCAGATATCTGGACGCCATAAAGATTAGAACAAATACCTTTGGGACAAGAGTCGCGATGCGACGAGCAAATAAAGAAAGAGATTACTTGTGCAGGCGTTGTGGCGTCCAGGCTGAGACCCTGGGGCACATATTGGGAAACTGCTCCCACACAAAACCAAAAAGAATCAGACGACATGATGAGGTCTGTAAATTAATACTGAATAAAGTACCTAACAGATGGGCAATATTTGAAGAACCGGCAGTTAATGTGGTCGGAGAGATGAGAAAGCCTGATCTGGTTATTAAAGACCAGGATAGGCTTTTGGTAGTCGACGTAACGATACGTTACGAAGACAGAGAAAACCTCCGAAATGCTTACAAAGAGAAAATCAGGAAATACAAGGAAACCGCCGAGTACATAAAAGCCAGAGTAAACTGTCTTACCGCGGAAGTGATACCCGTGGTAATTGGGTGTAGAGGAGCAGTTCCCAAATACACGAAAGAAAACCTAAAACTCTTGGGTCTCAAGCCAAGAGATATCCTGACGGCCTCATTGATAGCCCTCCGGTCGTCGATAGAAATGGCTAACGAGTTCATTGACTACGACTACATAGAGTAGTCGTTTTAAGTTA
>CAXAJV010001253.1:80000-85000 GCA_963969225.1 Xylocopa violacea
AGAGTCTGTGAAAACCCGTGCCGTTGCGAGCTCGAACAACTTTATGCTCGCTTCGTGTTGTCGGGTGAAACGGACCGCCTCGAGGCTGTGTACGACGGCGAGTCCCAACGAATCTTTACCCGAACGACGAACGTGTGTACCGTCGTAGACCTCGAATTCGTAGGATCGCGTCGCCCGCTCTTTTATACCAGTCGATCGTACCGTACCGTTTCGTTCGGAGGGGACGATTCGTCGCCGCCAAGCCTCGTTGTCGAGAGTCTGAGAAAACCCGTGCCGTTGCGAGATCGAACAATTTTATGCTCGCTTCGTGTCGCAGGTTAAATTGGACCGCTTCGAGGCTGCGCGCGCGGCGAGTCCCAACGAATCTTCACCCGAACGATGAACGTGTTGTACCGTCGTCGACCTCGAATTCGCAGGATCGTGTGTCGCCCGCTCTTTTATACCAGTCGATCGTACCGTACCGTTTCGTTCGGAGGGGACGATTCGTCGCCGCCAAGCCTCGTTGTCGAGAGTCTGTGAAAACCCGTGCCGTTGCGAGATCGAACAATTTTATGCTCGCTTCGTGTCGCAGGTTAAATTGGACCGCTTCGAGGCTGCGCGCGCGGCGAGTCCCAACGAATCTTCACCCGAACGATGAACGTGTTGTACCGTCGTCGACCTCGAATTCGCAGGATCGTGTGTCGCCCGCTCTTTTATACCAGTCGATCGTACCGTACCGTTTCGTTCGGAGGGGACGATTCGTCGCCGCCAAGCCTCGTTGTTGAGTGTCTGAAAACCCGTTGCCGTTGCGAGATCGAACAATTTTATCCTCGCTTCGTGTCGCAGGTTAAATTGGACCGCTCAGAGGCTGCGCGTGCGGCGAGTCCCAACGAATCATTCACCCGAACGGACGCGCCGTCGTCGACTTCGATTTCTTTTAAGAGCGTGTGTCGCGCGTATCCTGTTTTAGTCGATCGTACCGTTCCGTTCGGAGGGGACGATTCGTCGCCGCCAAGCCTCGCTCTCATAGAGTCTATGAAAACCCGTTGCCGTTGCGAGATCGAACCATTTTATGCTCGCTTCGTGTCGCAGGTTAAATTGGACCGCTCAGAGGCTGCGCGTGCGGCGAGTCCCAACGAATCTTCACCCGAACGGACGCGCCGTCGTCGACTTCGAATTCTTTTAAGAGCGTGTGTCGCGCGTATCCTGTTTTAGTCGATCGTACCGTTCCGTTCGGAGGGGACGATTCGTCGCCGCCAAGCCTCGTTGTCGAGAGTCTGTGAAAACCCGTGCCGTTGCGAGATCGAACAATATTATGCTCGCTTCGCGTTGTCGGGTGAAACAGACCGCCTCGAGGCTGTGTACGACGGCGAGTCCCAACGAATCTTTACCCGAACGACGATCGTCGTCGACTTCGAATTCGTTAAGAGCGTGGTGTCGCGCCGCGTACCCTGGTTGTGTTAATGTCGATCGTACCGTTCCGTTCGGAGGGGACGATTCGTCGGGCCAAGCCTCGTTGGCGATTAGAGTCTGTATAATGAACCCGCCGTTGCGAGATCGAATCTCATTTATTATGCTCGCTTCGTGTTGTCGGGTAAATAAAATTATACAGACCGCGCTCGAGGTGTTGGTGTTGTTAACCGACGAGTCCTAACGAATTTTTCTTACCCGAACGGTAAGTTATGTCGTCGACTTTGCATATTCGACAGGTCGAGTGTGTACCATTATTTTGCGTCTCTGCGTGAAAGCAATACGCCGCTGGTACTTGTTCGTTTTCCCGTTTCACAATTGTGCTGCAAGCTCAGAGGGGACTTGCTTTTTGCCATAGCCTCGTTGTCGAGAGTCTGAGAAACCGGCCGTTGCGAGATCGAATAATTTATACTCGCTTCGTGTTGCCGGGGAAAAACGGTAGACCGCTCGAGGCTTTGGCGGCCGAGTCCCAACGAATTTTTTTTTTTTTTTTTTTTTTTTTTTTTTTTTTTTTTTTTTTTTTTTTATCACCTGAGCTCTGAAGCACAGATCGTGCAGTGGATCGTGGAATTTGAGGAACTTGTACCACGCACCTGTGTTCGGGTTTTGATCGTGTCGTTCGTTCAGAGGGGACCGCTTCGCCGAGCGAAGCCTCGTTGTCGCGAGTCTGGAAACACACCCGCCGTTGCGAGATCGAATAATTTTTTATGCTCGCTTCGTGTTGTCGGGTGGGTAAAATTATAGACCGCTTCGAGGTTTCACGGCGAGTCCCATCGATATTTTACGACTTACCTGTACGAACGTCGTCAACTTCTCGAAAGCAATACGCCGCTGGGTGTTGGATATCTTTCTTTTTTTTTTTTTTTTTTTTTTTTTTTTTTTTTTTTTTTTTTTTTTTTTTGTATTCACTTCCACGTGCCATTCGTTCAGAGGGGACGACGATATATTCGCGTTTGCGTATTCTTCCTCGTTGTCGAGAGTCCCTTAATAAACCCGCCGTTGCGAGATCGAATTTTACAAGCTCGCTTCGTGTTGTCGGGAGGAAGGGGGGACCGCCTCGAGGGTCTGCGCGATACGCGCGAAGAAGAGTCCTAACGAATTTTCGAAAAATTTTATCTACCTGGACGCGTGGCACACTGGCGTGAATCCGAAAGGATGTATCCTAAACACCCTGAAACAGGCGTGTCCGTTTCATCCGTAGGACGGTATCGTGTCGCCGAGAATTCGGGCGACGCCCGCGTCTCCTTCGCCGGAGACGTTTGGGTCTCGACTTGTTCGAAACTTAGTACGAAGAGACTTAACAATTAATAAAAAATATACATATACGATTACCCTGAACGGTGGATCACTTGGCTCGTGGGTCGATGAAGAACGCAGCTAATTGCGCGTCAACGTGTGAACTGCAGGACACATGAACATCGACATTTCGAACGCACATTGCGGTCCACGGATACAATTCCTGGACCACGCCTAGCTGAGGGTCGTTCACGTAACCAGAATACTGCTTGCGTTGCGTTTCGTCGAATCTTTTCTCTCCGGTGCTCGAATCTGCCCGCCGTCGTTCATTCGAATTCCATTTACGAACGTTTCTGAGTTCGGGCGCACCGAAAGGGAAAAAGAGGAGCGATACGCGACGTACGAGCGATCGTTGGACGTTCGTCCGAGTCGTCTGTGGCCGTGCCCCGAGACTATATGCGACTGGTGTAACGTGTGCGCGCGTGCGGCGTGCGTTAAACGGGTTCACGGAAATCGACGGTGTCGATCACGGACTCGCGCGAGTTCTTCGTGGCGTCGTGAGTCGTTCGTTTAACCGGACGACCGCCCACGGGGAACCGCTTCGTGTTTCGACTGCCGATTTTGTTCCGTATTCCAAATTCGCACACCCGCCACACACCATGACCACTCTTCGCGCGTCTCTTTAACGCACGATTGATATGCCGCGCGCTCGACGTCGTTTAAAATGAATTTTTCTTTTGCCGCAAGACTGAGAGAATCGAATTGTTGGGAACTCGGTCGAGAGAGAGAAGAGAATATACAAGAAAGAGAGGCGAGCGACATCGTCGTAACGTGAGGGACGATGATGCGCATCCGATCGTTCGAAGTTCGCACAGCCCCAGGGTGTTGTTGCGTTCAATCATCAGAATAACCCGTTCTCTCTCTTGCTCTCTCCGCGCGTTGTGCGCGTATACCATGTTTTGTGTAAGGAAGAAATTGAGCGGACCGTCACTCGAATACATACAATGTATATAGGCCGTCGTTGCCGAAGTCGATCTCGAATTTTATTTCCATATGCCGTCGATTGTCGGGGACCACAGACAAACGCGCGCACGGGGACGCATTTCCTCTTCGAACGCTGATGATCTTGGGATGTTCGAATCTGACCCCAGCCACGTTCGTCGAGACTCGAATTTACCGTGCGTCCTCGGTGTGCTGCCTCTGTCTGTCAGCCCGGTGTCGATCGGAACATTTGGTATATATATATATGGTCGATTGTAACGTTTCTGGCCTGTGACGCGCGTCCGCAGATTCCGAAGCACAGAACTCGAATCGGTAACGCCACGCGCAACGAGGAGAGTCGTTTAGAGAGTAGATACGGGAAGAGATTGTGCCCACCCCATTGGCGAGGCTCGAAGTTATACTTCGACGAGGTGCTGCTCGGTGCCACAAGTTGTTGGTCACCCCATGTCTTCGTTGTCGAGACGGGACCGCGCGATCAAAAAGCCGGTCATCCAGTCCCCGGAAAGCGCAGCTTGGTTATGTAATTCCACGCGTGCGTTCCTTTTTTTTTTTATTTCCCGTTCCACGCAGCAGAGAGATTCGCGTGGGCGCGCTCCAACTCGGCCTATCCGTCGTTCCGACGGATCAGGGTGATAAATCGGGGAAAAGGAGCCGCTCCGTTTCGATCTCTGCGTGTTACGCGCGGAAGGTGGAACCGCTGGAATTATTTATAATCGTTCATAGCTACGATAAGAGAGGACGGATGTTAAAAATCGCCGGCAACTTGGTTGTCCAGCGAGGGTCTCGTATGCATTACGAATCCGAGAACCGACACGAATGACATTGGCGCGGTGCGCAAAACGCTTCGCCGAGAAGAACGGCGGAGTTTTGTGGTAATCGAGCGGTAAATGAAAGGATCGCTGCGTCGGAGACGACGAAAGTTCTTTTCGTCGTCTGCCGTCCCCGTGCGTCGAAGCTCCGTAATCATCTCTCTTGTATGTTGTCGAATTTTTTTTTTTTCCCGTTTTCCCGAAAGAAAACGGGATTTATAATACCTTCTCTCTGACCAAATAGACGCGGGTTCCTTAACGTGTCTCGCAGTGCAAAAAAAAAAAAAGCGGCTTCACGGCACGAACGAATTTCGTGTTTCACGTAGAGACGACCTCAGATTAGGTGAGATTACCCGCTGAATTTAAGCATATTACTAAGCGGAGGAAAAGAAACTAACCAGGATTTCCTTAGTAGCTGCGAGCGAACAGGAATGAGCCCAGCACTGAATCCCGCGGTTCCGCCGCTGGGAAATGTAGTGTTCGGGAGGATCCGTTTATCCCGAG
>CAXAJV010001253.1:87500-112500 GCA_963969225.1 Xylocopa violacea
CAAGGGTGTTGACGCAATGTGATTTCTGCCCAGTGCTCTGAATGTCAACGTGAAGAAATTCAAAAAAGCGCGGGTAAACGGCGGGAGTAACTATGACTCTCTTAAGGGCCCTCGTGGCTCTATCGGCGCCTGCCCTCCGGCTCAGCCGTCTGATTCTTACGAATCAGGCGTTGCCCGGCTCCCACCTCGTGGAGGTGCGGAGGGCACGGGAGCCACCTTACATCGAGTGGCGCCGATGGAGTCGCGTGGACTCTTGCGGGAGTCATGGTTACATGGGACGGTGATGCGCAACACAGGCCTCTGGCCCATCAGCCTCTCCTGTCCAAGTCGCACGACCTACCTCCTCGGGGTCCCGCTGGTCACATGGTGTCCTGAAAAGGGCACCATGGCGAAATGGCGTGCGGCGAATCTGGCGCAAGCCAAATGGACCTATCGGGTTTGCAGCCCGTTAGGTTCATGCCCTCGGGCACCTATAATTGCAGTCAAACCAAAAAAAGCAAGCCTCGGATGCTGTCGATCCCAAACAGTGGCGGCAGCGATGGTGGATACCATCAACCAGGGTGAACTTGATCCCCTGGCTAATAAAACAAGTAAGCAGATGCCGAAAAGCGCGAATAAAGCATCTGCTCCTGAGCGTTGTCCGTCATGCGATATTGAACTTATCGGCCGAACACCTGCCAGCGTTTCTCAGCATATTCGACGTTGTAACGCTCCACCTTTTCAACCTGACGGATATGCATGTCCTATGTGCGGAAATAAATATAAAACCTATGCTGGTTTGCGACAGCATCAACGCAGAACGCATATTGACGAGTATAATAAAGCTGATCTTGATTTGAGAGAAAAGCGTACACAATCTGTAAGGAGCCAGTATACTGATGGCGAAATAAAATCTATCGCCATAATGGAGGCATCTCTTCCTGATAGATCAGTGTTGATGGTCAAAGAGATTATAAATAATTTGTCGAGTAAAACAGGTCGTACATTTGATGCAATTAAAAAGTTAAGACAAAAACCCGTATATAAGAAATATCTTGCGGAAGAAATTAAAAACTATGATGCTGTTAACATGTCTCTTGTGTCATGTATACCTGATGAAGCCCCAGAAACACAACCTTGTACTATGCAATGCCCAAAAGATCGGGCACAAAGTGATTGTCCACCTCTACCTGGGCCTCCGTACTTGGTGTTGGAACCAATAGATGTACCGTGCAACTTGATATCGTCCCAAGATGTGTGCTGTGCTTTGCGAGGCATAAAGGACATGACCTCTAGTGAAATTTCTAATATAATACACCTAATATTAAATGATGCACCGATTGAAACTGTTAGTGATGCGCTTGATAAATATATCAGCAATATTGCTACGAGTTGTTCGCGGAAAGAAAAATTACGGAAAAAGCGAAAACAATATAAGCCTAAGGGAAATCGTGCAAAAAGAAGATCGTACGAGTATGCGCGATTACAAAGATTATATGAGACGAAACCCTGTCAAGCTGCAGAACAAGTACTTTTTGGGGCTTCAGCGACACCTAAGGATACACCTGCAATGGAAGAATTTTTTGACCATTACAAGAAAGTTTTTGCTAGTAAAGACCTAGGTTGGAAAGCATTGAAGCAGAATAAAGTACCAGAAGTTGATATATCTCACGCAATCAGTAAGGCGGAAATTATTGCCAACCTTTCCGAACTTAGGGAATCTGCGCCGGGACATGACGGTATAAAAAGAGAACATCTACGAGCAATGCCCATAAATGACCTTTACGCGCTCCTGAATATCATATGGGGTACTAAAAACTTACCACCTATATTAAAAATTAATCGAACTTCGCTCATTCCAAAATCCGGTAACCTCAATGATGTGAAGCAGTGGCGGCCTATTACTATATCAAGTAGAATAATTAGGTTACTAAGTAAAATCATCGTAAATAGGTTGGAAGGAAAAATTCAGCTAGCTCACAGTCAAAGAGGTTTCGTCAAGACTGATGGAGTAATGACTAATAATACTATCTTACAAGCCCTTATTAGATCTAGAAGGGATGAAAGCAAGCCTTTTATAATCCTGTCAATTGACTTAGCCAAAGCATTTGATAGCGTGTCAATTACTTCTATAATTGATGCTCTGAGGAAGAAAGGTGTTGACAATCATACCACCAGCTTTGTTGAAAGTATGTATAAAAACGTGACTACAGTATTGGAATGTCAAGGCATGAGATCTTTGCCAATCACTATTGAGCGCGGAGTCAAACAAGGAGACCCCATGTCCGGCTTCCTATTTAATTTGATAATAGATGAATTGCTATGTACGATTAATGCGAGAGAGGGTGTAAAGGTCAATGGTGCAAACATTGTATCGCTCGCTTTCGCCGATGATATTGTGATTGCGGCGCCATCCCCTATAGTTATGCAGAGTCATATTAGCACGATCGAAAAATTCTTCAAGAAACACGGTTTTGAAGTAAACATAAATAAATGTGCCACGTTACAAACAATGAGCATCCCAGGCACAAAGAGACTCGTTGTAGAAACTCGACCGTTGTTGAGAATCAATAATAACCCAGTACCTACACTGGGCGTGTCTACGCAATTGAAGTATCTAGGTCTCCGCTATGAATATAATGGCGCTAAGATCTCGTCCTTAGTTAACTTAGAGTCTATGCTTGATCGACTAAAAAAGAGTTTTCTAAAACCATGGCAGAAATTAAATATCCTCCATAGGTACCTAATACCTCGTTTGCATCATGGTCTGCAATCCATGGATGTGAACCGGAAGAAACTGGATTATGTTGATCGATGCATACGAAACTTTGTTAAAACTATACTGCATTTGCCGAAAACAACACCAACGGCTTATATACATGCACCAACAAAAAGCGGAGGACTAGGTATTCCATCTTTGCGTTACCATATTGCTGCTGTCTATCTCGCCCGTCTTGAACGAATCAAAGTGCGAGCGGATTCAGAGACGCGTAAGGTGATGATGTCTCCTGCTATTGAATCTCTATGTGTAAAACTAAAAAGAATGCTCGGTGGTGTTGATGTGACGGCAAAAGATAATGTACAGCGTTTCTGGTCTAATCAACTACATAACTCTGCTCTTGGGTCTGGCCTAAAATCAATGACTAGCGGCATATCGTCTTGGATCTATAATCCACCAAAATTCTGGAAAGGAAGGGATTATATAGGAGCAATAAACCTAAGAATTGGTTTGCTACCTACCAAAGGTGCTCCATATATGACCGACACAGACTGTAGGAATCCATCCTGCTCAGGTACAAGGGAAACTCTGTATCACATACTTCAAAGATGCCCAATTACACACTACGACAGAATAAATAGACACGATAATATCAATAAAACAATAAATACCGCGCTAAAAGATAAAAATTTAAATATTGAAAGTGTTCCGCGTTTTACAACAACAAACAGTACATACATTCCGGATACAATAGTTGTGCATAATAATAAAGCCTACATAATTGAAACTACAATAGCATATGAATCTAAAAACGAATCTTTAAATAAATCACATCAAATTAAAAAAGAGAAATATAATAGACCCGATTTAAAAGAAGCTGTGAAGAGAGTGTACAATGTACCAGAAGTAGAAATAATGCCTTTTGTGGTTGGAGCCCGCGGTTGCTGGTCAACCGCCAATGATGTCATTATTAAAACCTTTCATTTGTCACCTAGATTACGCCAACTCGTCACTACCGCATCACTCCAGTGGGGTGTATCTATACATCGAGGATTCATGCGTACCGTATGGAGAAGAAATAGACAACGTTGATGAAAAAAAAAAAAAAAAAAAAAAAAAAAAAAAAAAAAAAAAAAAAAAAAAAAAATAACGTGGCGTGGATTAAGGAGTGCACGCTGAAATCATGAAAAAAAAAAAAAAAAAAAAAAAAAAAAAAAAAAAAAAATTATGAGGGAGACAATACACTATCACATCGGATGTCGTGTCGGGTGCGGCTGCTATTGATAATATCTTACGTACGCAGCTCTGCATCATAAATAAAATTAAGCTATGCCTACCAGTGGGCACAAATATAACACCGAAAAACACTGGAAAAATTGTTAAGAAAATAAAAGACAGGCAAATTAACAACGGTACTAGCCAAATGCCTCGTCATCTAATTAGTGACGCGCATGAATGGATTAACGAGATTCCCAATTCTGTCCCTATCTGCCGGGCACGGAACGGTGATCGTGCACACCGTTGGGGAGTGGCGACCCCACCCTCCGAAGCTGAAGAGTGGTCGGTCTAGTCAGCCGTCGAAACAGGAACGGTGAGTGATGGTGAAAAATTCAGTAGAAGTGGGCACTCAGTGACCTGATAAACTCATCCTGTCGACATAAGCAGGCAACTAGCCCCTGGCATCTGTGTCTCGAGTGTCTAGTGAGACCTCGTGCACGAAAAACTCGAAAATTGCGTAGGGGATTCGTCTTGTCAGCTAGACGAGGCCCCACAAAAACGTAAAGTGCGAGCACGTCTAGATGTCAGTTAACAGGCAGTTTGTCGACTTCCGGCCGATCACTCCTCAAGGTATTTGCGCGACTACGGCCTGGCTCGTATTTGGCTAAGGCCGGGAGACCAAACAGTCTCCCGTCGAGTCTCGAAAAGGGCAAAAATGCCCTAGTCTAAACAATCAGGTGGCCGACCCACGGATCGGTCATCGCATGGGTCCCAGTCGACCAACCGAGCGTATCGAACGCTCGGACGGTCGACCAGTGGATACCCTATCTCGAAGTCGAGACTCCGCTCATTGTCCAACGACAACTTATTTCTAATTACTCGGAAACTCGTTCCGTCTTACCAGCTCAACGAGTTCCCACCCACGTGTACCGCCCGCAGTGCTCACTGCGGAACTCAGGTGCACCCCGGCAGGGCAGCGTCGGTGCGCGCTGTTGGGGAGTAACGACCCCACCTTCCCGATCCGAGAGAAAGCACCAAGAGGCAGAGCGGCGTGTGATGCGCGCCGATGGGGAGTGACGACCCCACCTTCACTCCACGTATGAAGCATCACCCTCGAATTCAATGGCTCTCGCGTGAGTCTCCTGAGAACTTGCCTCAGGAGACCGCGGCCCAGGCAGGGCAGCGCCGGTGCGCGCTGCTGGGGAGTAACGACCCCACCTTCCCGATTCGTGAGAAAGCACCAAGAGGCAGAGCGGCGTGCGATGCGCGCCGATGGGGAGTGACGACCCCACCTTCACTCCACGTATGAAGCATCACCCTCGAACTCTATGGCTCTCGCGTGAGTCTCCCGGTGTTTTGCACCAGGAGACCGCGGCCCAGGCAGGGCAGCGCCGGTGCGCGCTGTTGGGGAGTAACGACCCCACCTTCCCGATTCGTGAGAAAGCACCAAGAGGCAGAGCGGCGTGTGATGCGCGCCGATGGGGAGTGACGACCCCACCTCCACTCCACGTATGAAGCATCACCCTCGAATTTTATGGCTCTCGCGTGAGTCTCCCGGTATTTTGCACCAGGAGACCGCGGCCCCGGCAGGGCAGCGCCGGTGCGCGCTGTCGGGGAGTAACGACCCCACCGTCCCGATACGTGAGAAAGCACCAAGAGGCAGAGCGGCGTGTGATGCGCGCCGATGGGGAGTGACGACCCCACCTTCACTCCATGTATGAAGCATCACCCCCCCTAATTTCGCAAATTTCATGATGGCTTCGTTCGATCCTAAATACTCCGGAGGTAAAATAGCCCTCCATTCGGATCTCCGGGTGAGGGCAGGATCGGGAGGAGTCATCGTGGCGATGAATAGGTCAAGGCGGGCGAACATCCTTCGGCCCGAGACCTCGCCCCCAGGTGTTGGCCCCATTGTCGAGCAACGAAGCCGCCCGGTAACGCGCTCGATGAAGGCCGCTCCTCGGCATCATCGCCAAGCCGCGACCGGGTGTGCTTCTGCTCATACGACTCTGGCGCGGCCTCTAGGTATCAGCCTTCGCGCTGTCCAGATACGAATCACGAAATGCGACGCGAGACTCAGGTCGGATCCGGTATCTCCGGCTGAGTCTGTGATAGGAACAAAAATAAAATCAAGCGATAGCTCCGCGAACCCTCCCTCCGCGACCGCGTCCCCCCACAACCCCACCGCGTCCGCGTCCGCGTCCGCGACCGTACCGACGTCGACGACGACGTCACCGTCCGTAATCGAGACCACGGGTATTAGGATACTGCAGCTGAACATGCAACATTCAGCTACAGTTGCAGGCGAGGTGCGTCAGCTTGTAGCCTCGAAGCACTTAGACGTCCTGCTGTTGCAGGAACCATACGTCAGTTCTTCGGGCACGAGCCACACCGTCAGTGGACTAGGGATCGGGGCGAGGGTGGCGGCCGCCAGTTCACAATTCCCGTGGGCTGCGGTTGCCGTGTGCAACCCTCGCTTCGAGATGGTTTTTGTCTCGCAGCTAAGCACGGAACACTGTGTGTGTGCAGAAGTGCTAGCGCCCGGCTTCTCGATATACGTCGCATCATGCTATTTCCAGTATAGCGACGAAATCGAGGAGCACCTCAGACACCTCGAGATGGTGTTTCAGTCTCTGAGGGGGAAGAGACTCATAGTGTCGGTAGATGCCAACGCTCGGTCGTCACTCTGGGGGCCACAGAGAACAGACGAAAGAGGTGCGATGTTCGAAGCGCTCATCCGATCGTTTGGCATGGAAGTTGTGAATGACGCTCGGCAGCCGCCCACCTATTGGTCGACGAGGGGTGAGTCTTTCATCGATGTAACCCTGGCGTCGCCATCCATGCTCCCTTTCGTCAGGGGCTGGAAGGTAAGGTGCGGCTGGGCCAATAGCGATCACAACGCCATAGATATCGGGCTGAGGGTACCGAGAGCCAAAGCGGCGGATCGGGGTGGTGCGAGCACTCGGTTCGACACTCGTCGGGCCGATTGGGAGCGCTACTGCGGTCGCCTAGCCGATCTATCTAGATCGAGGCTTGAGGCCCTCCGGCTCGACTCTATGGAAGACGTCGAGAAGATGGCGGAAACGCTCACAGGCGTCATTACTGACGCCTGCGCCGCGTCGATGCCACGTAAACGCGTATTTAGAAAGTCCAACCCGTGGTGGACTCGCGAGTTAACCAAAAAGAAAAAGCACGTGTATCGTCTACGTCGTGCCTTCCAGAGGGAAAGAGACGAAGCCGCCCGCCGGGCAAAACTGCTAGAGTACCGTTCTTCTTTGCGGGAATACAGTAGGACGGTGAAGCGGACGAAGCTCGAAAGCTGGCGACGATTTGTTACGTCGAACGGAAACTCGGGGCCCTGGAGCACCGTATACAAGTACCAGGCGAAGAAACTCCGAGTTGAGAGAGTTCTCAGCACTCTCCGGCGTAGTAGTGTAGTCACATCGAATTGCCGCGAAACAGCCAGCTTGCTCTTGGAGGCACACGTCCCCGACGACCGGGAAGAAGAAGACACGCCGGACCAACGTGTCATTAGGGAAGGCGCACGCATCGCGCCCGGTACTCCAGACGCTGCCCCCATCACGGAGGCAGAGGTCGTGAGTACCGTTCGAACATTCAAAAATAATAAAGCGCCAGGGCCGGACCACGTCGAGGTCCGCGCGCTGAAAACCGCGGTTAGAGTCATTCCCGGCCAAATTACGCGGCTTTTTAATGGATGCCTTCAATGGGGCGTCTTTCCCTTCGTCTGGAAGGAGGGCTCTCTACGAGTACTTCTTAAGGAAGGGAAGGACGAGAAGGATCCAAAATCCTACCGTCCGATCTGCCTCCTCTCAGTGATAGGTAAACTTTTCGAAAAGCTTCTCAAGAAGCGCCTCTATCAGACGTCGTTGGCGCCTGGAAAAGTGTCCGACCGGCAATTCGGGTTCACGCCCGGAAAGTCGACGGAGGACGCTATCGTGGAGTTGCGCCGCCTGGTCGATGCCTCGCAGGATCGATACGTGGCGGCAATGCTCTTCGACATCTCCGGGGCCTTCGACAACGTCTGGTGGCCCCTAGTTTTGAAGTCCCTTAGAGAGCGAGACTGCCCTCGGAATGTTTTCGGAGTAATTTCTAATTACTTCGACGGCCGACGGGTTAAGATCTCGATAGCTTCCGAACAGGTTTCGAAGCGGGCGACGAGGGGGTGTCCGCAAGGCTCCGTACTCGGTCCCGCCTGCTGGAACCTCATGTTCGACGATCTCCTGCGGTCACTTCAGACCACAGTCGAGAATAGGTTTATCGCTTATGCGGACGATCTTCTCGTCCTAATAAGCGGAAATAGTAGGCGTGACCTCGAGACCCAAGGTCAACAGGTCGCGAACCAAATACTTAGGTGGTGTAGCTCGGCCAAACTCGAAATCTCGGCCACAAAGACGGAGGCAATTGTCCTCAAGAGTGGCTGGATCGAGCGGCAAATTTTAGGTCGAAGAGGAGGCGCCCGTCCCGATAGAAAACGCAAGGCCGTTCGGCCTTCGAAAGCCGACCTTGCCGGTAGACCACCGACCATCCGTATAGGAGACGCGAAGATAAAATTTAGACCCGCGGTTAAGTACCTAGGCGTCACGTTCGATAAAGGAATGCGCGTCCGAACGCATTGCCAGAAAATAAGCGACAAGGTCGGGTCGCTGTTCGCGAGATTAAGTAGGCTGGCGAGGAGTAGTTGGGGGCTTCGCTTCGACTCCCTAGCCGGGATATACAGGGGAGCATTCGTCCCGAAAGTGGCATACGCCTCAGCGGGATGGGCCGACCTGTGCTCGGAGAGGGAGTGGAGGGTGCTCAGGTCCGCGCAGCGCCGCGCTTTGATCGCGGTTACCGGCGCGTATCGCCGGATATCGTGGGAAAGTGCGTGCGTGGTGGCCGGCGCGGCTCCCATCGATATCGTCGTCCAGCAAAATAGGGCCCTCTACAATCTTCGTAGAGGAAAAGACGCCAGGTTAGGGAACGCCGTCATCCCAAGCGATGCGGATGACGGCAAACAACGCGTGAAGGAAGAGGCGACGAATATGTGGCAAGCCTTGTGGACATCTTCCCCCAAGGGCCGCACAACATTCGTATTCTTCAAGGACATCCGGGAGAGGTTGGCTGCCGGCTGGCTGAAGCCGAATCACTACACCACGCAGGTGCTGTCGGGTCACGGCAACTTCATGGCTCGTCTCTTGACGTACGCCGTTGCCGATGATGCGACGTGCGTCTGCGGTAGTGCGGTGGACACGGTAGGCCACTTCCTCCTGGAGTGTCCTATCTTCGAACCGCAGAGGGAAGCTCTGCGGACCTTCGTTCCTGCGGGTGAGTGGAGTTGGCCGGAGGCGGCACCGCATCTGGTGTCGTCACCAGAGGCCTTCTCCACGCTCGCCGATTTCAGCAGAGAATCGCTCTGGCTGAAAGGTTTCCTGGAGTAGGCTTGCTCCATCCGATAAAATATCTTCCCTCCCTCGTTCTTGGGGACGGCTCACCCCGGCGTTGTCGGAGCGCCGGGGCAAGGCGGAGCAGCGCTGCACATCTTCGCAGCTAACTGTCTCCGTCGAGCCCTCCTCCTCCTCCGCGAATTGTAACTTTTGTAACTTATGTACTAATTATGTGTGTTTCTCCCTACAGGATCAGAGCGAGCATGCACGCGAGCATGCGGTGGGCCCGCCTCCCCGAGGTTCCCCGTGGATGCCCCTGCGGCCGAACGAGACTTAGTCTCGGTCGAGCGTCGGGGTAACTGAAGGGCCCACACCGCGGGAAAACGATCGCCGCGGCGCTGCTGGGTTTTTCCTCTCCCGTTCCAGAGGACAGGTTCGCGTTGGGAAGTCGATGGGAAAATGTTGCGTATGCCCTTAAGGCGAGGTAGCAGACTCGTGCCCCTTCCCGGGGCCGGGTTCAGAGTATTCTGTCCCTATCTGCCGGGCACGGAACGGTGATCGTGCACACCGTTGGGGAGTGGCGACCCCACCCTCCGAAGCTGAAGAGTGGTCGGTCTAGTCAGCCGTCGAAACAGGAACGGTGAGTGATGGTGAAAAATTCAGTAGAAGTGGGCACTCAGTGACCTGATAAACTCATCCTGTCGACATAAGCAGGCAACTAGCCCCTGGCATCTGTGTCTCGAGTGTCTAGTGAGACCTCGAGCACGAAAAACTCGAAAATTGCGTAGGGGATTCGTCTTGTCAGCTAGACGAGGCCCCACAAAAACGTAAAGTGCGAGCACGTCTAGATGTCAGTTAACAGGCAGTTTGTCGACTTCCGGCCGATCACTCCTCAAGGTATTTGCGCGACTACGGCCTGGCTCGTATTTGGCTAAGGCTGGGAGACCAAACAGTCTCCCGTCGAGTCTCGAAAAGGGCAAAAATGCCCTAGTCTAAACAATCAGGTGGCCGACCCACGGATCGGTCATCGCATGGGTCCCAGTCGACCAACCGAGCGTATCGAACGCTCGGACGGTCGACCAGTGGATACCCTATCTCGAAGTCGAGACTCCGCTCATTGTCCAACGACAACTTATTTCTAATTACTCGGAAACTCGTTCCGTCTTACCAGCTCAACGAGTTCCCACCCACGTGTACCGCCCGCAGTGCTCACTGCGGAACTCAGGTGCACCCCGGCAGGGCAGCGTCGGTGCGCGCTGTTGGGGAGTAACGACCCCACCTCCCCGATACGTGAGAAAGCACCAAGAGGCAGAGCGGCGTGTGATGCGCGCCGATGGGGAGTGACGACCCCACCTTCACTCCATGTATGAAGCATCACCCTCGAATTCAATGGTTCTCGCGTGAGTCTCCTGAGCACTTGCATCAGGAGACCGCGGCCCAGGCAGGGCAGCGCCGGTGCGCGCTGTTGGGGAGTAACGACCCCACCTTCCCGATTCGTGAGAAAGCACCAAGAGGCAGAGCGGCGTGCGATGCGCGCCGATGGGGAGTGACGACCCCACCTTCACTCCACGTATGAAGCATCACCCTCGAACTCTAAGGCTCTTGCGTGAGTCTCCCGGTGTTTTGCACCAGGAGACCGCGGCCCCGGCAGGGCAGCGCCGGTGCGCGCTGTTGGGGAGTAACGACCCCACCGTCCCGATACGTGAGAAAGCACCAAGAGGCAGAGCGGCGTGTGATGCGCGCCGATGGGGAGTGACGACCCCACCTTCACTCCATGTATGAAGCATCACCCCCCCTAATTTCGCAAATTTCATGATGGCTTCATTCGATCCTAAATACTCCGGAGGTAAAATAGCCCTCCATTCGGATCTCCGGGTGAGGGCAGGATCGGGAGGAGTCATCGTGGCGATGAATAGGTCAAGGCGGGCGAACATCCTTCGGCCCGAGACCTCGCCCCCAGGTGTTGGCCCCATTGTCGAGCAACGAAGCCGTCCGGTAACGCGCTCGATGACGGCCGCTCCTCGGCATCATCGCCAAGCCGCGACCGGGTGTGCTTCTGCTCATACGACTCTGGCGCGGCCTCTAGGTATCAGCCTTCGCGCTGTCCAGATACGAATCACGAAATGCGACGCGAGACTCAGGTCGGATCCGGTATCTCCGGCTGAGTCTGTGATAGGAACAAAAATAAAATCAAGCGATAGCTCCGCGAACCCTCCCTCCGCGACCGCGTCCCCCCACAACCCCACCGCGCCCGCGTCCGCGTCCGCGACCGTACCGACGTCGACGACGACGTCACCGTCCGTAATCGAGACCACGGGTATTAGGATACTGCAGCTGAACATGCAACATTCAGCTACAGTTGCAGGCGAGGTGCGTCAGCTTGTAGCCTCGAAGCACTTAGACGTCCTGCTGTTGCAGGAACCATACGTCAGTTCTTCGGGCACGAGCCACACCGTTAGTGGACTAGGGATCGGGGCGAGGGTGGCGGCCGTCAGTTCACAATCCCCGTGGGCTGCGGTTGCCGTGTGCAACCCTCGCTTCGAGATGGTTTTTGTCTCGCAGCTAAGCACGGAACACTGTGTGTGTGCAGAAGTGCTAGCGCCCGGCTTCTCGATATACGTCGCATCATGCTATTTCCAGTATAGCGACGAAATCGAGGAGCACCTCAGACACCTCGAGATGGTGTTTCAGTCTCTGAGGGGGAAGAGACTCATAGTGTCGGTAGATGCCAACGCTCGGTCGTCACTCTGGGGGCCACAGAGTACAGACGAAAGAGGTGCGATGTTCGAAGCGCTCATCCGATCGTTTGGCATGGAAGTTGTGAATGACGCTCGGCAGCCGCCCACCTATTGGTCGACGAGGGGTGAGTCTTTCATCGATGTAACCCTGGCGTCGCCATCCATGCTCCCTTTCGTCAGGGGCTGGAAGGTAAGGTGCGGTTGGGCCAATAGCGATCACAACGCCATAGATATCGGGCTGAGGGTACCGAGAGCCAAAGCGGCGGATCGGGGTGGTGCGAGCACTCGGTTCGACACTCGTCGGGCCGATTGGGAGCGCTACTGCGGTCACCTAGCCGATCTATCTAGATCGAGGCTTGAGGCCCTCCGGCTCGACTCTATGGAAGACGTCGAGAAGATGGCGGAAACGCTCACAGGCGTCATTACTGACGCCTGCGCCGCGTCGATGCCACGCAAACGCGTATTTAGAAAGTCCAACCCGTGGTGGACTCGCGAGTTAACCAAAAAGAAAAAGCACGTGTATCGTCTACGTCGTGCCTTCCAGAGGGAAAGAGACGAAGCCGCCCGCCGGGCAAAACTACTAGAGTACCGTTCTTCTTTGCGGGAATACAGTAGGACGGTGAAGCGGACGAAGCTCGAAAGCTGGCGACGATTTGTTACGTCGAACGGGAACTCGGGGCCCTGGAGCACCGTATACAAGTACCAGGCGAAGAAACTCCGAGTTGAGAGAGTTCTCAGCACTCTCCGGCGTGGTAGTGAAGTCACATCGAATTGCCGCGAAACAGCCAGCTTGCTCTTGGAGGCACACGTTCCCGACGACCGGGAAGAAGAAGACACGCCGGACCAACGTGTCATTAGGGAAGGCGCACGCATCGCGCCCGGTACTCCCGACGCTGCCCCCATCACGGAGGCAGAGGTCGTGGGTACCGTTAGAACATTCAAAAATAATAAAGCGCCAGGGCCGGACCACGTCGAGGTCCGCGCGCTGAAAACCGCGGTTAGAATCATTCCCGGCCAAATTACGCGGCTTTTTAATGCATGCCTTCAATGGGGCGTCTTTCCCTTCGTCTGGAAGGAGGGCTCTCTACGAGTACTTCTTAAGGAAGGGAAAGACGAGAAGGATCCAAAATCCTACCGTCCGATCTGCCTCCTCTCAGTGATAGGTAAACTTTTCGAAAAGCTTCTCAAGAAGCGCCTCTATCAGACGTCGTTGGCGCCTGGAAAAGTGTCCGACCGGCAATTCGGGTTCACGCCCGGAAAGTCGACGGAGGACGCTATCGTGGAGTTGCGCCGCCTGGTCGATGCCTCGCAGCATCGATACGTGGCGGCAATGCTCTTCGACATCTCCGGGGCCTTCGACAACGTCTGGTGGCCCCTAGTTTTGAATTCCCTTAGAGAGCGAGACTGCCCTCGGAATGTTTTCGGAGTAATTTCTAATTACTTCGACGGCCGACGGGTTAAGATCTCGATAGCTTCCGAACAGGTTTCGAAGCAGGCGACGAGGGGGTGTCCGCAAGGCTCCGTACTCGGTCCCGCCTGCTGGAACCTCATGTTCGACGATCTCCTGCGGTCACTTCAGACCACAGTCGAGAATAGGTTTATCGCTTATGCGGACGATCTTCTCGTCCTAATAAGCGGAAATAGTAGGCGTGACCTCGAGACCCAAGGTCAACAGGTCGCGAACCAAATACTTAGGTGGTGTAGCTCGGCCAAACTCGAAATCTCGGCCACAAAGACGGAGGCAATTGTCCTCAAGAGTGGCTGGATCGAGCGGCAAATTTTAGGTCGAAGAGGAGGCGCCCGTCCCGATAGAAAACGCAAGGCCGTTCGGCCTTCGAAAGCCGACCTTGCCGGTAGACCACCGACCATCCGTATAGGAGACGCGAAGATAAAATTTAGACCCGCGGTTAAGTACCTAGGCGTCACGTTCGATAAAGGAATGCGCGTCCGAACGCATTGCCAGAAAATAAGCGACAAGGTCGGGTCGCTGTTCGCGAGATTAAGTAGGCTGGCGAGGAGTAGTTGGGGGCTTCGCTTCGACTCCCTAGCCGGGATATACAGGGGAGCATTCGTCCCGAAAGTGGCATACGCCTCAGCGGGATGGGCCGACCTGTGCTCGGAGAGGGAGTGGAGGGTGCTCAGGTCCGCGCAGCGCCGCGCTTTGATCGCGGTTACCGGCGCGTATCGCCGGATATCGTGGGAAAGTGCGTGCGTGGTGGCCGGCGCGGCTCCCATCGATATCGTCGTCCAGCAAAATAGGGCCCTCTACAATCTTCGTAGAGGAAAAGACGCCAGGTTAGGGAACGCTGTCATCCCAAGCGATGCGGATGACTGCAAACAACGCGTGAAGGAAGAGGCGACGAATATGTGGCAAGCCTTGTGGACATCTTCCCCCAAGGGCCGCACAACATTCGTATTCTTCAAGGACGTCCGGGAGAGGTTGGCTGCCGGCTGGCTGAAGCCGAATCACTACACCACGCAGGTGCTGTCGGGTCACGGCAACTTCATGGCTCGTCTCTTGACGTATGCCGTTGCCGACGATGCGACGTGCGTCTGCGGTAGTGCGGTGGACACGGTAGGCCACTTCCTCCTGGAGTGTCCTATCTTTGAACCGCAGAGGGAAGCTCTGCGGACCTTCGTTCCTGCGGGTGAGTGGAGTTGGCCGGAGGCGGCACCGTATCTGGTGTCGTCACCAGAGGCCTTCTCCACGCTCGCCGATTTCAGCAGAGAATCGCTCTGGCTGAAAGGTTTCCTGGAGTAGGCTTGCTCCATCCGATTCCGATATTTTCCCTCCCTCGTTCTTGGGGACGGCTCACCCCGGCGTTGTCGGAGCGCCGGGGCAAGGCGGAGCAGCGCTGCACATCTTCGCAGCTAACTGTCTCCGTCGAGCCCTCCTCCTCCTCCGCGAATTTCAAAAACTTATTTACTAATCATGTGCGTTTCTCCCTACAGGATCAGAGCGAGCATGCACGCGAGCATGCGGTGGGCCCGCCTCCCCGAGGTTCCCCGTGGATGCCCCTGCGGCCGAACGAGACTTAGTCTCGGTCGAGCGTCGGGGTAACTGAAGGGCCCACACCGCGGGAAAACGATCGCCGCGGCGCTGCTGGGTTTTTCCTCTCCCGTTCCAGAGGACTGGTTCGCGTTGGGAAGTCGATGGGAAAATGTTGCGTATGCCCTTAAGGCGAGGTAGCAGACTCGTGCCCCTTCCCGGGGCCGGGTTCAGAGTATTCTGTCCCTATCTGTCGGGCACGGAACGGTGATCGTGCACACCGTTGGGGAGTGGCGACCCCACCCTCCGAAGCTGAAGAGTGGTCGGTCTAGTCAGCCGTCGAAACAGGAACGGTGAGTGATGGTGAAAAATTCAGTAGAAGTGGGCACTCAGTGACCTGATAAACTCATCCTGTCGACATAAGCAGGCAACTAGCCCCTGGCATCTGTGTCTCGAGTGTCTAGTGAGACCTCGAGCACGAAAAACTCGAAAATTGCGTAGGGGATTCGTCTTGTCAGCTAGACGAGGCCCCACAAAAACGTAAAGTGCGAGCACGTCTAGATGTCAGTTAACAGGCAGTTTGTCGACTTCCGGCCGATCACTCCTCAAGGTATTTGCGCGACTACGGCCTGGCTCGTATTTGGCTAAGGCTGGGAGACCAAACAGTCTCCCGTCGAGTCTCGAAAAGGGCAAAAATGCCCTAGTCTAAACAATCAGGTGGCCGACCCACGGATCGGTCATCGCATGGGTCCCAGTCGACCAACCGAGCGTATCGAACGCTCGGACGGTCGACCAGTGGATACCCTACCTCGAAGTCGAGACTCCGCTCATTGTCCAACGACAACTTATTTCTAATTACTCGGAAACTCGTTCCGTCTTACCAGCTCAACGAGTTCCCACCCACGTGTACCGCCCGCAGTGCTCACTGCGGAACTCAGGTGCACCCCGGCAGGGCAGCGTCGGTGCGCGCTGTTGGGGAGTAACGACCCCACCTCCCCGATACGTGAGAAAACACCAAGAGGCAGAGCGGCGTGTGATGCGTGCCGATGGGGAGTGACGACCCCACCTTCACTCCATGTATGAAGCATCACCCTCGAATTCAATGGTTCTCGCGTGAGTCTCCTGAGCACTTGCATCAGGAGACCGCGGCCCAGGCAGGGCAGCGCCGGTGCGCGCTGCTGGGGAGTAACGACCCCACCTTCCCGATTCGTGAGAAAGCACCAAGAGGCAGAGCGGCGTGCGATGCGCGCCGATGGGGAGTGACGACCCCACCTTCACTCCACGTATGAAGCATCACCCTCGAACTCTATGGCTCTCGCGTGAGTCTTCCGGTGTTTCGCACCAGGAGACCGCGGCCCCGGCAGGGCAGCGCCGGTGCGCGCTGTTGGGGAGTAACGACCCCACCGTCCCGATACGTGAGAAAGCACCAAGAGGCAGAGCGGCGTGTGATGCGCGCCGATGGGGAGTGACGACCCCACCTTCACTCCATGTATGAAGCATCACCCCCCTAATTTCGCAAATTTCATGATGGCTTCATTCGATCCTAAATACTCCGGAGGTAAAATAGCCCTCCATTCGGATCTCCGGGTGAGGGCAGGATCGGGAGGAGTCATCGTGGCGATGAATAGGTCAAGGCGGGCGAACATCCTTCGGCCCGAGACCTCGCCCCCAGGTGATGGCCCCATTGTCGAGCAACGAAGCCGCCCGGTAACGCGCTCGATGACGGCCGCTCCTCGGCATCATCGCCAAGCCGCGACCGGGTGTGCTTCTGCTCACACGACTCTGGCGCGGCCTCTAGGTATCAGCCTTCGCGCTGTCCAGATACGAATCACGAAATGCGACGCGAGACTCAGGTCGGATCCGGTATCTCCGGCTGAGTCTGTGATAGGAACAAAAATAAAATCAAGCGATAGCTCCGCGAACCCTCCCTCCGCGACCGCGTCCCCCCACAACCCCACCGCGCCCGCGTCCGCGTCCGCGACCGTACCGACGTCGACGACGACGTCACCGTCCGTAATCGAGACCACGGGTATTAGGATACTGCAGCTGAACATGCAACATTCAGCTACAGTTGCAGGCGAGGTGCGTCAGCTTGTAGCCTCGAAGCACTTAGACGTCCTGCTGTTGCAGGAACCATACGTCAGTTCTTCGGGCACGAGCCACACCGTTAGTGGACTAGGGATCGGGGCGAGGGTGGCGGCCGTCAGTTCACAATTCCCGTGGGCTGCGGTTGCCGTGTGCAACCCTCGCTTCGAGATGGTTTTTGTCTCGCAGCTAAGCACGGAACACTGTGTGTGTGCAGAAGTGCTAGCGCCCGGCTTCTCGATATACGTCGCATCATGCTATTTCCAGTATAGCGACGAAATCGAGGAGCACCTCAGACACCTCGAGATGGTGTTTCAGTCTCTGAGGGGGAAGAGACTCATAGTGTCGGTAGATGCCAACGCTCGGTCGTCACTCTGGGGGCCACAGAGAACAGACGAAAGAGGTGCGATGTTCGAAGCGCTCATCCGATCGTTTGGCATGGAAGTTGTGAATGACGCTCGGCAGCCGCCCACCTATTGGTCGACGAGGGGTGAGTCTTTCATCGATGTAACCCTGGCGTCGCCATCCATGCTCCCTTTCGTCAGGGGCTGGAAGGTAAGGTGCGGTTGGGCCAATAGCGATCACAACGCCATAGATATCGGGCTGAGGGTACCGAGAGCCAAAGCGGCGGATTGGGGCGGTGCGAGCACTCGGTTCGACACTCGTCGGGCCGATTGGGAGCGCTACTGCGGTCGCCTAGCCGATCTATCTAGATCGAGGCTTGAGGCCCTCCGGCTCGACTCTATGGAAGACGTCGAGAAGATGGCGGAAACGCTCACAGGCGTCATTACTGACGCCTGCGCCGCGTCGATGCCACGTAAACGCGTATTTAGAAAGTCCAACCCGTGGTGGACTCGCGAGTTAACCAAAAAGAAAAAGCACGTGTATCGTCTACGTCGTGCCTTCCAGAGGGAAAGAGACGAAGCCGCCCGCCGGGCAAAACTGCTAGAGTACCGTTCTTCTTTGCGGGAATACAGTAGGACGGTGAAGCGGACGAAGCTCGAAAGCTGGCGACGATTTGTTACGTCGAACGGAAACTCGGGGCCCTGGAGCACCGTATACAAGTACCAGGCGAAGAAACTCCGAGTTGAGAGAGTTCTCAGCACTCTCCGGCGTGGTAGTGTAGTCACATCGAATTGCCGCGAAACAGCCAGCTTGCTCTTGGAGGCACACGTTCCCGACGACCGGGAAGAAGAAGACACGCCGGACCAACGTGTCATTAGGGAAGGCGCACGCATCGCGCCCGGTACTCCCGACGCTGCCCCCATCACGGAGGCAGAGGTCGTGAGTACCGTTCGAACATTCAAAAATAATAAAGCGCCAGGGCCGGACCACGTCGAGGTCCACGCGCTGAAAACCGCGGTTAGAGTCATTCCCGGCCAAATTACGCGGCTTTTTAATGGATGCCTTCAATGGGGCGTCTTTCCCTTCGTCTGGAAGGAGGGCTCTCTACGAGTACTTCTTAAGGAAGGGAAGGACGAGAAGGATCCAAAATCCTACCGTCCGATCTGCCTCCTCTCAGTGATAGGTAAACTTTTCGAAAAGCTTCTCAAGAAGCGCCTCTATCAGACGTCGTTGGCGCCTGGAAAAGTGTCCGACCGGCAATTCGGGTTCACGCCCGGAAAGTCGACGGAGGACGCTATCGTGGAGTTGCGCCGCCTGGTCGATGCCTCGCAGGATCGATACGTGGCGGCAATGCTCTTCGACATCTCCGGGGCCTTCGACAACGTCTGGTGGCCCCTAGTTTTGAAGTCCCTTAGAGAGCGAGACTGCCCTCGGAATGTTTTCGGAGTAATTTCTAATTACTTCGACGGCCGACGGGTTAAGATCTCGATAGCTTCCGAACAGGTTTCGAAGCGGGCGACGAGGGGGTGTCCGCAAGGCTCCGTACTCGGTCCCGCCTGCTGGAACCTCATGTTCGACGATCTCCTGCGGTCACTTCAGACCACAGTCGAGAATAGGTTTATCGCTTATGCGGACGATCTTCTCGTCCTAATAAGCGGAAATAGTAGGCGTGACCTCGAGACCCAAGGTCAACAGGTCGCGAACCAAATACTTAGGTGGTGTAGCTCGGCCAAACTCGAAATCTCGGCCACAAAGACGGAGGCAATTGTCCTCAAGAGTGGCTGGATCGAGCGGCAAATTTTAGGTCGAAGAGGAGGCGCCCGTCCCGATAGAAAACGCAAGGCCGTTCGGCCTTCGAAAGCCGACCTTGCCGGTAGACCACCGACCATCCGTATAGGAGACGCGAAGATAAAATTTAGACCCGCGGTTAAGTACCTAGGCGTCACGTTCGATAAAGGAATGCGCGTCCGAACGCATTGCCAGAAAATAAGCGACAAGGTCGGGTCGCTGTTCGCGAGATTAAGTAGGCTGGCGAGGAGTAGTTGGGGGCTTCGCTTCGACTCCCTAGCCGGGATATACAGGGGAGCATTCGTCCCGAAAGTGGCATACGCCTCAGCGGGATGGGCCGACCTGTGCTCGGAGAGGGAGTGGAGGGTGCTCAGGTCCGCGCAGCGCCGCGCTTTGATCGCGGTTACCGGCGCGTATCGCCGGATATCGTGGGAAAGTGCGTGCGTGGTGGCCGGCGCGGCTCCCATCGATATCGTCGTCCAGCAAAATAGGGCCCTCTACAATCTTCGTAGAGGAAAAGACGCCAGGTTAGGGAACGCCGTCATCCCAAGCGATGCGGATGACGGCAAACAACGCGTGAAGGAAGAGGCGACGAATATGTGGCAAGCCTTGTGGACATCTTCCCCCAAGGGCCGCACAACATTCGTATTCTTCAAGGACGTCCGGGAGAGGTTGGCTGCCGGCTGGCTGAAGCCGAATCACTACACCACGCAGGTGCTGTCGGGTCACGGCAACTTCATGGCTCGTCTCTTGACGTACGCCGTTGCCGATGATGCGACGTGCGTCTGCGGTAGTGCGGTGGACACGGTAGGCCACTTCCTCCTGGAGTGTCCTATCTTCGAACCGCAGAGGGAAGCTCTGCGGACCTTCGTTCCTGCGGGTGAGTGGAGTTGGCCGGAGGCGGCACCGCATCTGGTGTCGTCACCAGAGGCCTTCTCCACGCTCGCCGATTTCAGCAGAGAATCGCTCTGGCTGAAAGGTTTCCTGGAGTAGGCTTGCTCCATCCGATAAAATATCTTCCCTCCCTCGTTCTTGGGGACGGCTCACCCCGGCGTTGTCGGAGCGCCGGGGCAAGGCGGAGCAGCGCTGCACATCTTCGCAGCTAACTGTCTCCGTCGAGCCCTCCTCCTCCTCCGCGAATTGTAACTTTTGTAACTTATGCACTAATAATGTGTGTTTCTCCCTACAGGATCAGAGCGAGCATGCACGCGAGCATGCGGTGGGCCCGCCTCCCCGAGGTTCCCCGTGGATGCCCCTGCGGCCGAACGAGACTTAGTCTCGGTCGAGCGTCGGGGTAACTGAAGGGCCCACACCGCGGGAAAACGATCGCCGCGGCGCTGCTGGGTTTTTCCTCTCCCGTTCCAGAGGACTGGTTCGCGTTGGGAAGTCGATGGGAAAATGTTGCGTATGCCCTTAAGGCGAGGTAGCAGACTCGTGCCCCTTCCCGGGGCCGGGTTCAGAGTATTCTGTCCCTATCTGGCGGGAGAAGCTATGGGGCGGGAGAAGCTATGGGGCGGGAGAAGCTATGGCCCCATTGGGATTTAAGATGGCGTAGGGGAGCACCCCCCCTCGTTGCATACGCCATGTGCAAATCTCTAGGATAGCAGGTGGGAAGGATAAAAATACCTGTGACCTCCTACGGGCCATAGTTAGCAAGCAGCCACCTCCTCGTGGTTCCCGCCGTCAGTAGTCCCACAGCTAGATCTGTGTGGGTGAAGCAAAGGGCTGCCACTGCGAATTCGAACAAAAATAATCGAACGTAATTTGTCGGGTTGGGAATTAAAAACAAAGTTAATCCTGACCTATTGGTGCGTTAGTAGATCAAAAATCCTTACAGCCGACGATGAGTCAGGACTGGGTCTTCTCCCTACGCAAGAGGTGTTGAAAGATAACACAATGTACAAAAATGTACGGATAAGTCAAAGAACTTAAATGACGAAAAATATGAATGGTGCATGGCGGTGCTGGTTTCTCCGCGCCCGCTCCCTCGGTATTGGCTCGCCGGGGGAGTGGGGTTATGGGGTATTTTTACGCGTATGCCATATATGGCGATGAAGCATGTCCGAGCCCCCTCCCGGGGCCGGGCTTAGAATATTCTGTCCCTATCTGCCGGGCACGGAACGGTGATCGCGCACACCGTTGGGGAGTGGCGACCCCACCCTCCGAAGCTGAAGTGTGGTCGGTCTAGTCAGCCGTCGAAACAGGAACGGTGAGTGATGGTGAAAAATTCAGTAGAAGTGGGCACTCAGTGACCTGATAAACTCATCCTGTCGACATAAACAGGCAACTAGCCCCTGGCATCTGTGTCTCGAGTGTCTAGTGAGACCTCGAGCACGAAAAACTCGAAAATTGCGTAGGGGATTCGTCTTGTCAGCTAGACGAGGCCCCACAAAAACGTAAAGTGCGAGCACGTCTAGATGTCAGTTAACAGGCAGTTTGTCGACTTCCGGCCGATCACTCCTCAAGGTATTTGCGCGACTACGGCCTGGCTCGTATTTGGCTAAGGCTGGGAGACCAAACAGTCTCCCGTCGAGTCTCGAAAAGGTCAAAAATGCCCTAGTCTAAACAATCAGGTGGCCGACCCACGGATCGGTCATCGCATGGGTCCCAGTCGACCAACCGAGCGTATCGAACGCTCGGACGGTCGACCAGTGGATACCCTATCTCGAAGTCGAGACTCCGCTCATTGTCCAACGACAACTTATTTCTAATTACTCGGAAACTCGTTCCGTCTTACCAGCTCAACGAGTTCCCACCCACGTGTACCGCCCGCAGTGCTCACTGCGGAACTCAGGTGCACCCCGGCAGGGCAGCGTCGGTGCGCGCTGTTGGGGAGTAACGACCCCACCTTCCCGATCCGAGAGAAAGCACCAAGAGGCAGAGCGGCGTGTGATGCGCGCCGATGGGGAGTGACGACCCCACCTTCACTCCACGTATGAAGCATCACCCTCGAATTCAATGGCTCTCGCGTGAGTCTCCTGAGAACTTGCCTCAGGAGACCGCGGCCCAGGCAGGGCAGCGCCGGTGCGCGCTGCTGGGGAGTAACGACCCCACCTTCCCGATTCGTGAGAAAGCACCAAGAGGCAGAGCGGCGTGCGATGCGCGCCGATGGGGAGTGACGACCCCACCTTCACTCCACGTATGAAGCATCACCCTCGAACTCTATGGCTCTCGCGTGAGTCTCCCGGTGTTTTGCACCAGGAGACCGCGGCCCAGGCAGGGCAGCGCCGGTGCGCGCTGTTGGGGAGTAACGACCCCACCTTCCCGATTCGTGAGAAAGCACCAAGAGGCAGAGCGGCGTGTGATGCGCGCCGATGGGGAGTGACGACCCCACCTCCACTCCACGTATGAAGCATCACCCTCGAACTTTATGGCTCTCGCGTGAGTCTCCCGGTGTTTTGCACCAGGAGACCGCGGCCCCGGCAGGGCAGCGCCGGTGCGCGCTGTTGGGGAGTAACGACCCCACCGTCCCGATACGTGAGAAAGCACCAAGAGGCAGAGCGGCGTGTGATGCGCGCCGATGGGGAGTGACGACCCCACCTTCACTCCATGTATGAAGCATCACCCCCCCTAATTTCGCAAATTTCATGATGGCTTCATTCGATCCTAAATACTCCGGAGGTAAAATAGCCCTCCATTCGGATCTCCGGGTGAGGGCAGGATCGGGAGGAGTCATCGTGGCGATGAATAGGTCAAGGCGGGCGAACATCCTTCGGCCCGAGACCTCGCCCCCAGGTGATGGCCCCATTGTCGAGCAACGAAGCCGCCCGGTAACGCGCTCGATGACGGCCGCTCCTCGGCATCATCGCCAAGCCGCGACCGGGTGTGCTTCTGCTCACACGACTCTGACGCGGCCTCTAGGTATCAGCCTTCGCGCTGTCCAGATACGAATCACGAAATGCGACGCGAGACTCAGGTCGGATCCGGTATCTCCGGCTGAGTCTGTGATAGGAACAAAAATAAAATCAAGCGATAGCTCCGCGAACCCTCCCTCCGCGACCGCGTCCCCCCACAACCCCACCGCGCCCGCGTCCGCGTCCGCGACCGTACCGACGTCGACGACGACGTCATCGTCCGTAATCGAGACCACGGGTATTAGGATACTGCAGCTGAACATGCAACATTCAGCTACAGTTGCAGGCGAGGTGCGTCAGCTCGTAGCCTCGAAGCACTTAGACGTCCTGCTGTTGCAGGAACCATACGTCAGTTCTTCGGGCACGAGCCACACCGTTAGTGGACTAGGGATCGGGGCGAGGGTGGCGGCCGTCAGTTCACAATTCCCGTGGGCTGCGGTTGCCGTGTGCAACCCTCGCTTCGAGATGGTTTTTGTCTCGCAGCTAAGCACGGAACACTGTGTGTGTGCAGAAGTGCTAGCGCCCGGCTTCTCGATATACGTCGCATCATGCTATTTCCAGTATAGCGACGAAATCGAGGAGCACCTCAGACACCTCGAGATGGTGTTTCAGTCTCTGAGGGGGAAGAGACTCATAGTGTCGGTAGATGCCAACGCTCGGTCGTCACTCTGGGGGCCACAGAGAACAGACGAAAGAGGTGCGATGTTCGAAGCGCTCATCCGATCGTTTGGCATGGAAGTTGTGAATGACGCTCGGCAGCCGCCCACCTATTGGTCGACGAGGGGTGAGTCTTTCATCGATGTAACCTTGGCGTCGCCATCCATGCTCCCTTTCGTCAGGGGCTGGAAGGTAAGGTGCGGTTGGGCCAATAGCGATCACAACGCCATAGATATCGGGCTGAGGGTACCGAGAGCCAAAGCGGCGGATCGGGGTGGTGCGAGCACTCGGTTCGACACTCGTCGGGCCGATTGGGAGCGCTACTGCGGTCGCCTAGCCGATCTATCTAGATCGAGGCTTGAGGCCCTCCGGCTCGACTCTATGGAAGACGTCGAAAAGATGGCGGAAACGCTCACAGGCGTCATTACTGACGCCTGCGCCGCGTCGATGCCACGTAAACGCGTATTTAGAAAGTCCAACCCGTGGTGGACTCGCGAATTAACTAAAAAGAAAAAGCGCGTGTATCGTCTACGTCGTGCCTTCCAGAGGGAAAGAGACGAAGCCGCCCGCCGGGCAAAACTACTAGAGTACCGTTCTTCTTTGCGGGAATACAGTAGGACGGTGAAGCGGACGAAGCTCGAAAGCTGGCGACGATTTGTTACGTCGAACGGAAACTCGGGGCCCTGGAGCACCGTATACAAGTACCAGGCGAAGAAACTCCGAGTTGAGAGAGTTCTCAGCACTCTCCGGCGTGGTAGTGAAGTAACATCGAATTGCCGCGAAACAGCCAGCTTGCTCTTGGAGGCACACGTTCCCGACGACCGGGAAGAAGAAGACACGCCGGATCAACGTGTCATTAGGGAAGGCGCACGCATCGCGCCCGGTACTCCCGACGCTGCCCCCATCACGGAGGCAGAGGTCGTGAGTACCGTTCGAACATTCAAAAATAATAAAGCGCCAGGGCCGGACCACGTCGAGGTCCGCGCGCTGAAAACCGCGGTTAAAATCATTCCCGGCCAAATTACGCGGCTTTTTAATGGATGCCTTCAATGGGGCGTCTTTCCCTTCGTCTGGAAGGAGGGCTCTCTACGAGTACTCCTTAAGGAAGGGAAAGACGAGAAGGATCCAAAATCCTACCGTCCGATCTGCCTCCTCTCAGTGATAGGTAAACTTTTCGAAAAGCTTCTCAAGAAGCGCCTCTATCAGACGTCGTTGGCGCCTGGAAAAGTGTCCGACCGGCAATT
>CAXAJV010001253.1:117500-120000 GCA_963969225.1 Xylocopa violacea
CACGACCGGGGACTTAGAAAATATTCGCGCCGAGCGGTCGGAACCGACACGACTGGGAATTTAGAAAATATTCGCACCGAGCGACCAGGTTGCATTAGGTTAGGTTATATTATGTTATATACATAATATTCGCACCGAGAAGTAGGAGTAGACACGCCCGGCTTTCTGTAAAATAATACCACCGAGAGGTTAGGTTGGGTTAGGTTAGGTTATATTACGTTCTACATATATAATGTTCGCACCGAGAAGTACGGACCGGCACGACCGGGAACTTGGAAATTGTTCGCACCGCGCGGGCGGAAGCGACACGACCGGGAACTTAGAAAATATTCGCGCCGAGCGGTCGGGACCGACACGACCGGGGACTTTGAAAATATTCGCGCCGAGCGGTCGGGACCGACACGACCGGGGACTTTGAAAATATTCGCGCCGAGCGGTCGGGATCGACACGACCGGGGACTTTGAAAATATTCGCGCCGAGCGGTCGGGACCGACACGACCGGGGACTTTGAAAATATTCGCGCCGAGCGGTCGGGACCGACACGACCGGGGACTTTGAAAATATTCGCGCCGAGAGTTCGGAAGCGACACGGCCGGGGACTTTGAAAATATTCGCACCGTGCGATCAGGTTGTATTAGGTTAGGTTATATTATGTTATATATATATAATATTCGCACCAAGAGGTCGGGACCGATACGTTCAGAAACGTAAAAAATATCCTCACCGAAATGTAGGAAGCGATGCGTCCGGAGATTTGAAAAATATTCCTACCGAGAGGTCGGAAGCGACATGACCGTGAAATTGTAAAATATTCCCACCGAGAGGTCGGAAGCGACATGACCGTGAAATTGTAAAATATTCCCACCGAGAGGTCGGAAGCGACATGACCGGGAACTTAGAAAATATTCGCGCCGAGCGGTCGGAAGCGACACGGCGGGGAACTTAGAAAATATTCGCGCCGAGCGGTCGGAAGCGACACGACGGGGAACTTAGAAAATATTCGCGCCGAGCGGTCGGGACCGACACGACCGGGGACTTTGAAAATATTCGCGCCGAGAGGTCGGAAGCGACACGGCGGGGAACTTTGAAAATATTCGCACCGTGCGATCAGGTTGTATTAGGTTAGGTTATATTATGTTATATATATATATATATATATATATATATATATATATATATATATATATAATATTCGCACCAAGAGGTCGGGACCGATACGTTCAGAAACGTAAAAAATATCCTCACCGAAATGTAGGAAGCGATGCGTCCGGAGATTTGAAAAATATTCCTACCGAGAGGTCGGAAGCGACATGACCGTGAAATTGTAAAATATTCCCACCGAGAGGTCGGAAGCGACATGACCGTGAAATTGTAAAATATTCCCACCGAGAGGTCGGAAGCGACATGACCGGGAACTTAGAAAATATTCGCGCCGAGCGGTCGGAAGCGACACGGCGGGGAACTTAGAAAATATTCGCGCCGAGCGGTCGGAAGCGACACGACGGGGAACTTAGAAAATATTCGCGCCGAGCGGTCGGGACCGACACGACCGGGGACTTTGAAAATATTCGCGCCGAGAGGTCGGAAGCGACACGGCGGGGAACTTTGAAAATATTCGCACCGTGCGATCAGGTTGTATTAGGTTAGGTTATATTATGTTATATATATATATATATATATATATAATATTCGCACCAAGAGGTCGGGACCGATACGTTCAGAAACGTAAAAAATATCCTCACCGAAATGTAGGAAGCGATGCGTCCGGAGATTTGAGAAATATTCCTACCGAGAGGTCGGAAGCGACATGACCGTGAAACTGTAAAATATTCCCACCGAGAGGTCGGAAGCGACATGACCGTGAAATTGTAAAATATTCCCACCGAGAGGTCGGAAGCGACATGACCGGGAACTTAGAAAATATTCGCGCCGAGCGGTCGGAAGCGACACGGCGGGGAACTTAGAAAATATTCGCGCCGAGCGGTCGGAAGCGACACGACGGGGAACTTAGAAAATATTCGCAACGAGAGGTCGGAAGCGACACGTTCGGCGGTTTTTCGCTATTTTCTCGTAAATTAAACCGTTGACCTAACAATTTTTTTGCAGAAACCTTATTGAAAGCTATTGATTGAATTTATTAGCGCATTGTTTAGTCGAATTTATAATTTTTAGTCTCCCGAAACCGACACGACTGGCGGTTTTTGTCAATTTATCGGTAATTTTTTTATATAAACGCTTGGTTTTTTTTTCGTAATATCGATTAATTTGATTGTAGAATTCATTTGTACGTGTCAGATTTTCGATTTTTCGTGTTTTTCGTTGACTTCGTATTTTATAACTGCGTTTTTTCAATGTTAAAATCGATTAAAATTCGTTATATTCTAGAAATATGTTTTTCCGTATATATTCATTATGTTTAAACAATTTCCGTTCATAAAAGTTCAACGTTAATAGCACTTTATACTTGCGCCTCCGCGCGACTAAGTTACAGCAGCCTTT
>CAXAJV010001253.1:125000-130000 GCA_963969225.1 Xylocopa violacea
GTTGCGAGATCGAACAATTTTATGCTCGCTTCGCGTTGCCGGGCTAAACAGACCGCCTCGAGGGTGTACGGCGACGAGTCCCAACGAATCTTTACCCGAACGACGAACAACGATCGTCGTCGACCTCGAATTCTCGCAGGGTCGTGCCACCGCGACCGCTCTCTACGATCAGGTCGATCGTACCGTACCGTACCGTTTCGTTCGGAGGGGACGATTCGTCGCCGCCAAGCCTCGTTGTCGAGAGTCTGTGAAAACCCGTGCCGTTGCGAGCTCGAACAACTTTATGCTCGCTTCGTGTTGTCGGGTGAAACGGACCGCCTCGAGGCTGTGTACGACGGCGAGTCCCAACGAATCTTTACCCGAACGACGAACGTGTGTACCGTCGTAGACCTCGAATTCGTAGGATCGCGTCGCCCGCTCTTTTATACCAGTCGATCGTACCGTACCGTTTCGTTCGGAGGGGACGATTCGTCGCCGCCAAGCCTCGTTGTCGAGAGTCTGAGAAAACCCGTGCCGTTGCGAGATCGAACAATTTTATGCTCGCTTCGTGTCGCAGGTTAAATTGGACCGCTTCGAGGCTGCGCGCGCGGCGAGTCCCAACGAATCTTCACCCGAACGATGAACGTGTTGTACCGTCGTCGACCTCGAATTCGCAGGATCGTGTGTCGCCCGCTCTTTTATACCAGTCGATCGTACCGTACCGTTTCGTTCGGAGGGGACGATTCGTCGCCGCCAAGCCTCGTTGTCGAGAGTCTGTGAAAACCCGTGCCGTTGCGAGATCGAACAATTTTATGCTCGCTTCGTGTCGCAGGTTAAATTGGACCGCTTCGAGGCTGCGCGCGCGGCGAGTCCCAACGAATCTTCACCCGAACGATGAACGTGTTGTACCGTCGTCGACCTCGAATTCGCAGGATCGTGTGTCGCCCGCTCTTTTATACCAGTCGATCGTACCGTACCGTTTCGTTCGGAGGGGACGATTCGTCGCCGCCAAGCCTCGTTGTTGAGTGTCTGAAAACCCGTTGCCGTTGCGAGATCGAACAATTTTATCCTCGCTTCGTGTCGCAGGTTAAATTGGACCGCTCAGAGGCTGCGCGTGCGGCGAGTCCCAACGAATCATTCACCCGAACGGACGCGCCGTCGTCGACTTCGATTTCTTTTAAGAGCGTGTGTCGCGCGTATCCTGTTTTAGTCGATCGTACCGTTCCGTTCGGAGGGGACGATTCGTCGCCGCCAAGCCTCGCTCTCATAGAGTCTATGAAAACCCGTTGCCGTTGCGAGATCGAACCATTTTATGCTCGCTTCGTGTCGCAGGTTAAATTGGACCGCTCAGAGGCTGCGCGTGCGGCGAGTCCCAACGAATCTTCACCCGAACGGACGCGCCGTCGTCGACTTCGAATTCCTTTAAGAGCGTGTGTCGCGCGTATCCTGTTTTAGTCGATCGTACCGTTCCGTTCGGAGGGGACGATTCGTCGCCGCCAAGCCTCGTTGTCGAGAGTCTGTGAAAACCCGTGCCGTTGCGAGATCGAACAATATTATGCTCGCTTCGCGTTGTCGGGTGAAACAGACCGCCTCGAGGCTGTGTACGACGGCGAGTCCCAACGAATCTTTACCCGAACGACGATCGTCGTCGACTTCGAATTCGTTAAGAGCGTGGTGTCGCGCCGCGTACCCTGGTTGTGTTAATGTCGATCGTACCGTTCCGTTCGGAGGGGACGATTCGTCGGGCCAAGCCTCGTTGGCGATTAGAGTCTGTATAATGAACCCGCCGTTGCGAGATCGAATCTCATTTATTATGCTCGCTTCGTGTTGTCGGGTAAATAAAATTATACAGACCGCGCTCGAGGTGTTGGTGTTGTTAACCGACGAGTCCTAACGAATTTTTCTTACCCGAACGGTAAGTTATGTCGTCGACTTTGCATATTCGACAGGTCGAGTGTGTACCATTATTTTGCGTCTCTGCGTGAAAGCAATACGCCGCTGGTACTTGTTCGTTTTCCCGTTTCACAATTGTGCTGCAAGCTCAGAGGGGACTTGCTTTTTGCCATAGCCTCGTTGTCGAGAGTCTGAGAAACCGGCCGTTGCGAGATCGAATAATTTATACTCGCTTCGTGTTGCCGGGGAAAAACGGTAGACCGCTCGAGGCTTTGGCGGCCGAGTCCCAACGAATTTTTTTTTTTTTTTTATCACCTGAGCTCTGAAGCACAGATCGTGCAGTGGATCGTGGAATTTGAGGAACTTGTACCACGCACCTGTGTTCGGGTTTTGATCGTGTCGTTCGTTCAGAGGGGACCGCTTCGCCGAGCGAAGCCTCGTTGTCGCGAGTCTGGAAACACACCCGCCGTTGCGAGATCGAATAATTTTTTATGCTCGCTTCGTGTTGTCGGGTGGGTAAAATTATAGACCGCTTCGAGGTTTCACGGCGAGTCCCATCGATATTTTACGACTTACCTGTACGAACGTCGTCAACTTCTCGAAAGCAATACGCCGCTGGGTGTTGGATATCTTTCTTTTTTTTTTTTTTTTTTTTTTTTTTTTTTTTTTTTTTTTTTTTTTTTGTATTCACTTCCACGTGCCATTCGTTCAGAGGGGACGACGATATATTCGCGTTTGCGTATTCTTCCTCGTTGTCGAGAGTCCCTTAATAAACCCGCCGTTGCGAGATCGAATTTTACAAGCTCGCTTCGTGTTGTCGGGAGGAAGGGGGGACCGCCTCGAGGGTCTGCGCGATACGCGCGAAGAAGAGTCCTAACGAATTTTCGAAAAATTTTATCTACCTGGACGCGTGGCACACTGGCGTGAATCCGAAAGGATGTATCCTAAACACCCTGAAACAGGCGTGTCCGTTTCATCCGTAGGACGGTATCGTGTCGCCGAGAATTCGGGCGACGCCCGCGTCTCCTTCGCCGGAGACGTTTGGGTCTCGACTTGTTCGAAACTTAGTACGAAGAGACTTAACAATTAATAAAAAATATACATATACGATTACCCTGAACGGTGGATCACTTGGCTCGTGGGTCGATGAAGAACGCAGCTAATTGCGCGTCAACGTGTGAACTGCAGGACACATGAACATCGACATTTCGAACGCACATTGCGGTCCACGGATACAATTCCTGGACCACGCCTAGCTGAGGGTCGTTCACGTAACCAGAATACTGCTTGCGTTGCGTTTCGTCGAATCTTTTCTCTCCGGTGCTCGAATCTGCCCGCCGTCGTTCATTCGAATTCCATTTACGAACGTTTCTGAGTTCGGGCGCACCGAAAGGGAAAAAGAGGAGCGATACGCGACGTACGAGCGATCGTTGGACGTTCGTCCGAGTCGTCTGTGGCCGTGCCCCGAGACTATATGCGACTGGTGTAACGTGTGCGCGCGTGCGGCGTGCGTTAAACGGGTTCACGGAAATCGACGGTGTCGATCACGGACTCGCGCGAGTTCTTCGTGGCGTCGTGAGTCGTTCGTTTAACCGGACGACCGCCCACGGGGAACCGCTTCGTGTTTCGACTGCCGATTTTGTTCCGTATTCCAAATTCGCACACCCGCCACACACCATGACCACTCTTCGCGCGTCTCTTTAACGCACGATTGATATGCCGCGCGCTCGACGTCGTTTAAAATGAATTTTTCTTTTGCCGCAAGACTGAGAGAATCGAATTGTTGGGAACTCGGTCGAGAGAGAGAAGAGAATATACAAGAAAGAGAGAGCGAGCGACATCGTCGTAACGTGAGGGACGATGATGCGCATCCGATCGTTCGAAGTTCGCACAGCCCCAGGGTGTTGTTGCGTTCAATCATCAGAATAACCCGTTCTCTCTCTTGCTCTCTCCGCGCGTTGTGCGCGTATACCATGTTTTGTGTAAGGAAGAAATTGAGCGGACCGTCACTCGAATACATACAATGTATATAGGCCGTCGTTGCCGAAGTCGATCTCGAATTTTATTTCCATATGCCGTCGATTGTCGGGGACCACAGACAAACGCGCGCACGGGGACGCATTTCCTCTTCGAACGCTGATGATCTTGGGATGTTCGAATCTGACCCCAGCCACGTTCGTCGAGACTCGAATTTACCGTGCGTCCTCGGTGTGCTGCCTCTGTCTGTCAGCCCGGTGTCGATCGGAACATTTGGTATATATATATATGGTCGATTGTAACGTTTCTGGCCTGTGACGCGCGTCCGCAGATTCCGAAGCACAGAACTCGAATCGGTAACGCCACGCGCAACGAGGAGAGTCGTTTAGAGAGTAGATACGGGAAGAGATTGTGCCCACCCCATTGGCGAGGCTCGAAGTTATACTTCGACGAGGTGCTGCTCGGTGCCACAAGTTGTTGGTCACCCCATGTCTTCGTTGTCGAGACGGGACCGCGCGATCAAAAAGCCGGTCATCCAGTCCCCGGAAAGCGCAGCTTGGTTATGTAATTCCACGCGTGCGTTCCTTTTTTTTTTTATTTCCCGTTCCACGCAGCAGAGAGATTCGCGTGGGCGCGCTCCAACTCGGCCTATCCGTCGTTCCGACGGATCAGGGTGATAAATCGGGGAAAAGGAGCCGCTCCGTTTCGATCTCTGCGTGTTACGCGCGGAAGGTGGAACCGCTGGAATTATTTATAATCGTTCATAGCTACGATAAGAGAGGACGGATGTTAAAAATCGCCGGCAACTTGGTTGTCCAGCGAGGGTCTCGTATGCATTACGAATCCGAGAACCGACACGAATGACATTGGCGCGGTGCGCAAAACGCTTCGCCGAGAAGAACGGCGGAGTTTTGTGGTAATCGAGCGGTAAATGAAAGGATCGCTGCGTCGGAGACGACGAAAGTTCTTTTCGTCGTCTGCCGTCCCCGTGCGTCGAAGCTCCGTAATCATCTCTCTTGTATGTTGTCGAATTTTTTTTTTCCCGTTTTCCCGAAAGGAAACGGGATTTATAATACCTTCTCTCTGACCAAATAGACGCGGGTTCCTTAACGTGTCTCGCAGTGCAAAAAAAAAAAAAAGCGGCTTCACGG
>CAXAJV010001253.1:132500-135000 GCA_963969225.1 Xylocopa violacea
GGCCGCTGCTTCGTGCATGCGTAACCCGGAATCCGAGCTCGGTCCCGTGCCTTGGCCTCCCACGGATCTTCCTTGCTGCGAGGCTTCAGAGGCGGTTCGCCGTATCTTGTCGTCCTCTTCGGCCGCCATTCAACGCTCGGCTCAGAACTGGCACGGACTAGGGGAATCCGACTGTCTAATTAAAACAAAGCATTGCGATGGCCCCCAAGGGTGTTGACGCAATGTGATTTCTGCCCAGTGCTCTGAATGTCAACGTGAAGAAATTCAAAAAAGCGCGGGTAAACGGCGGGAGTAACTATGACTCTCTTAAGTTCTCTTAAGGCGAGTCATAGTTACGTGGAGCGGTGATGCGCAATACAGGCCATAGGCCCTTCAGCCTCTCCCGTTCAAGTCGCACGACCTACCTCCCCGAGGTACCCGCTGGAAACACGGCCACCTAATGGTGGTCGTGGCTAAACGGCGTGCGGCGGCTTCTCCCTGTTACACCTTTGGGAATAGCTTAACCGAATCTTTCTGTTATAGCGGCTTCGGAAATTTAGGATATCAATTATCACTACTATAGATATTTATTAACAGGTTTACTGCTAACAGAACATATCTGTGAATATTACAAAGGAATTGGCACTGTTGGAGTGTCCTTATTTAACGCGTAAGCTAAGTGATTCACACTTGTCGATGACTTGGACTGCCCTCGGCTAATGATTAATCTAATTAATGGATTCGTCTGTATCGGTAAACAAATTTTTGTTGGTAATGAGTATAGAAAACTACAATATAGCCTCGGACACGGAGTTACCTGGTCCCGGGAACTCCGTGACGGTCTCGACCGTTAGGCAGGGGGCCACTAACGACGACGCGGCAACTAACACGGTTATGAATGTGGATACAGATACCGTATCTATATATGTCCCATTTGTCGACGATACTGTCTGTTCCATATGTATGAAGGCAGGAATGAATCTGCTGTTCAATACACCTAGAAAACTGGAGGAACACAATAAATCCAACCACCTAGAATCCTTAATTGTATGGTGCTGTATCAACTGCAACCGAACATTTGTGAAGCTGCACGGGTGGGAATGCCACTATGGTAAATGCAGAGGGCCAATGTCATCTAATATGAACCCCAAACCATTCCAATGCGAAGCATGCTCCCTCAGCTTTGATACACAAAGAGGCTTATCAACGCACGAAAGGCATGAGCATCCAAATGTCCGGAATAGAAAACGACAGATGATACAGCTTCAATTAAGCGTGCGTGAGAGGAAAAGATCAGATCGACAAATATGGACATTAGAAGAAACGGAATTAATTAAAACACTTAATGCTCGTTTTCGTGATCACAAATATCCAAACGTAGAAATAAGGAAATTTTTTCCGCATAGGTCACTAAAACAGATTAGTGACAAAAGAAGAGATTTAGAAAGAGCGGCTGAAAGAAAATTAGTAGCAATGCAAAGAGTTAACGATAGGATCGAAGAAGAACCATCAACTGATGAGTCGGAAGATGAAATATTTGAAGATGCGTCAGATAATTTAAATATAGTTGGAAGTTTGTTTGAAAATAATAATAATAATAACAATAACGATAGTAATAATAATGGCAATGATAATGCAAATAATAATAATGACGATGGCAATAATAATGCTAATGGTAATAGTAATATTAGTGATATTGGTAGTAATAATAATAGTAATAGTAATATGAGTGATGTAAATACATATAGAGAAAGCGAAAGAGTTAACGATAGTGAATGGTTGGACAAATTCAAACAGGTAATAGAGAATAATTATGACATTCCGGACAAAACTAGCGGTATATATAAAGAATTAAAAGATATTTGGATAAATAGTAACCATAATATTAATTTACTCACAGATAAAATAGATTATTTCATTTCCGATGTCTTGGTACCTTTCCTAATTAATAACAAAGAAGACAATTGTGTAAATGGTCAAAACAGAGGAAATAAAAAAGAAAAAAGAATCTATAGAAGTCGAAAAAATGGAAAGAAAAATTCTAAAACGAAAAGAAATCATATAAAAAGATATAGATATGCAAGGTGCCAAGAACTTTTTAAGGAATGTCCGAAGAAGCTTGCCGATATGGTAATAAGAGGAGACTACTCTCTGTCTGAGCCACCTAAACAACTTCCAACAGCAGACCGTGTGCGGGAATTATATACAAATCTTTGGGGAACATCAATATCAGACAAACATGACCCAACAAACAATAATATGAATATATTACCAAGCCTTCCCCTGTCGATAGTACTTCCAATTATCTCAGAAGAAGAGGTCTTGAAGAAAATTAATAAAATAAGTAATAAATCGGCCGCTGGAATTGATGGTATAACAAAATATCATTTACAAGTTCCAGGTATACCGCAAATACTGGCTACTTTGTATAATATTATATGTTTTACTAACTATTATCCAGAATCCTGGAAAGAAAATAGAACAACTCTAATACCAAAATTGGACCAGGATATGGATAAAC
>CAXAJV010001253.1:140000-142500 GCA_963969225.1 Xylocopa violacea
CCGGGAACTTAGAAAATATTCGCGCCGAGCGGTCGGAAGCGACACGGCGGGGAACTTAGAAAATATTCGCGCCGAGCGGTCGGAAGCGACACGACGGGGAACTTAGAAAATATTCGCGCCGAGCGGTCGGAAGCGACACGACGGGGAACTTAGAAAATATTCGCAACGAGAGGTCGGAAGCGACACGATCGGCGGTTTTTCGCTATTTTCTCGTAAATTAAACCGTTGACCTAACAATTTTTTTGCAGAAACCTTATTGAAAGCTATTGATTGAATTTATTAGCGCATTGTTTAGTCGAATTTATAATTTTTAGTCTCCCGAAACCGACACGACTGGCGGTTTTTGTCAATTTATCGGTAATTTTTTTATATAAACGCTTGGTTTTTTTTTCGTAATATCGATTAATTTGATTGTAGAATTCATTTGTACGTGTCAGATTTTCGATTTTTCGTGTTTTTCGTTGACTTCGTATTTTATAACTGCGTTTTTTCAATGTTAAAATCGATTAAAATTCGTTATATTCTAGAAATATGTTTTTCCGTATATATTCATTATGTTTAAACAATTTCCGTTCATAAAAGTTCAACGTTAATAGCACTTTATACTTGCGCCTCCGCGCGACTAAGTTACAGCAGCCTTTCCGGACGGTCGGTCGCCGCTGGAGTTTACCACCGTAAGCGCCCGTGCGTTAGCCCGGCCGGCGCCGACCGCCCGGCCGGCCGTTCCGTATCTATAAGGAGACAGGTCGGTTCGAGCCGGCCGGGCGGAGTAGCGTCGGGCGCGTGGCTATTCTATGACTTCGGTTGAGAAGCAGTCCACCGCTCCTCGAGAATACGTTCTCGACTGCTCTGTCCCGTGTCGGTTGTCGAATTTTCTCCACACTGCATTGCCACGGGTCGGTGTCTTTGACCGAATGGCCCATATGTGGCGAGCGTCCAACGGTGACGTTGGTGACCATTTATCCGAGTTTTACTCGGTTAAATTGTACCTTCCTTGCATCGATTCTAAATCTTTACGCTCCGAGCTCTCGGAACGGACTCTAGAGATACATATTGAATTTTTGGACGTACCAGATGTGTGTACGAAATGTCCATAATATGCTATACGCATGAAAGGTGTATATGGAGATAGATATACACCGATGATATACCAAACAAGTTCCTCAACAAAAAAAAATAAAAATGAGCATCCACTGAGTTGAGGAACGAAACAAAAAATAAAAAATAAGCATCCACTGAAGAAGGCAAAAGAATAAATGGTATATGTCATTTCGACACGATCTGTTACGAAACAGAGGAGTCTCTCGACGAACTTCCAAAAGGTGTCCCGTGTCGAATGCCCAGCGCGCACTTGGTACGCGCCAGCTCGCCTGAGGAGGGCGAGATACAAAAATATACTTCAGCGTGACACAATTGTACGCGCTTGCTCGTCTATGCCGAACAGCACGCTTCTCTGTACGCGCTATCATAATGCCCAGCGTGTGAGAGCGTGTGTAGTATCTCTGTTATAGTCAAATGGAGTGCCAAGAGGTACTACGCGTTCGCGCATTAGACGATAAAAGGTATTCTTTATATACATATTAAACAATACAGCGTGACACGATTATAACCGCTTGCCATCGTCGTTGCCCAGCATGTTCTCGCAAGAGATGTTCGTGCTATAGACGATGGAGAAAAAAGGTGTACGATAAATCAGCGTGACGCAATTGTACGCGCTTCCTCGCCTTGATGACCAGCATGTTCTCTGTACGCGCTATCTTAATGCCCAGCGTGAAAGAGATGTCCGTGCTTTCGGCGATATTTGCCCAGCGTGAAAATTGCATACGCGCTTGCATCGTCGATGCCCAGCATGTTCTCTGTACGCGCTATCTTAATGCCCAGCGTGAAAGAGATGTCCGTGCTATAGACGATAAAAGGTGCCGTACACCGATATAACAAGCGGTGACAAATCGTATACGCGCTTGCATCGTCGATGCCCAGCATGTTCTCGCAAGAGATGTCCGTGCTATAGACGATTAAAGGTGACAATATGTATTCAATAAATGACAAAAATGTGCCCAAAAATATATAACCAGCGTGAAAATTGTATACGCGCTTGCTCGTCGATACCCGACAAGTCCTCGCAAGGGGATATGTCCGTGGTAAAGACGATGTATATTTTCAGCGCGAAGTGTATACGCGCTTACTCGACACGGTTCAGTTGGAAGGCGACTTGTGAAGTCGATTTTGGGAACGTACGATTTTTGGGAGTGTCTCATTCTCGAAAGAAAAGAAAAGAAAGGAAAAGGAGAGGAGGAAAAAATGCAATACCTCGGTATTATTGAACATATGTGCTAACCGAGGATGCATTTTACGAAATACAAAAAAATAAATAATGTGCTCGAGCGAGGTCCGAAAGACCCGTCAGCCGCATCCACTGAACAAAACTATGACGAATATTGCGATATTCGAACGATATACATATATATATTATTATTTCGTATCGTCGATCGGTGTCTCT
>CAXAJV010001253.1:145000-150364 GCA_963969225.1 Xylocopa violacea
GTCTTCGTGACCCGCGGCCGCATCCACTGATTCGAAATAACACACAACAAAAAACCACGAACGTTGCATGAAACGCCGATATTGACGGCATGCAATCATATTACATCCACTGCTCGAAGTATGTAACTCACCTCGTGTCAGAGAGACCGAGACCGCTGTCCTCGAATCTGTGCGTAACCGCGGAGCTATTCGTTCCAAGGTAAAATTGTGCGAGTCCGAATGGATGAAACAAACGCAGAGCGTACACAAGGGGAAAAAGGACCGCACCGCGCGTTCTATCGTTCCTTTAGACGATCGTTTTTTTTTTTTTTTCCGTTCAGAGGGGACGGATTCGTCGCGTCGAGCCTCGTTGTCGAGAGTCTGAGAAAAAAACCCGCCGTTGCGAGATCGAACAATTTTATGCTCGCTTCGTGTTGTCGGGTAAATGCAGACCGCTTCGAGGCCTGTACGACGACGAAGTCCCATCGAATCATTTCCCTGAACGAGAGAACGTCGTCGACCACGAATTTGAAGGATCGAGACGAGCGCGCGCGCGCGCGCGCCTCCTGTAAAAACAGTCGATCGTCGTACCGTTCCGTTCGGAGGGGACGATTCGTCGCCGCCAAGCCCCGTTGTCGAGAGTCTGGGTAAACCCGTGCCGTTGCGAGATCGAACAATTTTATGCTCGCTTCGCGTTGCCGGGCTAAACAGACCGCCTCGAGGGTGTACGGCGACGAGTCCCAACGAATCTTTACCCGAACGACGAACAACGATCGTCGTCGACCTCGAATTCTCGCAGGGTCGTGCCACCGCGACCGCTCTCTACGATCAGGTCGATCGTACCGTACCGTACCGTTTCGTTCGGAGGGGACGATTCGTCGCCGCCAAGCCTCGTTGTCGAGAGTCTGTGAAAACCCGTGCCGTTGCGAGCTCGAACAACTTTATGCTCGCTTCGTGTTGTCGGGTGAAACGGACCGCCTCGAGGCTGTGTACGACGGCGAGTCCCAACGAATCTTTACCCGAACGACGAACGTGTGTACCGTCGTAGACCTCGAATTCGTAGGATCGCGTCGCCCGCTCTTTTATACCAGTCGATCGTACCGTACCGTTTCGTTCGGAGGGGACGATTCGTCGCCGCCAAGCCTCGTTGTCGAGAGTCTGAGAAAACCCGTGCCGTTGCGAGATCGAACAATTTTATGCTCGCTTCGTGTCGCAGGTTAAATTGGACCGCTTCGAGGCTGCGCGCGCGGCGAGTCCCAACGAATCTTCACCCGAACGATGAACGTGTTGTACCGTCGTCGACCTCGAATTCGCAGGATCGTGTGTCGCCCGCTCTTTTATACCAGTCGATCGTACCGTACCGTTTCGTTCGGAGGGGACGATTCGTCGCCGCCAAGCCTCGTTGTCGAGAGTCTGTGAAAACCCGTGCCGTTGCGAGATCGAACAATTTTATGCTCGCTTCGTGTCGCAGGTTAAATTGGACCGCTTCGAGGCTGCGCGCGCGGCGAGTCCCAACGAATCTTCACCCGAACGATGAACGTGTTGTACCGTCGTCGACCTCGAATTCGCAGGATCGTGTGTCGCCCGCTCTTTTATACCAGTCGATCGTACCGTACCGTTTCGTTCGGAGGGGACGATTCGTCGCCGCCAAGCCTCGTTGTTGAGTGTCTGAAAACCCGTTGCCGTTGCGAGATCGAACAATTTTATCCTCGCTTCGTGTCGCAGGTTAAATTGGACCGCTCAGAGGCTGCGCGTGCGGCGAGTCCCAACGAATCATTCACCCGAACGGACGCGCCGTCGTCGACTTCGATTTCTTTTAAGAGCGTGTGTCGCGCGTATCCTGTTTTAGTCGATCGTACCGTTCCGTTCGGAGGGGACGATTCGTCGCCGCCAAGCCTCGCTCTCATAGAGTCTATGAAAACCCGTTGCCGTTGCGAGATCGAACCATTTTATGCTCGCTTCGTGTCGCAGGTTAAATTGGACCGCTCAGAGGCTGCGCGTGCGGCGAGTCCCAACGAATCTTCACCCGAACGGACGCGCCGTCGTCGACTTCGAATTCCTTTAAGAGCGTGTGTCGCGCGTATCCTGTTTTAGTCGATCGTACCGTTCCGTTCGGAGGGGACGATTCGTCGCCGCCAAGCCTCGTTGTCGAGAGTCTGTGAAAACCCGTGCCGTTGCGAGATCGAACAATATTATGCTCGCTTCGCGTTGTCGGGTGAAACAGACCGCCTCGAGGCTGTGTACGACGGCGAGTCCCAACGAATCTTTACCCGAACGACGATCGTCGTCGACTTCGAATTCGTTAAGAGCGTGGTGTCGCGCCGCGTACCCTGGTTGTGTTAATGTCGATCGTACCGTTCCGTTCGGAGGGGACGATTCGTCGGGCCAAGCCTCGTTGGCGATTAGAGTCTGTATAATGAACCCGCCGTTGCGAGATCGAATCTCATTTATTATGCTCGCTTCGTGTTGTCGGGTAAATAAAATTATACAGACCGCGCTCGAGGTGTTGGTGTTGTTAACCGACGAGTCCTAACGAATTTTTCTTACCCGAACGGTAAGTTATGTCGTCGACTTTGCATATTCGACAGGTCGAGTGTGTACCATTATTTTGCGTCTCTGCGTGAAAGCAATACGCCGCTGGTACTTGTTCGTTTTCCCGTTTCACAATTGTGCTGCAAGCTCAGAGGGGACTTGCTTTTTGCCATAGCCTCGTTGTCGAGAGTCTGAGAAACCGGCCGTTGCGAGATCGAATAATTTATACTCGCTTCGTGTTGCCGGGGAAAAACGGTAGACCGCTCGAGGCTTTGGCGGCCGAGTCCCAACGAATTTTTTTTTTTTTTTTATCACCTGAGCTCTGAAGCACAGATCGTGCAGTGGATCGTGGAATTTGAGGAACTTGTACCACGCACCTGTGTTCGGGTTTTGATCGTGTCGTTCGTTCAGAGGGGACCGCTTCGCCGAGCGAAGCCTCGTTGTCGCGAGTCTGGAAACACACCCGCCGTTGCGAGATCGAATAATTTTTTATGCTCGCTTCGTGTTGTCGGGTGGGTAAAATTATAGACCGCTTCGAGGTTTCACGGCGAGTCCCATCGATATTTTACGACTTACCTGTACGAACGTCGTCAACTTCTCGAAAGCAATACGCCGCTGGGTGTTGGATATCTTTCTTTTTTTTTTTTTTTTTTTTTTTTTTTTTTTTTTTTTTTTTTTTTTTTGTATTCACTTCCACGTGCCATTCGTTCAGAGGGGACGACGATATATTCGCGTTTGCGTATTCTTCCTCGTTGTCGAGAGTCCCTTAATAAACCCGCCGTTGCGAGATCGAATTTTACAAGCTCGCTTCGTGTTGTCGGGAGGAAGGGGGGACCGCCTCGAGGGTCTGCGCGATACGCGCGAAGAAGAGTCCTAACGAATTTTCGAAAAATTTTATCTACCTGGACGCGTGGCACACTGGCGTGAATCCGAAAGGATGTATCCTAAACACCCTGAAACAGGCGTGTCCGTTTCATCCGTAGGACGGTATCGTGTCGCCGAGAATTCGGGCGACGCCCGCGTCTCCTTCGCCGGAGACGTTTGGGTCTCGACTTGTTCGAAACTTAGTACGAAGAGACTTAACAATTAATAAAAAATATACATATACGATTACCCTGAACGGTGGATCACTTGGCTCGTGGGTCGATGAAGAACGCAGCTAATTGCGCGTCAACGTGTGAACTGCAGGACACATGAACATCGACATTTCGAACGCACATTGCGGTCCACGGATACAATTCCTGGACCACGCCTAGCTGAGGGTCGTTCACGTAACCAGAATACTGCTTGCGTTGCGTTTCGTCGAATCTTTTCTCTCCGGTGCTCGAATCTGCCCGCCGTCGTTCATTCGAATTCCATTTACGAACGTTTCTGAGTTCGGGCGCACCGAAAGGGAAAAAGAGGAGCGATACGCGACGTACGAGCGATCGTTGGACGTTCGTCCGAGTCGTCTGTGGCCGTGCCCCGAGACTATATGCGACTGGTGTAACGTGTGCGCGCGTGCGGCGTGCGTTAAACGGGTTCACGGAAATCGACGGTGTCGATCACGGACTCGCGCGAGTTCTTCGTGGCGTCGTGAGTCGTTCGTTTAACCGGACGACCGCCCACGGGGAACCGCTTCGTGTTTCGACTGCCGATTTTGTTCCGTATTCCAAATTCGCACACCCGCCACACACCATGACCACTCTTCGCGCGTCTCTTTAACGCACGATTGATATGCCGCGCGCTCGACGTCGTTTAAAATGAATTTTTCTTTTGCCGCAAGACTGAGAGAATCGAATTGTTGGGAACTCGGTCGAGAGAGAGAAGAGAATATACAAGAAAGAGAGAGCGAGCGACATCGTCGTAACGTGAGGGACGATGATGCGCATCCGATCGTTCGAAGTTCGCACAGCCCCAGGGTGTTGTTGCGTTCAATCATCAGAATAACCCGTTCTCTCTCTTGCTCTCTCCGCGCGTTGTGCGCGTATACCATGTTTTGTGTAAGGAAGAAATTGAGCGGACCGTCACTCGAATACATACAATGTATATAGGCCGTCGTTGCCGAAGTCGATCTCGAATTTTATTTCCATATGCCGTCGATTGTCGGGGACCACAGACAAACGCGCGCACGGGGACGCATTTCCTCTTCGAACGCTGATGATCTTGGGATGTTCGAATCTGACCCCAGCCACGTTCGTCGAGACTCGAATTTACCGTGCGTCCTCGGTGTGCTGCCTCTGTCTGTCAGCCCGGTGTCGATCGGAACATTTGGTATATATATATATGGTCGATTGTAACGTTTCTGGCCTGTGACGCGCGTCCGCAGATTCCGAAGCACAGAACTCGAATCGGTAACGCCACGCGCAACGAGGAGAGTCGTTTAGAGAGTAGATACGGGAAGAGATTGTGCCCACCCCATTGGCGAGGCTCGAAGTTATACTTCGACGAGGTGCTGCTCGGTGCCACAAGTTGTTGGTCACCCCATGTCTTCGTTGTCGAGACGGGACCGCGCGATCAAAAAGCCGGTCATCCAGTCCCCGGAAAGCGCAGCTTGGTTATGTAATTCCACGCGTGCGTTCCTTTTTTTTTTTATTTCCCGTTCCACGCAGCAGAGAGATTCGCGTGGGCGCGCTCCAACTCGGCCTATCCGTCGTTCCGACGGATCAGGGTGATAAATCGGGGAAAAGGAGCCGCTCCGTTTCGATCTCTGCGTGTTACGCGCGGAAGGTGGAACCGCTGGAATTATTTATAATCGTTCATAGCTACGATAAGAGAGGACGGATGTTAAAAATCGCCGGCAACTTGGTTGTCCAGCGAGGGTCTCGTATGCATTACGAATCCGAGAACCGACACGAATGACATTGGCGCGGT